>OZ023273.1:108359869-108465060 GCA_964007475.1 Hybos culiciformis
GTGTATATAGCTTTGGTGATACGATGAACCTATTTTAGTTGCGCTCAGAGCGTACATCGATTGATTTTTCGTTGAGATGCGGAAACTGTACAAAACCGAATTTGAACAGTACATAATTATAGTTTTTTTTCCTGTTTTTTATCGATTTTAACCCTGTTTTTCGATATTCAAAAAATTTTTTTTTTAATTTTCCTTGATCTAAATGACAAAATTCAAAATGCAAAATGAGAATGCCTTTCAAATGTCAGAACCTAATGAATTGAAGTACGTTATGAGTCGAGTTGCAATGGGATCATCGTATATTTTATCCAAAATTCTAGCAATTTCATGTTTTATATTCTTCTTATTTAAGAACTCTTTATTAGCGCATTTATAAATGACATTAAAGAGAGTGATAATTAATCTTGAAAAAAACCTCGAAACAAAAATCTCGAAATTAAAAACCTCGAAAACAGAAACCTCGAAATAACTCATAAAGTCTCAAAAAAAACTTGAAAAGTTAGAAAAGAAGATCAAATTGATTGTTCCAGATTTTTTTTTTTTAATTTTTATAAGAAATTTTTTCATTCGAAATAGAGCTCCTAACCCCAATATAAAATAATTAGAAGAAAACATAAAGAATTATAAATAAAAAATAGATAAAATGATGAAAAAGTTATGAGCCTGTTCAAATTTTGATAACGTATTATGTAATTCTGTATTAACGTTTGGAATTTTTTTCTTTTCAAAGCTATAGGTTTTTTATTTGTAGGAAAACTATAAAAGTTGGTATAAAAGACCTTGTCTTGAAGAGACATACCAATTTCATTAAACTTTACCTTATCTGCTATAGCTTGTCCAGCAAAATTAAAAGCAGCAGCTTGCACAAAAAATAAAGCCGATGCTAATATGAACGTCATTTTACCTGGACTAGATGTTATAAGAAATGTGCTAAGAGCGATAGTATAACAAATCACATAAATTTCAATCAACAAAATTGCTCCAAAATCTTTTTTGATTCTTGAGACAAACCTTAAAAAAAATGTCAAGAAAAAAAACTTGTTTGAGTTGTTTTTCGCAAAATATGTTTCCTAGACTGTTTGTCTGTTAAATTGCTTTTCTGTCCTACATCCATTTTAGTTTGAGAATTTTTGCATGTTTTGAGAGACACGTATAATTACTTAAATATTATTCAATCACAGTTTCTTTCAAACATTTTTAGATGTTTAAACGGTTTTTATCACAACATTATATATATTTAAATAGGCACTGTATACCTTTACATATTTATTATAATTTACCCAAATATATTAATTGATATTTTTAAACTATTTTTCATTTCGTTTAAAAACTGGGGTTCACTGTAATTTTGTTGACATATTTTCAAAAATTTTGTGTTCAACTCACATTGCAACTTATATAACATCAGCAATATCGTAACGAATATCTGAAAAAAAATTAAATGTATTGGATACATATTTACAAGTTTTATATATATCTCAAATGAATAAGATTCTGTTATTCTATAGCTAAGATATGTGTAATTATATACATATATCTTAATATTTTAGCAAAACGTTTGTGCTTTAACACGTAAGACTTAAACAACTTAATTTTTTTTAATTTTTAATTAAACAGTTTAACTCAAAAGAAATTTTAAACATTTTAAATGCGAAATAAAGGAAAAGTCCCGCAAAATTTGTAAATTAAACATTTTATATAGGAAATTATGTAATATTTCTAATAGCTTACTATATTAAATATTGGCGATACAGCTTCATATGTGAGTGCCGATATGATTTCAAAAAACCAAATAATTTCAAAATATGGTGATTTTGATATTTCCAATCTGATTGGCAATCGTTTTTCTAATCCCCTTAAATAAGGAATCAACGGCTCCACCATTAGTGATATTGCAACCACATAAGAAATAAAAATTGTGCTTTTAAATAATCTATCAAATATTTTTTCGTTCGCTTTAATATAATTTCGGGCCATATCGTGAGTAAACATTTCCTCATATATTTTTTCCAAATCATGAATTATGTTTTTTAACAATTTTTCAGATTTAACGATGAAAACAAACTTGTACCAATAAAAAAAAGCTGCGAAAACAGCAATAGATTGTCGTAAATAACCAGCCAAATCATTTATTGGAATTCTCAAAGTCTCAAAAAAGAAAAAAAAATGAACTGAGCTAAAAACCAATAACTGAAATAAGAAAAATAATTTTTATTTATTTTTATTGTCTTTACACTAGTGATAAAGATGAGGGTTGGTTTTAATAAAGAAAGAATTGATTTTTATAAATGTTTTTATTTAAGCAAGTGAACACGTTAATTATTGCCTGCAGGTTACTTTCAAAAGCTTTTCAAATTATTCAAAAACCCAAAAAAATTTTGTATTCCAGGCAAACGAGAGTCCCATAAAATAATTAAATACATATATTTCTTTTTATACAATTGAACACATAATTTTCGCCTTCTTGTCTTTTTGCCAAATTTTAAGAAATGACAACTTTGTTTTTAAATTTTCAAATACAGCCATATCTGGTAATTTTAAAAGTACTTTTCAATCGTAATTACTTTTTTAAACTAATTTCCAGAAAAAATTGCACCCATAAAATTGATTTAAAATTTTTTAGCTCATTAATATTTAGGGGTTAGGAATTGATGAAAACCGTAAACGAAAAAATCGGTATTTGCTTAAATTATTTATCTTAACCGATGAATCGGAAAATCAAAAAAAATAAGTAAGTTTCTTCATCTATAGTGAATTTCCAGACGAAAAAATCATGGTGATCTTAGATTCTCTCTTAGAGAAGGTGATTCAGGTGGCAATGTGTACTGTTCTTGGATTCTTGGATAAAATCCTGAAGGATTCTTCAGAATAGTTCATTCAGGATCGAACGTTTTGGACTGTAGATACTTGCTCCTGAAACAACCTTAGGCGAAGCTGTCGTTCTTAACCAGTGGAATAAACTTACTTCAGCCTCGGATGGCGATCACCAGGATATAAAGAACACCGGGAAAAATAAAAATGTTTTCACTACCACAAGCTGAGACAACTCAAAAGAAAAGAAATGGTGGGGGAGCTGATGTATTTTAACATTCTAGCAGTCTTACAACCTAAACTCCAAGTGACATCGACGCAAAAGAACAGTTGTCACTTTTAATCTAATTCTGGAGCGGACAGACACAATAACACAGTGTTTACTGAGCAAAGTGTGAATTATTATTTTTAAAAACTTTAAAAATTAAAAATTATGTTTTTGTCCTGCGCTCGTAAAGTGAATTTTTTTATTATAAATTCAAGATTAATATTTGGGTTGTGTTGCTTTTCACACAATTAACATATTCCAAAAAGAATTAAAAATATATTATGCGTTAGAATGCAGGTTGCCAACTTTATTGGCTTGCAGGTTGCCATCTTGATGAAAGTTCTGATGACTGTATGATTTGTTTGAACAAAATGCCGGAAGTAGACACAACTCTATTATGTGCCACGAATGCAAACGAGCCCTTCACACGAAATGTGTTTCAGTGTTTAAGTGGCTGTACTTCCGAATAGGGGGCGTGAGCTTTCGGAATGACGTCATGACCAAGAGATAGTGCCATGGGGACTCAGGATATATATGTCATTGTACCCGTAAATGCCATCTAGTGGCCGAAAAACGCAACTGAATTTTTTTTGATAAAACGGTTTTTTGTAATTTTCTCGGTAACGGTACATCCTAGAACTATAATTTTTTTTTGTAATAAAATTACCTATGTTTAAAAAAAAATAATTTCGAAAAATCTTAAAAACTTCGGAGTAAATTGCATTTATATCTTTTTCACGCATTTCACCTTTTCACCTTATATTTTTAAACGGTAAATGGAATCAACCCAATTTTTGGATTTTTCTAGAGGGGACAGTTGTACGCAACTACAAAAAAAAAAGTTGTTTGAACAACATCGTGTTGGAAAAGGCCTAAAATTAACGAAGAAATTTTGAATAAAAAAAATGAAATTCCTTTTAATTTTGATAAACAATCTTTAATTAATTATGATTATTATAATTATGTACATGTTACTTTTTTTTTTCTACAACCAAAGTACGTTATGTTACCATTAGTATAAACTAAAAGTTTTTTGCTGGCATTATAACTATAATAATTATAGGACTTCTTTGGATTCTGCAGCATTTCGTATAGTTGCATTATTTTAACTCTGTCAGTACCTTTCAAAGGCTTCCACTTTACGAGATTGAAAATTTGAACAACTGACAACCCTTTAGTGAAACCAAATGTGGCAACTAGGAGCCTAGTTTTGTACGTGCCTTCTATGAAAAAGGCATTCACTATGTGTTCTGGAACATCATTAAAATTAATTACATCATGGTTATTTAATAAGCGTTTCTTAGCATTTAAACGGATTTTGTTTGTCATCAACTTGATATTTTTATCCATTATATTGCTACTGCAGCGTTGCCTTATAAAATGTTTATCAATTGTTAATTAAGGTATGATTTTATAGAAAAATATTTTTTTATATGAACAATAAATACCGATTATTTTGTGTGATTTTTAATCGATTTATTATTTAAAGCAATTTCAATAATTTCTTTTTTTAATATTTTTTTTAAAACAAATTATAACTTGTGATAATTTATAAGAATGGAAATCAAGTAAGTAATTTGACCTTTTCCAAAAAAATTACATATTACTTTAAATCAAGTAAGTAATTTGACCTTTTCCAAAAGAATTACATATTAAATTAAGTTATTTCTTATTTTCCAACAATTTTGTGGATCCACACGCAATCCATAGAGAGCTCTTGGAGGTATTTGATAAGGAGAGTAGGTCACGGAGGCATCCGAAAAGAAAATTTAGACATGCATTTATGCGAATTTTTATGGAGAAAACAAACGAAAAGAGACAACATAGATGAATTTACTCAATCAATTATAGATATCAAAACTTTGTACTCAGGTTAATTCAATAAATTTGAAAATGATATAATATAAAAAAAATATTATTGTTTTTTATTTATGCATATAAGAAAACAAATAACACAAAAATTTGGGCTTTTTGTGCTTCTTCCGTAACTACATATCAATAAATTATGAGTTTTTGTTGTGCTGGTTTCTTTGTTCATTTTAGGCCTTTTCCAAAAAGATGTTGTTCAAACAACTTTTTTTTAAAAGTTTCGTACAACTGTCCCCTCTAGAAAAATCCAAGAATTGGATTGATTCCATTTACCGTTTCAAAAATATAAGGTGAAAAGGTGAAATGCGTGAAAAAGTTATAACAGCAATTTACTCCGAAGTCTTTGGAGATTTTCGAAATTTTTTTTTTAAAAACATAGGTAATTTTATTACCTACATTTAAAAAAAAAAATATAGTTCTAAAATGTACCGTTACCGAGAAAATTGCAAAAAACAGTTTTTTCAAAAAAATTTCAGTTTTTCGGCCACTAGATGGCATTTGCGGGTACAATGATATATATATCCTGAGTCCCCATTGCCGATAGTACCCCTTGATGATGACGTCATCCCGAAAGCTCACGCCCCCTATTCGGAAGAATCTCCTTTAAACTTGATTTGGAATGATAATTTTATTTTTTATGTCAATTTTCAGTAATTTCTTTGTGTGCAAGGGAAATTCAATAAATTTGAATAAATTTCTACATAAGACATTTTTCAGTTTCAGTTTTTCAGCATTTTCAGCAATTTTGCAAAGCGTAGCAACCTGCAAGTCCAAATTTGAAGAGTTCGATTTTAGATGCTTTTGAAAATTTGCAATATAATTTTTATTTTTTAAGATTTCAAATGATTTCTAGCCCAGGATTGTAGCTTTTTACTTTCTCTTTCCAACGTATATACTATATATAACATAGGTGGCCATAACGTGGCTCGCGAGCCCCATGCGGCTCTTGAAGTCGATTGGAATGTCTCTTATGCATATTTTGTAGTAATTCCTATAAGAGAACTTTCTATTCTCGTTTACATATTGCGTATTTTTATACAAATTTTAATTTAGACAAATTTAACTACAACTTAACTAAACTAAATTTAAAACGCCTACTAATTTACGCCAGCAAAAAAGTTTAACTTTAAACTGATTCTCTTTAAAATTAGATGAACAGTTAAAATTGAAAAAAAAAACTATTTAACTCCTACTAATTTACGCAAAAAAATATGTTCTGTTAAAATTAAAAATTTTAACTGATTCACTTTAAAATTAGATTAATCCTGTATATATGCATAATACAAATTATAAATGGCTCTTTAAAATATTAATTCATAAATGTGGCTCCCAAAGTTAGTATAGCTGGCCACCACTGATATATACAATACGTTAATTTTTTGACGTGTTCTGATAAAAAAAGCTATGGGGTGGCAACCTGCAAGCCTCTCCCCTATGAAATGAATATCATTTCTTATCATTATTTCTGTAGTTTAACAAAAAAAATGGTATAAAATTAATTCTAAAAACTCACTTCTTTTATATGTTTTAAAATAAATACATTTATTGCAAATAATTTTACAAAAAAAAATTATAAAATCAATAAAAGTAAAAAAAAAAAAAAATGTTAATTATGCATTTATCGTTTATTATTGATTTTACATGAATTAAAATTTTATGTTAATAAAAAACCCTTCATATAAAAATTGTAAGTGCATTAATATGCATTTTCCAAAATTGATTGATAATTAATCTCAAACTTTAAAAAATGAGGTCTAAACGTGAAAGATAGCTGAAATAAAGGTAGAACCAGGTCCAATTGAAAGTATTTAGAAAAAAAAAGGTTTTTTATTTTATTTTGCTTTATGTTGTAATTTTGTGTACACCTACACTATATGCTTCTACATGTATTATTGTTTATTTTAAATTAAATTTTTAACTTGCTGAAATATTCAAAAAAAAAAAATATGTGAGTCTCGAGACACACGGAAGAAGTGAAACTTCATGGCAAGTAGTATTTTCTGGGGAGGCTAAATAAATATTTAAAATGGCCAAGTGCACATAAGACATGACGCCAATCGATTTTTTAGACGGCGACTAGTTGATTTTTGTCCTTCGACTGCTGTGGCCAGTCGACTTAAAATAACTTGTTTTGGGGGAATTCGGCGGCTTAAAAAAATTTGAAAAAAAAAAAAAAAAAAATTAAAAAGCAGCGACTACTTAGAGATAAAAATATTTAAAAATTCTAGAATACTTTTTAAGCTTAAAAAGTTTGGTGGCATAATGGCTTTTAAATTATTTCACAATGGCTAGAATTATGGATGCATGGCAACACTGATTGCCAGATGATTTCTACTATATTTTAAGCTGTAAACACAATTGCAGTTAAAACCATATTATTAGCGACAATAATGTTTAAAAAACAGCAGCGTGGCTTAAATCATGTTTTCTTTTTGTTGCCCGAATAGTTTAACCTAAAATAACTTTTTCAAATATGCCTGAAAAATTTCATGTTTATTAGTACTTCTTCTCAAAAGGAATTGGAATAAAAATATTCTACATACATTAATGGAATGGCAAAAATAATTTATATTAGCAACTCAATTACAAATTACTTCAAAAAAAAAATCTGTTTTAGTTAAAAGAGCATTTTCAAAAATGCCTGCAAAATTTGACATTAGTATTTCTTCCGAAAAGTAATTGTAATAAAAATATTCCTCCTGCATTTTATTAGTGTAATTTAATGTCAAAAATAAATTACACTAACAACTAAAAAAAATTACATTAAGAAAAATTAATATCAAAAATAGGTGGATGTGGAACATTTTTATTCAGAATACATATTTGTATTCCAAAAACTTTTTGAAAATTAGCACTAATAATTAATAAATGAAATATTTGTTATTCAATAATTTAAAATTAATTTTATTTTCCTTTCAATCGAAAAACAAAATAGTATTTTCGACTTTAATTCTGAGCCAATATAGAGTAGATTATTGCGCTGATAAGCTTCATTAAGTTGCTAGCGGCTGTCGGTTTTATCATCAGCTGACACATAAATTTTTTCTTTTTTCTTTTTTTTTTTGCCTTTTTTTTGACAATAATCGAGGCATTTTTGACACTTACATTTTTTTCACTCTCAATCACAATGCCTCTAAAGAAGTTTCACTTCAAAAAAATCTATCATTAAAAATTATGAATATATCTTAAATTTTGAAAACAGTAATTTAGATTAAAATGAATCAGTATGATAATCTTTAGGTTATTTTTATGGTGACTAGCTGTATACCCGAACACACGTTCCTGTGTTTTGAACGATGTGACTTTATATAATATAGCCGTCAACCCGTGCTCAGCTACATACTCCGAATCATTTATTTTTCTAAGTGGAATTTTTGTTGGCAGGTTGATAAACAATTATAAGAGCTAGTTATTTTAAAAATTTGGGAAAATATTAAGGGAAATTAAGATTTATCATTTGTACTTATTCAACACTTAAATTATATGAAATCCAATGATATCCTTCCCTTAAACAGGTTTCCAAATCAAAATTTTTGTTTTTAATCCTTTCCTATTTTTAGGAACCAAATTTGAATGAAATAGGAACAACTTTAGCAGTCTCTCCCGGGAGATGTTTCTGTGTGCCATTCAAATTTTAAAATAGCCTATAACGACCCCGACACAAAGAGACGGTGTAAATTTCGAAACGATCGGTTGAGTGGTTTTGTTTTTTATATTTTGTAGTTATTCGTAATAAAGAAATTGATTTCTATATATTCGAAGAGACCCCCTAAAAAGAGAAATTTGTGTTTAATCATTTTTATGTACCAAATTTGCATGAAATCCGACAAACTTTTAAAGTCCGTCCCCAGTGTTTTTGTTACGAAATATATATGTCAATCGTTTCCTCTTTTTATGTGCCAAATTTGAATGAAATTGACGAACTTTTCAAGTCCGCCCCCAGGGGCGGTCTCTGGATAGGAGGTCTCTGGGTAGGAGGTCTCTGGGTAGGAGGTCTCTTTGTTACGAATTTTGTGTGTAATCAGTTCGTCTTTTTACATACCAAATTGAATGAAATCGGACGATTTTAAAATAGCCTATAACAACCGTCGACCGCCGACTTGACAAAAAGACATGGTGTAAGTTTGAAAACGATCGGTTGAGCGGTTTATGAGCCTAATCGGAACAGACAAAGAGACAACTTCGTTTTTATATATATATAGAATATAGATAGATAGATAGATAGATAGATTATTTTACTTTATGGGGCCGTATAAGGATTTTTTTTTTGTTAATTATAAATAGTATTTTCAAAATAAAATAAGGATAATTTTTCTTTCCAAAAATAAAATTTCCTTTTTATTTGTAAAGCATTTTGTACGTAATTTTATATGCATAAAATAAAGTATAGAAGTAAATGTATTTAGTTTGGTATTTTAATTATTTATCGTATAATTTAGAAATTTGAATTAAACTAATTTTAATTAAATATGAAATAGTTTAGCATAAAACACAAAAGAACCACCAATTTTATCAAATTTGAACTAAATATTTAAAAAATTAAAAAATCTAAAATTTTAAGCTATTTTTATTTTATATATTTAACCACCATGAGTTAGTATTTATGCATACTAATCATTAAAACAGCAAAAATTGTAACCAGCTCTTAGAGTCTGAAAAAGAAATACAAGTTAATACATTTTCGGCTACATGACATAACCGCGAATGTCATAACCGCGAAACTTTTTTGTCATAACCGCGAAATAAAAAATAAAAGTGTCATAACAGAGAAAAATGCCTTATATATTTTTTTATCATAACCGCGAAAAAATATGGCAAAAAATTGAAAAAAATTCGTTTCGCTTATAACAAAAATTTTTGTTATAACCGCGAAACACAAAATTTCGATTTTTATCATTTCGCGGTTATAACAAAAATTTTTGTTATAACCGCGAAATGACAAAAATCGAATTTTTGAGTTTCGCGGTTATAACAAAAATTTTTGTTATAACCGCGAAACACAAAAAATCAATTTTTATCATTTCAAAAATTCGTTTTTTTTTTCATTTCGCGGTTATAACAAAAATTTTTGTTATAACCGCAAAACACAAAAACTCGATCATTTTGAAAAATGAAATAAGACCTGGATAAAAAAATGTTGTGTGGTAAGCACACAGGACTGACCAACCGCCCGCCCGCCGCCCTGCTGCCCCCCTCCCGTGTGTTTACCAGACCTCGAAAAAAAAAAGTTGTGAGATAAGCACAGGGGGAGAGGGCACCAGGGCGGCGGGCGGCGGTTGGTCAGTGGGATATGCGGCTAACGCCGAGGTCTTATTTCAGTTTTAAAAATGATCGAATTTTTGTGTTTCGTGGTTATAACAAAAACTTTTGTTATAACCGCGAAATGAAAAAAATCTAATTTTTGTGTTTCGCGGTTATAACAAAAATTTTTTCGCTTTCAAACTGATCGTATAAAACTTGATGAACGCTTTTTCCATGATTCCATGATGAAATTATTTTTAATTTCTTTCTCATCAAGCAAAAATAATTAATTTAAAAAAAAAATCTAGATGGGACCAAGTTTATAATTAATAAGTATTTTTTTCTTTTTTTTTTATTAAAGTTACCAAATCACTAGGTGGGATACCTTTTATGCTTAAAGAAGCATGGATTTGATAATGGAAAGGAAGTTTAGACGGGATTTAAAAGTGGGATAGTTAGTAGGTAATCATGTACACTTTTCTTAAAGCGGCACAAGTCGTAAGTCAAACGTGCGCCAGCTGTCAGGAACAATTTTAATGGGAGAGCATTCCACATTCTCGAGGTGCGAACTGAAAACGAATCTCCAAAGCTCGTTCTCTCACATTTGGGAATAAGTATACCTTAGTTTTTTTGTTTTATTTTATTGCTTATCAATTTAAAACATTTAAGTAAATCACATAATATTAATAGTTTACATTGATTCTACGAAAAAATATTATTGATTATATATAAAAATTAAAGTTTTTGCTGACATTTGGTCGATTACTTTCTTCGTTGGAAATTTTTTTCGACTTTTCTGTACCATTTTCTAACATTTATGCGATATTTGAAAATTTTTTAAAATTATTATTAACAAACACTAGAATAGAGCGAAACAGCGTTCGCGCCATCATCGACCAGTTCATAATATAGTTTTTATTATGTTTGTCCAACTTCTATTTTTGAAAACTCATCATAACAGTATAAAAATTGTAAGCAGCTTTTAAAATCTGAAAATACAAAAAAAAATATAAAATTATGTTCTAATTAATTATTAGTTATTGTAATTATTTGGCAATTATGTAATTGTGTATATTTCTCAAAAATCTATAGAAATAATAAAATGTTTTTGCCTTTAAAATGCCGCCTATAGTTAAGTATATAGTTATTAATAATTATAATAATAATATACCAATGTACGGTATTAAAATAACTTTTGCATGCAACAAATTTATGTTATTTCTAATTGAAACTGAACTATATTTTTCCAAATTTTAAAATTAGATAAATTACATTAGCAAAAGTGTCCACTGAAAGGCTGCTTCGATTTCCTGCTGTCATTATATAGTTCTCTTTGTTTCCATCAATCAATGCAATTAATATAATTTTTTTGATTTCAGCCGATCGTTCATACCAATTTATGTTGTATAAAATTTTATAAAATTCAGATCTCTAAAATCGATAAAAACATGAAAATCAAAATTTCTGTTAAATTTAAAATTTTAAAATAATTTTATATATAAGTTATATATAAGTTATCAATTTCGTTAGATCAAAAATTAAAAATAAAAACAAGTATAGAATAATTTTATGGGTACAAAGAAGTTTCACAGCAATTGAGAACGAAAATCATATTACATTACATTTGCAAGATGCTGTAGAAATTGTTATTAAATAATAATTACTATATATGTTATGTACATATGCTGATTTAATTAATTTGATAATATAAACGTTTACTATTTTATGTAAATTAACATGAAACATTATTATATGATTTTTAGGTTAGTTATTATTAAAGACACTTAAATAAAAAAAATAGTTTTTCAAGACCAGCCGAGTTCTGAACTAGAATATATTTTAAAGTGTATTATACAATTATATATAAACTCACCTTATCTGTAATCGCTTGACTAGCGAAATTATACGCTGCTGCTTGTAAAATAAAAAATGTTGATGCAATTGCGAAGGTAATTTTGTCTGGCCTAGATGATGCAACGGTAAATACACTTAACGCAATCACATAACTCACTATGTACAATTGAATTAAACAAATCATTCCAAAGGCTTTCTCAATTTTCAATTTGAATCTTTAAGTAAATAAATCAGATATTATTTATCATAATACTGAAATAACTAGATTTTTTTTTAAAGGTAGAAAGTCAGATTTGCTCTAAAAGCTTCTTTAATAAATATAAAGTGTTTATTAAAATGAAAACGTTGTTAATTCCAAAAAAAATTATATCGATAAAAAAGATAGAAAAAATTTCAAATTACACAGTTTTTTATAAATAGAAAAAAAAAATAATCTGTTAAAAGGTCTGGTTGAAAAACGTTTATTTATGTTTATAAAAGTCTATTGAATTAGTAACGTTTGATTTTAGTTGACACAATTTTATTTAAAGAAATTTTTAATTTTTCTCATCATATTTGTTGCAAAATCATTCTCAACATTTTGAATAGCTTTGAGAAAAAAAATGACATAAAGGCAGTTCCGTCGGAAAAATTTCAATTTCAAATATTACTTAAAAAAGAATACATGGTTAAGACTTCAATCAATTTAAAATTTAATTTATATAAAATAAAGATTTGTACATCACATTACTTACCCAAAAATTCTTAACGAAAATCGTATAATTTCTTTTAATTTATAAAGAAATTCTTTATTACTGAGCTGCTGTTCGCAAATGTCTAATAATTTTTGGTTCAATTCGCTTTCCAATTTATAATACATCAATAATATTAAAGTAAATGCCTTAATGAAAATGATGGTAATAAAATAAAATTAAAAAATTTTAATAAATATGGATATAAAACTATATAGTTTGTAAATTTTAATTTGTAAATTTTGTTTTATATATATAATATTAGGGTGTGCCATTTTTAGGCGACTTTTTTTTTCAACGAAAAAACAGGCTGAAAACTTGCAAGAAGGTAAGAAAAGAAACCTGTTCAAAGCGGAGCTCTTAATATTAATATTTGGAGGTGTCTGTATCTAATTTTCCATTTCCCATTTAAATAACATGAAAAATAAAATGAAGTTTTTACTAAAACCAATTTTATGAAAACCTTTTGTTTTTATATAATTATAATATAAATATAATATATAAATATAAAACTCATTGCTTGACTCACCACATCAAATATTCCTGTAAAAGTTTGTATAATAGTTCCTGATATTCCTTCAAGAACCCATAATAATTGGAAATATGGTGTTTCTGATATGTTTAATTCCATTGGTAATCTTTTTATTCCATAAGTATAATAATAAAAAAAAGGTTGCGAGAGAAATGTTATTGAAATAATGTGGCAAAATGTGATGACACTTTTTAAAAGTTTTCGTAAAATTTGTTTATTTTCCTTAATAAATATTTCATGCGAATTAGAATCTTTCATTTCTTCATGCATTCTTTCCAAATCATGAATCAAAAATTTGTATAATTTTTCAGATCTGGCAACAAATATAATCCTGCACCAATAGAAAATGGATGAGAAAACCACAATCAGCTGTCGCAAATAATCACCCTTTTTCAAAGATAACTGATAAGTCTCAGCAATAAAAAAAAAATGGCCTGAACCGAGAAATAAAAGCTAGAAAAATGGCAAAAATAAATTATTTTATTATGAAGTGCATACATTATCAAGAAGTTATTGGTACGATTTAATTCGTTAAGACCCACCGCGAAAAAGCTGGAGTTTTGGTGGTTTGCAATTCGTGTAACACTAAAACACCAATTTGCTTCAAAAGTACTAAATTAAATAGGAATGTTTTATACAGCTTCTAGAACATGTGCTGATTCCATTCATAATATGGAGCAGTTTTTCAAATCGTTACATTAATGTTCTTGATTGCCCAGTTCAGTTCGTAGTCCAGATCTTAACGCAATAGATAATCTTTGGGAATTACGGAAAGGCGAGCTTATCAAAATGGTCGACAAGCGTTTCTACCCTTAAAGTAGAAATATATAATGTTGGGAGAGAAGTTGGCCAATAAACTTTAGAAAACATTAAAAATTCGATGCCAAACCAAATTTTCGATGTGGAGTTCCAACAAAAAATTAATTTTTTTTTACAAATTTATACACTTATGCTACATTTACACCTAATGGCTAATGGCTAATGGTAAAAATGTCCATTAATTTCTGT
The DNA here is from genome assembly GCA_964007475.1 of Hybos culiciformis. NCBI lineage: Eukaryota > Metazoa > Arthropoda > Insecta > Diptera > Hybotidae > Hybos > Hybos culiciformis. The sequence continues at coordinate 108,374,184 of OZ023273.1, forward strand.
ATAGCCATTGAAATGAAAAGTGTTCACACTACAGAAAAATTAATGGTCAAAAATGGCCTTGTCATTAAATAGTAACGCTGTTAAATGGCAAAATGTTGCCATTACGTTTACATTTTAATGGCATGAATGGAAACATTTGAATTTTTTCAAAGACACCAGATGTCTGATTTCAAAATGAAAAGACGTGCTCGTGCTTTGTGCGATGCTATTTTTGTAGCTTGTGCGTGTGAAGAAGAAGACAATGAAGAAAGAGAAAAGGATCGAAAAAGGCGGATCATTTGGACACGTGATTTATTTTTAAACCGCGAGCGCTTGGGTTTTTCGAAGAATTTAATTTAATGTTGCGAGCTGGAGATCCTTAACTATTTAAAAACTTCATTAGAATGAATGTGACCGATTTCAATGTTTTAGTCAATCTTGTGAGGCCAGTTATTGAGAAAGTGGACACAAGATTTCGGAAATCAATTCATGTGGCTGAGAGATTATTTATTTTATTTCGCGGTTTAAGTTGTGTTGAATATGGAGCGTAGCTTCAGTTTCGACAGAACATTCTAAATGAAAAGATATATGAATTCTACGTTGAAAAAAAAATGTTAAAGTATGGTAAAGTTTGAAAATGCGTTAATAAAATTTATATTATGTTTTTGTATCTACCTAGGGATCGCAATACCGGGATCCCGGTATTTCGGAAAAAAACCAATGAAAATCAATACCGGAATTATATTTGTCAAAACCGGTATTTCGGTATTTAAATTTTTTTCTGAGGATTTATTATTCAATATTTTTTGATATTTTTAGTAGATTGTTTTTTATAATTACAAACTAAAAAAATAAAAGTTTTAAGAGCCCTCGACGTGAAATTCTGTTTTCTATTTTTGCAGTTTTTTTTGTTTTATTTTACAGAAAATAAACGGCCGTGAAAAATGCGACAAAAATTGTATGAAAAACACCTCTACCAGAAAATCACAAAACTATATTTGAATTTTATTTCTGTGCAGAAACTGTAATTTATCAAAAAAATTAAAAATTTGTTAGAAATAAATGAAATTAATTAAAAATTGTTTAGAAAATTAAAGAAATTCAAAATTTCACGTCACAAGCCCTGGAGAGTGGTATTTTAGCTTTATTTCTGCGTTTGAGATTTTTTATTATCTTTTTGCTTTACTTCAGAATCCAAGCAAATATGTTCAAGTATTTTAAAGGCTCATTTGGACCAAAAAACTCAAAAAATTCGCCTTGCCTACCCTAGAGCCAGTTCTATACTCTCTAACATATAAAAAAATCACATCAGTCGAGATTGTATTAACTCTAGAATAAAAGCAAAACCAAGACCCATTTTCCGCACTGAGGGCTCTTAATAGTTTGTTGTGTTTAGTTGCATTTGTATTTACTTAAATATTTTAACAATTCTGCTGATTTAGTGTGAAAGTATTTTTTTTAAATTATTGGAGGTTGCAATTATCAGTGGGTATGTTTTTATTAATTAAATAATTTTGGTTTCATTTTTATAATAATTATTATAGGTATTTTTTATTTTGAGAAATATTATTTTTTGGAATACCGGTATTAAAACCGGGATCCCGGTATCAGTAAAGTTCAATACCGAAATACCGGTATTGGTTTTTTTTGCTTTTTTGCAATCCCTATATCTACCTATAGCTACATGTAACATAACAGTAGGTATATTAAGTTAATCTAGCTACATACATAAATAGGTTAAAAAAAGTATAAAAATCGTATTAATTTTCAGTATACTTGAAAATAGAAAGGAAAATGGCTAATGGCTCTAAATAAATGAACACGTTCATTTATTTTTCTAATGGCATCTTTAATACCGTTAAGCCATTCCTACTTGTTCACACCAGCAATGCCATTAGTGTTTACCATTAGCCACCATTAAATAATGGCAACTCTTAATGTCCCCGTTCACACTTGTAATGGTGCAAAATGGCATCATAATGTCACTTTTTCCATTCGGTGTAAATGTAGCATTATTACCTGATTTTTTTAAGTAGCGATTTTCGACAAATTAAATTATTTCATTATTTACTTTATTTTGTAAATGAACAAATAGTTATGTTTCTGTATAAAACATTTTAGTTTAAGTAGAATTAAAAATGTGTTTAGTTAAAACCCGCAGTAGTGAATTATCGTCAGACACGACCCAATCTAGATTTTCTTTATGATATTTTTATATTTATATTAAAGTTTGATGAGACATTACTTGAATACAAGTATCTAGAGAGTTTAATATTTTAATTAATTAGCAAGACCAAGTTCGAGTTTAAATTAATAATGAGGAACTACGAAAAGTGGGAATTCAAAATCCCAGGACTGAATATGCTGAATCCATAAAAACGTTAGGCTTAGTATTATTTGTTTGGTAATCTGGAACAATTTTATCGAACTTATCTTTTCCAATTATTAAAACGAAAGTTTATTAATTGAACTTAAAGTAAATAATTTTGATTTTAGTGATCATTAAACAAAAATAAGATATTATTTAAACTATTTTCTGTTTTGAACTTTGATTTCAACTTACAATTGCAGATATTACCCGTCCCTTTTTATTTTCTGGCCAAATTTTAACATAGGATAAAATCATTTTCAGTTCATCAAATAAACTCATTTTTTTCTAATTACTAGAATCCTTTGCAGTTGAAAATAATTTAACTAACTGATTAAATAAAAAAAATGTAAATGCAATTTATATGAAATTCAGCTCGTTAAAGAAAACGTGTTTGCAAGAAAAATATTTATCATACAATCTGTTTGTTTTTATTCATATGTGTTAATATGCAGTTAAACGATTTTTTTAAATTATATGTGTACCAAGTAAAGATAGGTTTCCTCAAACCGTATTTTTTTTTCAAAACAAGAATAAAATACATACGGCACAATGTTTAGAAATAGTTTAATAACAATTTGATATATATTAATTGAAGGGATGAGATCTTAGAAACAAAAAGTTTGAATTCAACATATGACCGAAGCATAATATTAATTTTAAATATTTACTTATAATTTAAAATTGGATTCAAATTGTTCCAATAGTGCTGAGTCGATTATGGTAAAATTAAGGTATATCTAGACTCTAGCTAGGAACAGAACTCAATATTTTTTTTGTTGCATTCGACAATCAATAAAACACATTAGTCAATGAGAGTTATCGGACAATGCAGCATAGAAAAGTTTTAGGTTCGCTTAATCTACAAACCTAAATTTATATAAGTAAAATTTCAGATATCTGTATGTTTGTGAACCTTCAAGTTTTTATATTTTTTAAAAGAAAAACAGTCTTGATTGGCATGAATCTTTAAGATTTTTGCATATACAATTTTTGTCATTTTCAGTCGATATCTTGGTATGTTAAGAAAATGAATGAAATGATTTTGAATCGAGTACATAATAAAGTTCGTTAAAACTAAAATTCAATAAGTCATTCTGAAAAAATACCAATTTGTTTATGATTCAAAATAAGTCGAAGGAAACTAACATTTTTCATTTACGAACAAAATTATTTTAAACTTATATTTGCATGTTGCTAATATCTCGTTGATGGAGTATTTTAAAAATGTCCATAATTATGATGTTTAAAAAATTTGATATATTCTATTTTATTGAAGTTATCAAAAATTCATAATACTATTAATATTGTATTAAATTTTTAATTACTGTAGGAAAACATTGCTTTTTTACAAGCTAGCACAGGTACTATAGTATACTATGTTCAATATACTTTTTTTTTTGTAAATAAATACAAATATTATATTAATTATGAGTTATTTAAATAAAAACAAATCATAATTGTATTAGGCACATACATACTTATATATTTATGTTTTATTAATTTCTTTCATTAAAATGGAATCAATAGGCTTATGCTTCAATTCACAATATTCTAAGTAATAAAATATAAAGAGAATAAGAACATAATAATAAATTCCTTTATGTCCTGAATGCCTATTTCCTTTAAATTTAAGATATTTCCTTATATGGCCCAGTTAGGATCGAAACAGTGTATAAATTATAATCATCTTTTTATATCTCAAATAAAAAAAATAAATACACTTTTCATGCAAGAATTTAAAATTACCTATACTTAAATACAATAATATAAAATAAAAATAATAAAAAGGTATATTTATATAACTTTTTTAGTACAAGTTAGAAAAGAATAAAAGTTTCATTAACATTACATTCAAAGTCATAACGACATAATTCATCCACAAAAATTCCATAACTGATCCAAAAAATCAATGCACGAAGTATCTATTCAAATAACTAACATATTTAAAAAACAATTCATTCAACAAAAATTTCTTTATTTTATTAAGATATTTAATTATTGAAAAAAAAAATCAAATTGTGATTTATAATTATAATATTGAATTGTTTTTAATTGCGTAAACTGTCCAATTAATAACGTATTTATTAATCACTTTATTAATTTCCCAGAAAATTTTTTATATGTTCAATATGATTAATTTTACATATAACGAATATGTTTTTGAATATATAACTACTTACTTTAACTAAGAACGAATTCATTAATATTACGATTCACAATTTCATAAGTAAATTTTTTTTTACTTTTGCGTTCAAACCCATTTTATGAAAATATATAATATGATAATATAAGAAAATTTTTATATTGCTGGAATAAGTTGAAAGTTTTTAGATGGAGTTTTGCAATATAGGAATTTTTTAATGTTTGTTAAATTAATTGTTATTTGTAGACTGCGGATTTATATGCAATTGCATATTCGTACAGGAGTAACCTAGAAGAAAAAGAGAAACAGCTAATTAAGTTTGGTGTAAAAACAAATTATTTGGAACGTATTTATATCTGCATATTCGCATATACTGCATATTTTTGCATATTTGCATATTTTGCATATCTACGTATATTTTATATATCGTTCATGAAACTGTAATATGTATTTTATATATCGTTCATGAAACTGGAATATGTATCACGATGTTTTGCCACTTTTGAGGAATGATGCATTATTATGTACTTTTTGATGACGCGTCGATCAGTGTACTCAGAAAAATCAATTTCATGCTTTTTTGGCACATTTAGAAAATGTACTATCAATTTGACACACATTTTTTTAAGGGAAAAAGTACTACCTCCAATTAATTCTGCGCGCCAAAATTACTTTTGGTTTTTCTAGGACATATTCCTGTTTCATGGACGATATCTTGTTTTCTATCTTGTAAAGTTAAACTGCGATTAAACTGAAGACTTCTTGTAAATCTATTTTCATTTTGAATATTTATATTAGTCCTAGTAACACTTCTGGTTACGATGAGGTTTTAAATGCTATTAATTTAGTCTCTGATATTCTATCTGAAACTGATGAATTTTTACTTTTGGGTGATTTTAATTTACCTAATTTGAGATGGGTTGAGTCTGATGAGGGTGACTACCTAATTTCCACAACACCCTCCTCATGTTTGGAGATTGACTTTCTTGATGCTGTTTCATCAGCTCCTCTCTTTCAAAGTCAAAAATTTTTATGAACAGACAGTTGGACCTCATTTTCTTTTCTGATCCAACTAATTGCACTGTTCAAGAAAGTGCAAATTTTTTGGTTGAAATTGATAGATTTCACCCTCCTATTAATTTTATATTTAGTATTGTTGAGTCCAATGAAATAATTCCGCAAAGCTCTTCAGAGTTCAATTTTAGGAAAACTAATTTCACTAAACTCAATATTTACCTCAGCCAGGCTGACTTTTCACTCCTTGATGATGTGGATTTGGACTTGGACTCGATGGTTGACTCTTTTTATGAAATTCTTTTCAATGGTTTTTCATTATCATGTCCACTTTTTACTAGAAGGGATATGAGATCTTGTTCCCCTCCCTGGTTTAATAGAGAATTAAAAGCTCTAAGAAACAGGAAGAATAAGGCTTGGAAAAAATTTTTATTAACCGGAAGTGAGGTCGACCATGAGGCTTTTCAATATTTATTGGGTGAGTTCCGAATCTTGTTTGAGTGTCAATATGAGGATTATTTAAACAAGACAAAGCTTGACATATTGAAGGATCCTAAAAGATTCTTTAGTTTTATTAATTCTAAGAAGAAAGGCGATAGTTATCTTCAAACTCTTAGTTTCTTGAATAACTCTTCCAATGATGACCTAACTGTGGCTATTTTTTTTGCTAACCATTTTTCCAGTTCTTTTTCTGACTCAAACTTCAATGTTGATACTGCCTATTTCAGTTATTTAAACAATTGTCCGCAAACTTCTATGACCGCAATATCCATTGAAGTGAATGAACTATTCAAGTTTTTATCTAAACTTCAAGATGACTGTTCTTCTGGGCCTGATGGTGTCCCACCAATTATCTTGAAAAATTGTGCTTCTACTTTATGTAATCCTCTATCTATTATTTTTAATAGATCTTTATTAACCGGCTACTTTCCTAAAGTCTGGAAGCATTCATATATCATACCCGTTTTCAAGAAAGGGTGCCGAGCTGACGTTTTATCGTCCAATAGCTAAAATGTCTTCAATTCCTAAGCTTTTTGAAGCTGTCAGTTCTGAAGATATACATTTTTATTGTAAGAGTTTTATTACTGATAATCAGCATGGGTTTCTTAAGGGTAGGTCTACTACTACTAATCTCATAGAAGTTACTTCAGCTTATAGGGATAACATGGAGAAGGGTTATCAGACTGATTCTGTATACACGGATTTTAGCAAAGCATTCGATGTTCTTCCTCATCAGATTATTTTATTTAAATTGGCTGCGTATGGTTTTCCACCTTCTTTTATTGAGTAGAAAAAATCTTGGCTTGGTTCTCGTGATTATCAAGTCAAATTTCGCTCTGCTACATCTACAACATACACAGCTACTTCTGGAGTGCCTCAAGGTAGCCATCTTGGTCCACTTGATTTCGTAATCGCTATTAATGATGTTTCACTCATCATTTCCTATAGCGATCACAACATTTATGCCGATGATATGAAAATTTTTAAAAAAATCGCTAGTCCTTCAGACTGCAATCTTTTACAAACTGACCTTAATAGCTTTGGCCATTGGTGTATTAAGAATAATCTTCTTCTTAATGTTTCTAAATGTCAAAATATTTCATTTTCAAGGAAAAGAAATCCTATTAATTTTCAATACACACTTAATAATATTCTTATTCGCAGAGTCAATAAAGTTAGAGACCTCGGCATTTTATGTGATTACCGATTGACATTTAAACCACATGTAAATTCAATTGTAAATAAAGCAAATTCCACTCTAGGTTTTATTAAACGTTGGTCAAGAGAGTTCTGTGACCCATTTATAACCAGATTTCTTTTTACATCTCTTGTAAGACCATTGTTAGAATATGCCTCTCAAGTATGGTCACCCTTTTTTTCTGTCGACATCAATAGAGTCGAATCCGTTCAAAAAAATGTTCTTAGATTTGCATTAAGGCATCTTCCTTGGGAGGATAACTTAATCCTTCCACCGTACACAGAACGCTTAAATCTCATTAAGCTTGAATCTCTTCAAGACAGACGGGAATTTGCAGATGTTGTTTTCATTCATCAAATTATTATTGGTGAAATTATTTCTCCTATTATTCTGGAGAAGATCAACTTTCGAGTTAATACCAGAAGCCTCCGTTCTACTTATTTGAAATTGCTTACCATAGAACCGAATATGGATGCAATGATTCCATTTCTCGAATGCTTGCTTTTGCTAATAAAAACCATCATGTTTTTGACCTTAATATCTCTAAGGCATCCCTTAAAGCTGGTTTAAAGGCTAATTATTTTTTCACTAATAACATTGGAAGACTTTAATTAATATTTAAATTTTCTGTATATCCGAAGCCAAGGGAAGTGGTAGACTAAAGATAATTCTTCTAATTATTATTTTTATTTTATTTTTTAAATTTAAATTATCGTTTCAACATACAAACGTACCCTGACGAAGTAATGTAAGACAATATATATTTCATATATTATCTGAAGCCGATAGGTCGTTGTATGCTGATTGTTTTTAATTTGAGTAATTTTTTATTTTTTATTTTTATTTTTTTTTGGTTCATTTTGAATCTTCATGAAATGTTTTAGTTGACGCCGGAGGAAGTAGTAGGATATTTTCCACTAATTCTTCTTCTTCTTCTTATTATATTTTTAATTTTTATTTTACACTTTCTTCTAATATTTACGCTCTTTTTTTAAAAAATTTTTACTAGGGAAACTATTCTTTGGTTATGTTATATGTCACTAGTGATTTCGTTCTTTATCAGAAACGAGACTTGTTCTTATTTTTATGTTTGTTTTTTCTATAATTCTTTTTTTTTTTTTTCTGATGCTTGATTTAAGCATCGTTTGGTGGTAATATTAAAATTTCATTGCATGCTTCGTACCGAGCCCTCCCCTCTCATATTAGCATGTATATGAGAGTGATGGTGAAGTTTTCATGGCAATTTATTGCCTTGAAGTGCAGTGGTGTTAGGATACACCCCCAACTCATTATTATAATTAAGAAATTCAGTACTATTGTTTCATTAGTAGTAATAAAAATTATAATAGAGTACGGCCAACGACGGACGGGCAAATGCCCGGTTGGCTCACTTTTTTTTTAATATTATATATTCTTTACAAGCTTACGAAACTCGAATTCAAAGTAATATTTTAATAATTTAATTATCCAAGAAGGAATTCTCAAAATTAAACAATTACTTGTTTAAATTATTGGGGCCCATTTCATTAAATTTATATCTTTAAATAAGTGTTTGTTTCCTTTTTAATTAGCAAAACAAATCGAGTAGTATCTATCTGTCTTAAATATTTGCGCTAACCGTATTTGAAAAAAATAAACAAAAAAGTGAATTTTTTTAAATTTTTATTTTTATATGTAAAGTAAAATTATTTGAATTGTTTTTTTTTTTTGGAATTTAAATTTTAAATATAGTTTATTATTTACTATTTTTGGGCATTTTTTCAATTAAAACTTTTTTTTTTTTTGCTAGCCTAGTTCCTTTTGAAATGCCCGGGCCGAATTTTTGTGCCAGTCCGCCGCTGAGTACGGCATAGTACTTCCTACCGAAGTTTAAAACATACTATCAAAAATAATGCGCGAAATCGACTATAAAAAAGGGAAAAAAATTTTCTAAAATGCATATGCATTGATTTGTTTTTTAATTTTGAAGTCTGGTTTTGAAATTTTCGTTGAAAAGGTAACAATTTTTGATGTGTTCTGGCGATATTTTTTTTTAAATTTGTGAAATAGTTTTGTGAAAATGTTAAATGTAACTTAGAAAAATTTGTAGTTCTTTTGCCGTGAAAGTGAATTATTTGGTAAGTTTATTCAGTTACCAAAAAATTATTCAAAAAATTTACAAAATTGTTTTTTAATGTTTTTGAATCGATTCTATTTGTTTTAATAGCTTCTGTTTCTATATTCTTCTATGAATTTTTTTTTTCTATTCCATTGAAGCCATCATTTTATTATTATTATTAGACTGCGGATTTATATGCAATTGCATATTCGTACAGGAGTAACCTAGAAGAAAAAGAGAAACAGCTAAGTACGTTTGGTGTAAAAACAAATTATTTCAAACGTATTTATATCTGCATATTCGCATATACTGCATATTTTTGCATATTTGCATATTTTGCATATCAACGTATATTTTATTATCGTCTATGAAACAGGAATATGTCCTATCACGAAGTTTTGCCACTTTTAAGGTAATGATGCATTATTATGTACTTTTTGATGACGCGTCGATTAGTCGTACTCAGAAAAATTAGAAAAAATCCATTACATGCTTTTTTAGCACAATTAAAAAATGTACTATCAATTTGACACACAATTTTGTAAGGGAAAATGTACTATATACCTCCAATTACTTCTGAACAATGTGTCCACTTTCACGCCATAATTACATTTGGTTTTTTTAGGATATATTCTGAACAAAGTGTCCGCTTGCTCGCCAAAATTACATTTGGTTTTTTTAGGATATATTCCTGTTTCATGGACGATATCTTGTTTTCTATCTTGTGAAGTTAAGAAATTAAGTACTATTGTTTCATTAGTAGTAATAAATATTATAATAGAGTACGGCCAGCGGCAGACTGGCAGTCAGGCATACTTGACAAATGCCCGGTGGGCCCACAGTTTTTTTTAATATTATATATTCTTTACAAGCTTACGAAACTAGAATTCAAAGTAATATTTTAATACTTTAATTATCCAAGAAATTAAACAATTACTTCTTTAAATTATTGGGGCCGATTTCATAAAATTTATTTCTTTAAATAAGTGTTTGTTTGCTTTTTAATTAGCAAAATCGAGTAGTATCTATCTGTCTTGAATATTTGCGCTAACCGTATTTGAAAAAAAAAAACAAAAAAGTGAATTATTTTTAATTTTTATTTTTATATGTAAAGTAAAATTATTTGAATTGTTTTTTTTTTTTTTTCAATTTAAATATAGCTTATTATTTACTGTTTTTGGGCATTTTTTCATTTAAAAATTTTTCTCTTCTCGCTAGCCTAGTTCCTTTTGAAAACCCTTTTACTATTTATTAGAAGACGATATTGAAAGTATATTCCTTTTTTAACCTGAAAACAAAAAATTGCATATAAATCCGCAGTCTAATTATTATAATATTAAATTTTTTTTTCTTAAAAATAGGTTAATTAGCTTTATTTATTTAACCAACCACGGCCAATAGAGAATTTTTTTATTGAAACAAATAATTAAACGCACGAATAGATCGACTGGTGACCTGATGACATATCTATCCCACAAGCTCAACGCCAGTCTTCACAATTCCGGTGAGGCTTGTGTTGTTGCTTTGGATATAGCTAAGGCTTTTGATCGAGTCTGGCACCCGGCTTTGATTTCTAAAGTTAAATCAATGGGTCTAGGATCAGCCTTTGTCAATTGGATCAGCAACTTTTTGTCTGGCCGTTCTATTCGTGCTGTTGTGGATGGGTACCAGTCACACATTTTTAACATCAACTCCGGTGTACCCCAAGGGTGTGTTCTCTCCCCAACCCTATTTTTAATTTTCATTAATGACCTTCTGCAATCAACACTCAATCCCATCCACAGCTTCGCCGATGACAGTAACTTGGTGCCATGCTACGATTTTATTAATTGGAAATCAGCATCTTCAAATGCTGTTATTACGAAACGAAATTTTCTACAAAGTAGCATAAATCACGACCTATCTAAAATTTCACAATGGGGTCTTCTCAACAGAGTTGAGTTTAACGCATCTAAAACGCAATGCTGCCTTATTTCTAGAAAACTGTCAAATTTCGAACCCCAACTTTCTTTTCAAGGAGAGAGTATTGGAAAATCTGGAAACCTTGACATTTTAGGTTCGAAAATAACCAGCGATCTGAGCTGGAAAATTCATATTTTCGAAACGGCTAAAAACGCGGCTAAATGTCTAGGTTTTCTAAAAAGATGTAAACAATACTTTTCCCCCTCTGATCTCTTAAACATTTACAAATCCTACATACGACCGAAATTAGAATATAATTCACATATATGGGCTGGTGCTCCTAAAACCCATCTTGAGTACCTGGACAAAGTTCAGAGAAGGCCTATTAGATTGATCAACGATCACCAAACCACCAGCTCTTTAACATCACTCAATCACCGTCGCAATGTAGGTTCACTTTCTATTTTCTATAAATACCTTGTTGGAACGGATACGTGTTCCCTGGAAGTAAAAGCCCTACTTCCTCCACTTCAAGTATTTTCACGCCAAACACGAACTGCTTCAACGTCACACCCATATTTCGTCAAAATTCCCAAATGCGATAGAACGAGCTTTGGAGATTCGTTTTCAATTCGCACCTCGAGAATGTGGAATGCTCTCCCTTCAAAATTGTTCCCTACAGCTAGCGGACGTTTGTTTTATGACTTGCGCCGCTTTAAGAAAAGTGTAAATGATTACCTATTGACTGTCCCACTTTTTAATCCCGTCTAAATTTTCCTATCCCATTATCAAATCCATACTTATTTAAGTATAAAAGGTATCCCACCTAGTGATTTGGTAACTTTAATAAAAAAAAAAAAAAAAAAAAAAAACGCACTGTCACTCACATTATTGAGTAACTATAAGGTCGAAAAAGCTCACAGCGTTCAAACTGATCGTATAAAACTTGATGAACGCTTTTTCCATGATGAAATTATTTTTAATTTCTTTCTCATCAAGCAAAAATAATTAATTTAAAAAAAAAATCTAGATGGGACCAAGTTTATAATTAATAAGTATACCTTAGTTTTTTTGTTTCATTTTATTGCTTATCAATTTAAAACATTTAAATAAATCACATAATATTAATAGTTTACATTTATTCTACGAAAAAATATTATTGATTATATATAAAAATTAAAGTTTTTGCTGACATTTGGTCGATTACTTTCTTCGCTGGAAATTTTTTTCGACTTTTCTGTACCATTTTCTAACATTTATGCGATATTTGAAAATTTTTTAAAATTATTATTAACAAACACTAGAATAGAGCGAAACAGCGTTCGCGCCATCATCGACCAGTTCATAATATAGTTTTTATTATGTTTGTCCAACTTCTATTTTTGAAAACTCATCATAACAGTATAAAAATTGTAAGCAGCTTTTAAAATCTGAAAATACAACAAAAAATATAAAATTATGTTCTTATTAATTATTAATTATTGTAATTATTTGGCAATTATGTAATTGTGTACATTTCACAAAAATCTATAGAAATAATAAAATGTTTTTGCATTTAAAATCGATAAAACCATGAAAATCAAAATTTCTGTTAAATTTAAAATTTTAAAATTATTTCTCAATAAATTTAATTTATATATATTGAGAAATCATTGTATATATATAATATAAGTTAATTTCGTTAGATCAAAAGTTAAAAATAAAAACAAGTAAAATGGAATAATTTTATGGGTACAAAGAAGTTTCACAACAATTGATGACGATAATCATTACATTACTTTTGCAAGATGCTGTAGAAATTGTAATTAAATATGAAATACTAATGTACATATGCTCATTTAATTAATTTAATAAAATAAACGTTTACTATTTTATATAAATTAACTTGAAACATTATTATATGATTTTTAGGTAATAACTAACCTAGATATTTAAATAAAAAAATAGTTTTTCAAGACCAGTCGAGTTTTGAACTAGAATATATTTTAAAGTGTATTATACAATTATATATAAACTCACCTTATCTGTAATCGCTTGACCAGCGAAATTATACGCTGCTGCTTGTAAAATATAAAATGTTGATGCAACTGCGAAGGTAATTTTGTCTGGCCTAGATAATGCGACGGTAAATACACTTAACGCAATCACATAACTCACTATGTACAATTGAATTAAACAAATCATTCCAAAGGCTTTCTCAATTTTCAATTTGAATCTTCAAGTAAATAAATCAGATATTTTTTATCATAATACTGAAATAATTCGATTTTTTTTTTAAAGGAAGAAAGTCAGATTTGCTCTAAAAGCTTCTTTAATGAATATATAATGTTTATAAATAAAGTGTTAAAATAAAACGTTGTTAATTCCAAAAAAAATTATATCGATAAAAAAGATAGAAAAATTTTCAAATTACACAGGCTTTTTTTTATATAGAGGAAAAAAAATCTGTTAAAAGGTCTGGTTGAAAAACGTTTATTTATGTTCATAAAAGTAGTCTATTGAATTAGTAACGTTTGATTTTAGATGACACAATTTTATTTAAAGACATTTTTAATTTTTCTCATCATATTCGTTGCAAAGTCATCCTTAATATTTTGAATAGCTTTGAGAAAAAAATGACATAAAGGCAGTTCCGTTCGAAAAAATTTCAATTTCAAAAATTACTTAAAAAGAATACATGGTTCAGACTTCAATCAATTTAAAATTTGATTTATATAAAATAAGGATTCTTACATCACATTACTTACCCAAAAATTCTTAACGAAAATCGTATAATTTCTTTTAATTTATAAAGAAATTCATTATTACTGAGCTGCTGTTCGCAAATGTCTAATAATTTTTGGTTCAATTCACTTTCCAATTTATAATACATCAATAATATTAAAGTAAATGTCTTAATGAAAATTATTGTAATAAAAAAAAATTAAAAAATTTTAATAAATATGGATATAAAACTATATACATAGTTTGTAAATTTTAATTTGTATTTTTTGTTTTATATATAATATATTATATATTGCATATAGTTTCTAATTTAATAATTATAATTATAATTTTTCAATTGTTAAATAAAAATTAAAAACTAAAAACTAAAAACTAATAATTATAACTTTTTTCGATAATATAAATTAAATGTTTTTTTATAAGAATTAATTTCATTTCTAATTTTATAATCTTAAAAAGAACCTATTTTATTAAAAAAGTCTACCTAGCAGTTGCTCTTCGGTTGGAATTGGAATATTATATGTAAAGTAAAATTAATATTTGATTCTATAATCGTAGTTAATTTTTCCAAAGCAAAAATCTTTTTCTAATAAGAACGTAATTTGTATGTAAGTTTAATAATAATGTCAAAAAAAATATCAAAAAAATATCCAAATTAAATGTCTTGTTTTTTAAACTATTCTTAATACAATAAATATGTCGTGCATTTACAGAAGGGGTCATGCAACGTTTTGTTCAAAAAAAATTAAATTTTAACTCAAAATACATATTTCCATTATAAGACGAGTTTCTAACATAAAGTGTATAGAACATAGTGTAATTTTTGAGTTAAAATCCTGTTTGTGAACATAAGTAAACTAAATAAACATCAACCATAAATATTTAAGTTCGATTTGAAAAAGCTGACTATGTTTAACTCGTTTGAAGTTCTATTTATTAGTCAAGTCTCAAAATTCTGTAATCGGTCAAAGAACAAACTAGATATCGTTTAGACCGGAGACTATAAAGTATAAACTTAAAATAATTGAATGCACAAAATTAAAATGAAGTTTTTACTAAAACCAATTTTATGAAAACCTTTTGTTTTTATATAATTATAATCTATATATATAAAACCGAAGTTGTCTGTTTGTCTGTTTGTCTGTTTGTATGTTTGTATGTTCCGAATAGGCTCCTAAACCGCTCAACCGATCGTTTTCAAACTTACACCATGTCTTTGTGTCAGGTCGGGAGTCGGTATAGGCTATTTTAGAATTTAATTGGCCTCCTACCCAGGGACCTTCCCGGCGGCGGACTTCAAAAGTTCGTCCGATTTCATTCAAATTTGGTACGTAAAAAGAGGAAGTGATTACACACAAATTCCGTAACAAAAAATTTGTTGACCTTCTACCCAGGGACCTCCTACCCAGAGACCTCCCCTGCGGGCGGACCTCAAAATTCGTCCGATTTCATTCAAATTTTGTATGTAAAAAGAGGAACTGATTACACGCAAATTTAATAACAAAAAATTTGTTGACCTCCTACCCAGGGACCTCCTACCCAGGGACCTCCTACCCAGGGACCTCCTACCCAGGGACCGCCTACCCAGAGACCTCCCTAGGGGGCGGACTTTAAAAGTTCGTCGGATTTCATTCAAATTTGGTATGTAAAAAGAAGAACTGATTACACACAAATTTCGTAACAAAAAATTTGTTGACCTCCTACCCAGGGATCTCCTACGCAGAGACCTTCCCTGGGGGGCGGACTTCAAAAATTCGTCCGATTTCATTCAAATTTGGTATGTAAAAAGAGGAACTGATTACACACAAATTTCGTAACAAAAAATTTGTTGACCTCCTACCCAGGTACCTCCTACGCAGAGACCCCTTTCAGGGCGGATTTTAAAAGTTCGTTCGATTTCATTTAAATTTGGTATGTAAAAAGAGGAACTGATTACACACAAATTTCATAACAAAAAATTTGTTGACCTCCTGCCCAGGGACTCCCCTCGGGGCGGACTTTAAAAGTTCGTCCAATTTCATTCAAATTTGGTATGTAAAAAGAAGAACTGATTACACAAAAATTTCGTTACAAAAAATTTGTTAACCTCCTACTCAGCGACCTCCCCGAGAGCGGACTTCAAAAGTTCGTCCGATTTCATTCACACGTAAAAAGAGAAAATGATTACACATTAATTTCGTAACAAAAAATTTATTGACCTCCTACCCTAGGGGAGGACTTCAAAATTTTGTCCGATTTGATTTAAATTTGCTACATAAAAATGATTAAACACACGAATTTCGGCCCCCTCTTTTTAGGGGTCTCTTCGAATATATAGAAATCAATTTCTTTATTATACTAATAACTACAAAATATTAAAAACTAAGCCACTCAACCGATCGATTCAAAATTTACACCGTCTCTTTGTCTCGGGGTCGTTATAGGCTATTTTAAAATTTGAATGGCACCCTACCCAGGAACCCCTCCCAGGGAGGACCGATTTTATTCAAATTTGAGTCATAAAAAGAGGAAATGGATAAAAACATAAATTTGGTTTGGTTTAGAAACCTGTTTAAGGGAAGGATATCATTCGATTTCATACAATTTAAGTGTTGAATAACTAGAAATGATATATATTAATTCTTCTTAGATATTTTCCCAAATTTATAAAATAACTAGCTCCTATAATTGTTCATCAATCTGACAACAAAAAATTCACTTAAAACGTGTGTTCCACAACAACGTGTGTGCGGGTACAGCTAGTATAAATATAATATATAAATATAAAACTCAAATAGCATTGCTTGACTCACCACATCAAATATTCCTGTAAAACTTTGTATAATAGTTGTTGATATTCCTTCAAGAATCCATAATAATTGGAAATATGGTGTTTCTGATATGTTCAATTCTATTGGTAATCTTTTTATTCCATAAGTATAATAATAAAAAAAAGGTTGCGAGAGAAATGTTATTGAAATAATGTGGCAAAATGTGATGACACTTTTTAAAAGTTTTCGTAAAATTTGTTTATTTTCCTTAATAAATATTTCATGCGAATTAGAATCTTTCATTTCTTCATGCATTCTTTCCAAATCATGAATCAAAAATTTGTATAATTTTTCAGATCTGGCAACAAATATAATCCTGCACCAATAGAAAATGGTTGAGAAAACCGCAATCAGCTGTCGCAAATAATCAGCCTTTATCAAAGACAACTGATAAGTCTCAGCAATAAAAAAAAAATGGCCTGAACCGAGAAATAATAGCTAGAAAAATGGCAAAAATAAATTATTTTATTATGAAGTACATACATTATCAAGAAGTTATTGGTACGATTTAATTCGTTAAGACCCACCGCGAAAAAGCTGGAGTTTTGGTGGTTTGCAATTCGTGTAACACTAAAACACCAATTTGCTTCAAAAGTACTAAATTAAATAGGAATGTTTTATACAGCTTCTAGAACATGTGCTGATTCCATTCATAATATGGATGATGGAGCAGTTTTTCAAATCGTTACATTAATGTTCTTGATTGCCCAGTTCAGTTCGTAGTCCACATTTTAACGCAATAGATAATCTTTGGGAATTACGGAAAGGCGAGCTTATCAAAATGGTCGACAAGCGTTTCTACCCTTAAAGTAGAAATATATAATGTTGGGAGAGAAGTTGGGCAATAAACTTTAGGAAACCTTGAAAATTCGATGCCAAACCAAATTTTCGATTTGGAGTTCCAACAAAAAATTAATTTTTTTTTACAAATTTATACACTTATTACCTGATTTTTTTAAGTAGCGATTTTCGCCAAATTAAATTATTTCATTATTTATATATTTTTTAAATGAACAAATAGTTATGTTTCTGTATAAAACATCTTAGTTTAAGTAGAATTAAAAATGTGTTTAGTTAAAACCCGCAGTAGTGAATTATCGTCAGACACGGCCCAATCTAGATTTTCTTTATGATATTTTCATATTTATATTAAAGTTTGATGAGACATTACTTGAATACAAGTATCTAGAGAGTTTAATATTTTAATTAATTAGCAAGACCAAGTTCGAGTTTAAATTAATAATGTGGAACTACGAAAAGTGGGAATTCAAAATCCCAGGACTGAATATGCTGAATCCATAAAAACGTTAGGCTCAATATTATTTGTTTGGTAATCTGGAACAACTTTATCGAACTTATATTTTCCAATTATTAAAACGAAAGTTGATTTTCTAATTGAACTTAAAGTAAATAATTTTGATTTCAGTGATAAAACATTTCAGTGATTAAACAAAAATAAGATATTATTTAAACTATTTTCTGTTTTGAACTTTGATTTCAACTTACAATTGCAGATATTACCCGTCCCTTTTTATTTTCTGGCCAAATTTTAACATAGGATAAAATCTTTTTCAGTTCATCAAATAAACTCATTTTTTTTTTCTAATTACTAGAATCCTTTGCAGTTTAAAATAATTTAACTAACTGATTAAATAAAAAAATTTAAATGCAATTTATATGAAATTCTCCTTTAAAACTCGTTAAAGAAAAGGTGTTTGCAAGAAAAATATTTACTGTACAGCCTGAGTACAAACTTTGTTTTTATTGATATGTGTTAATATGCACTAAAACGATTTTTTTTAATTATATGTACACCAAGTAATGATATGTTTCCTCATACCGTAATTTTTCTCAAAACAAGAAAAAATCCATATGGAACAATGTTTAGAAGTTAGTTTAACAAAAATTTGATATTTATTAATTGAAGGGATAAGATCATAAAAACAAAAGGTTTGAATTCAACATATGATCGAAGCATAATATTTATTTTAAATATTTGTTGAATTAAATTGAATTAAATTTGTTCCAATAGTGCTGAGTCAATTACTCTAAAATTACAGTAGATCTAGAATCTAGCTAGGCACTGAACTAATTTTTTTTTGGTTGCATTCGACTTCTGTACCTGCAAGTCTTTGTAGTTTTTAAAGAAAAACAGAGTTGATCTTGGTATGTTAAGAAAATGAATGAAATGGTTTTGAACCGAGTACATATAAAGTTCGTTAAAACTAAAATTCAATAACTCATTTTGAAAAAATACCAGTTTGCTTATGATTCAAAATAAGCTGAAGGAAACTAACATTTCTCATTTATGAACAAAATGATTTTAAACTTATATTTGCATGTTGCTAATATCTCGTTGATGGAGTATTTTAAAAATGTCCATAATTATGATGTTTAACAAATTTGATATATTCTATTTTATTGAAGTTATCAAAAATTCATAATACTATTAATATTGTATTAAATTTTTAATTACTGTAGGAAAACATTGCTTTTTATTTACAAGCTACCATAGGTACTATAGTGTAATATGTTCAATATACTTTTTTCTTTGTAAATAAATACAAATATTATATTAATTATGAGATAATTAACCCAATAGGAACTTAGAGAAGTAATGACAAAAGTCATCAATGAAATCATCGCCTTCATCCTTTGAAAATTTCATTAAAGACAAATTCATTTGGTAGTAATTAGAAAATAAGTACTTGATTCCTTTCTCGATGACAATGTAACGAAGTTGTCATCAACAAAAAAAATTATTCGGAATTCTATGAAAAAATAACTGTTAATTAAAAAAAAAGCATGATGAAATTGGATATAAATATGGAAGCGTTTCATTTTGATATATTCCACCGAATCTAGGCTAATTCATCGCCTAGCAATTCATCGCCAAGCAATTCATCGCCTGCAATTCATCGCCAGCAATTCATCGCCAGCAATTCATCGTCAAGCAATTCATCGTCAAGCAATTCATCGTCAAAAAGTTCACCGCCAAGCAATTCATCGCCAAGCTATTCATCGCCAGTATTTCATCGCCAGTAATTCATCGCCAGCAATTCATCGCCAGTAATTCATCGCCAGTAATTCATCGCCAGCAATTCATCGCCAGCAATTCATCGCCAGCAATTCATCGCCAGCAATTCATCGCCAGCAATTCATCGCCAGCAATTCATCGCCAAGCAATCCATCACCAGCAATTCATCGCCGCCGGCGGCGATGAATTGCTGGCGATTCATATTTTAGGTTTTTTTTTGTTTCTTTTTTATATTTCGGCGAAAAAAAAATTTTGCCGTCGAAAAATGTATGAAAATTTTGAGTGGCCGTATCTCCAAAACGGGGCATTTCCGAAAAAAAAACTTTTGAATTTGTTGATTTGGGAACCGCCTCTACTTCCTCACCAAGTTTCTGCCACATCGGGCTAATTTTTTTTTTTATTTTTTTTTATATATTTCGAAAGAAAAAAAATTTTTCCATAGAAAAATGTATGAAAATTTTGAGGGGCCAAATCTCCGAAACAGAGCATTTCCAAGAAAAAAGCTTCTGTATTTGGTGGTTTGGGCACCGCCTCTACCCAATCACCAATTAGCGATGAATTGCTGGCGATGAATTGCTGGCGATGAATTGCTGGCGATGAATTGCTGGCGATGAATTACTGGCGATGAATTGCTGGCGATGAATTGCTGGCGATGAATTGCTGGCGATGAATTACTGGCGATGAATTACTGGCGATGAATTGCTGGCGATGAATTGCTGGCGATGAATTACTGGCCATGAATTACTGGCGATGAATTGCTTGGCGATGAATTGCTTGGCGATGAACTTTTTGACGATGAATTGCTTGACAATGAATTGCTGGCGATGAATTGCTGGCGATGGATTGATTCGCGATGAATTGCTAGGCGATGAATCAGTCGCTTACCATTCCACCTGCTCCTTTTACCGATGACTTTGTAAGCAACAAAGTCATCAATGAATTAGGCGGCCATATATGTGGGGATATCATCGAGATTTGGGAGTAAGAAAGCCGTCACCGGCAGCAACTTTGTCTTCAGAACGTCATTGATGTTTTCATGCTTCCAGTTCCTATTGGGAAATAAAAACAAATCATAATTGTATTGGGCACATACATACTTATATACTTATGTTTTATTAATTTCTTTCATTAAAATGGAATCAATAGGCTTATGCTTCAATTCACAATATTCTAAGTAATACAATATTAAGAGAATAAGAACATAATAATAAATTCCTTTATGTCCTGAATGCCTATTTCCTTTAAATTTAAGATCTTTCCTTATATGGCTCAGTTAGGATCGAAACAGTGCATAAATTATAATCATCTTTTTATATCTTAAATAAAAAAATAAATACACTTTTCATGCAAGAATGTAAAATTACCTATACTTAAATACAATAATATAAAATAAAAATAATAAAAAGGTGTATTTATAACTTTTTTAGTACACACTGAAAAACTTTTCAGTTTCATTTTCTGCTATTCAGAATAGCAAGCTTTAAACAGCTGTTCGTACCATTAATAGTAGCAATAAAAACTACTTTAATAGTAAAATTTGCTATTAAATTAAACATAAAATGCAAGTTAATATAGCTGCAACAAAAATAGCTAATTTTGCTATCTGAAAATGCAACTGCAATAAATTAAAAATAAAAATTTGAATTATTTGAATATGTTATTATTAATCTAAATAATTACTATTTATTTGAATTAAAATTGCTAACTTTTTTAATTACGATAAATATTTAGAATGTCAGAAATTACTATGTTGAGTTGAAAAACTCCATTTCTCATCCAACATTTAATTCCATTTAGTACAAGATATTTTGCTTTTAAAACTAACAAATGGTGTTAAGTAAATAACAGAAATTGCTATTTAAAAAATAGGAGAAACTATTTGAATAGCAAATCAATTTATTTGTGTTTGCTCATTATGTTACTTTTCTCCCATTGTCAATTTGTGTTCATACGGGAAGAAAGTGAATAAAAAAAAAAAAAAGTAAATTAATAAATAAAAATAAAATTATAAAAAAAATTTATTAAAATTTATTAAAATTATTTTTCAATTAAATATGAGTGATGACTGATGAAATATTCTAAAAGAATAGAATTTTGAAGACTACATAGCCATATTTACCGTAAGTATTTTTCCTCGTAATCGCATTAATTTTTGTGAAAGAGCAGCCAGGTGTTTTTTTTATTCTATTTTAGATTTCTATTATTTATCTTTTTCAGGTTATACGACTATAAAAAATAATATTAAATTATTAAAAAAACTTTTTTAATTATAATATTAGTATTTTGTTTTCCATTTTTCTACAGATGAAAGATTTGGAAAAGAAGAATTCCATAGTGGTTTCGACGTTCATAAGACCCCAAGGACTCAGGCCTTCTTTCGGACAACATTTAAATCGGAATTTTTACAACCAAACGTAAGTTCTTGTTTTGCTTAAAAATTTGTATTTGATAAATATTTATTTTCTTTTTTTCTTAGGAAATTCCAGGAGGATCTGGTTCCACTATTTAGCGACAGCGAGATATGAAACATTCGGGTTAATTTTAAGTCAACAAAATATGTAGTAGAAAATTAGTATAAATTAGGGTTTGCAGCCCCGCGATCCCGGGATCCCGGTGTTTCTTTAAATCCCGAAATCCCGTGACTAAAATAACTAATCCTGGGATTTAATTTTTGTCTGAATTATATTTTGAAATTTTTTTCTCGTCAAAATTCTCTAAGAATTTAATCGCAGATTTTTTTTTGTGAAATACATACGTAGAATTTTTTTAGTGCAATTATTTTTTTCTCAACAAAATGTTCCAAGAATTTAATTCTCAGAAAATTTAAATTTTTTTTATGGAATACGTAGAATTTTTTTTTGTGCAATTAACTAGTTCTAGACGCATTTTAGTTTTACGCATTTAATATTCAGTTTACAATTAAAATTTACGAGTGAACAAGTGTTTTGGTGAGCATAATAGAACAATAAGATAGTTTATTAGTGGGGTTTTCAAAGATTAGATTTTTTATTTATGTTTTCAGTTTTATTATGTAATTTCAACTATGATAATGTGTAAGTATTTTTTATAAATATTCAATTCTAATCCCGGTACCAATCCCGGGATCCCGGGATTTAAATAATGTGATCCCGAAATCCCGGGATTGGAAATATAATACGGGATTGCAAACCCTAGTATAAATACAATATAACATTAAGACTTTAAAATCCAATAAATAATTTTTCTTTTAAATTAACTGTGTCATGTTTATTTTAAATACAGATTTTTTATAGAAATTGTATTAAATGAATTTCATTTTTCTTTTCAGGAACCAGCAAAACTAAGGATTTTTCGACAATACCAAATAATTATTAAAAAAATTATTGCAAATTTAATCAGATGAAGTGATAAATAATTAATATTATGTGAGTGTAAAACGTACTACACGATACTTCATTTGATTAAATTTATGATAAATTTTTCTAATAATTATTATAGGTATTGATGAAAAATACTTTGTTTTGCTGAAAAGAAAAATGGAATTCATTTAATAAAACCAAAATTGCATTTTATATAGGTAAATTTGCTATTTATTTTCTTTCTATACGCTAAGCAAAATAGCACAATTTACTATTATTTTTAGCTAAATTGTTTATTCCAAATAACTAAATGTACTATTGTTGTAATAAATTTTAATAAAATTAATAGCATATTCTGCTAAAATTTATAATCTAAGCATCTATTTTGTTATCAAAGTTTGCTATAATTTACTAAATTATATAGAAAACAAAACTATTTGCATATCAAATTAAAAAATAAAATAGCAAATTTAACAATTTTTAATGGGGAAAATTACAGAATAAATATCATTCGCTGTTATTCGCTCTTGTTATTTTCAATAGCAATCCAAGCTATTAAAGTCCACTATCCCGTTTTTAGCTATTTAAAAAGCACCAGTTGTTTAAAAAAATAGCTTTGAGAGCTATTAAGTTTTTCAGTGCAAGTTAGAAAAGAATAAAAGTTTCATTAACATTACATTCAAATTCAAAGTCATAACGACATAATTCATCCACAAAAATTCCATAACTGATCCAAAAATTCAATGCACGAAGTATCTATTCAAATAACTAACATATTTAAAAAACAATTCATTCAACAATAATTTCTTTATTTATTAAGATATTTAATTATTGAAGAAAAAAAAACAAATTGTGATTTATAATTATAATATTGAATTGTTTTTAATTGAGTGAACTGTCCAATTAATAACACATTTATTAATCACTTTATAAATTTCCCAGAAAATTTTTTATATGTTCAATATGATTTATTTTACATATAACGAATATGTTTTTGAATATATAGCTACTATAACTAAGAACGAATTCATTAATATCACGATTCACAATTTCATAAGTAAATTTTTTTTACTTTTGCGTTCAAATCCATTTTCTGAAAATACATAATATTATAATATAAGAAAATTTTTATATTGCTGTAATAAGTTGAAAGTTTTTAGATGGAGTTTTCCAATATAGGAATTTTTTAATGTTTGTTAAATTAATTTGCATTGTTATTTAGACAAATTTTCTTTGAACCAGAACCGGTTGTCTGTTAGATCATTGAGTAATAATATTTTAATATAATTACTCAATGGTTAGATGAAACATTAATTGAACAATTGTTCATTAAATTTGAACGAAATGAATGAAATAAAAGTAAAGATAGATTTTTGGGATAATTTTTTAATAATTGATCTTGAAATAAGAGTTTTAACACATTTTTTTTTGCTACTCCATCAAAGCTTATACGAGCTACTTTGCTAATACTCCAAAAACATATAATTCTTATCTCGAATTCAAGTTCTGTGAATTTTATTTGATATTTCCTGTCTGATGAAATATTTTTTTTGCTGATAAAGTACTTTAATTTGAAATGTTTACCAAATCAATAAATAAGAATTTAATTTTTTGACATTTTTTACGATTTATAATGAAAATATTCTTACAACTATTTGACAGAGTTTACTCCAAATTTTATATACGATGGCATGTTGCTGTTTTTAATTCACATCGTTACATTTCATTCAATACTACCTAAATTCAACGATCTGCTTTTAAATAAAAATAAATTAAGTTTAGTTGGAATTGATACTTTGGGGTTATTGTTATTAACAACTTAATAATAAATTTCATTTATTGAAAAAAATTGAATTTAACTTTTTTTAAATTAATATGTTCTGTGAATGTAGAAATGTAGATAGATATTGTAGATAGAAGGTGAATCGTCTTTATAATTTGACGTTTAATACCTACCTATTTTATTTTATATAACTTAAGGCAAAATCAAGATAAAAAATCATATAATAAAAAAAAATCTACAGCATCACATATTTCAAAAAATTGCATTAAGTTCTACAATTGAACTAATTGAAAATTGTTATATAAAAATTCTACATGGTCATGTTTATTCTTATAAGGCTGTCACACTTCGGCTTTTTAATGGCTTTTTGAAAAAGCTATCATCGTTGTGGCTATTTCGTGGCTTTTTCCATACAAAAAAAAGAAAAAAAAGCTAGTGGCTTTTCAAAAAGCCACTAGAAAATCAGGGATCAAATAACAAATGAGCTCTGTGAGAAAAAAATAAACTAACAATTGCATACTTTCAGGAAGTTGGCGGCAATTTTTAAAAAAAAACGAATAAAAAAACAAAAAAAATTCCCAAAAAAAAAGGAAAAAGATATGACAAAACGAGAAAAAAAAAGAAAAAAACCAAAAAGTGCAAGTGTGAACGCATTTAAAAAAGCCGTCATGAGTAGTGGCTTTTTAGTTGTAGTGTGACTCGCTTATTAAATCAAATATGTAAATCAATTTCCGGTATTTAATTTTTTATAACATACCTACATTTTTTTTAATTTCATTTTACAAACTTGTTTTCACTACTAACGTGTTCTTTTATTGAAACTTTGCTTTACTTCTATATTAAGGTTTTTGAATTAAAAAATAAAATAACCCTGGAACTGCTGTAATAAAAAAAATGGTTGGAAATAAAATGTACATATCGAGCAAAAGGATATTTTAGATTGTCCTTGTTATTTTTTGATATCCTTTTCGTTATCTTATACACAAACCTTAATTTTAGATGCCCAAATAACTTTTGGTGTGAATAAACTTGTGAGAACCGTTTTCTTTTAAAAAATAGTTTCATTTTCAAATCGAGAAAAATTAAAACAATATTGTTAAATTAGTCTATATGTACCTACGTATTATTATATAAATAAAAATTAAATGCTGTTCGTTGGTGAACGTTTAACTTGAGAATGCCTGGTCCGTTCTTAATAGTCCAAATAAAGTTTTCACGGAGAAAAATTAGATAAGATGGCCAGAAAATTGAAAAATTCTGAAAAAACGGAACGTGCTTTTTTTATGGGATTTTTGTTAATAAAAATGTTATATGCCACGAAGATGCTATGAAAAATAAATAATCTCGTTAAAATAATTTTTCTATTACGTTTTCAATTTTCTTATTTATAAAATAGATCGCTCTAATGAAGATTCATTCACAAACATTAATTTTCTAGAATTCAATATTGATATTCACAATTATTTCAACGGTTTAGAATTTTATTATCGTTAGTAGAAATTGTTTGGTGGTATGTCAGTTATATCGGAGCACAAAATTTACAAAAATCCTTACATACGAAAAACTAATTTCAAATAAAATTAACATTATCCATTTCTGAGTAAAGTTTTCATAATCAGAACATAAAATTTTCAATAAATTAATTATTTTAGTTAAATTTTGGACAACATTGAATCCGCAGGAAAAAATTACCTTTTGCAAACAAGTTTGAATTTTTCAAAACCAACAAACTCTTCATGCGATATTTAAAGTCTGGAATATTATACATCGAATAATTAAATACAACAAAAGCGTGTTTTCATCGTAGTCGGGTTATACTTCTTATAAGTATGAATTTGAACAACATTCGTAATTTGAGAATAATATGTTACACCGTTTTGTTTCCTTCATCCGTAGTACCTACTAGGGTAAGAAATAATTATAGTGAAGACTAATTTAGGTTCTCTGATTTTTTTTTTTGTGAAATATTAGAATAAGTTATTTTCAGAAAATATTCAATTAATAGTGTCAAACTTGAATGTATAACGTTATACTTATATATAATATAAATAAGTATATGTAAAATATGCACTTATCTTTTCAACATTAACTATATGTATGCTTAACGAACTTCTTCGATAAAACTACAACTAGTATACTTAGATAACTAGACAAAAATATAATTTAGATAAAAATACAAAAAAAAAAACAAATTAATTGCACAATTTATAACAAGAATTAAGTTACTTTTCGTTAGATTTTAATAAATTTTTTTAACCCTTTTTTAAATTTATTACAACCAGTTTCTTAACGTTAACTTTATTTCCCTTTATTTATTGATATTTCTGGTCCAGGATGATTATTATGTATGTGAGAAAATTTTTATAAAATTTAATTCTTCTTTCTGGACCAATTTATTATTTTCCCATCTTGAAGATTTCATATTTGGTCAGTTTAAATGCAAATTTTTTTTATATATAATAAAAAGATAAAATTGACCTTAAGGTTGCAATTTTCTAAACATTCTGGAACTGGTTGAATCATTAGAATTTATTTTTTTTTTATTTAATTCAAGTTTTTTATAAAATAATCTCAGACTTATCTTAAAATAATTTTGCGTTTTGGGTAACTAGTTTTATATGGTTCAAAAGATCATTTTTTAGATAATTTACAGAAAGTGATGATATTATGATGGTAATGAATGAAGGAAATTATATTCATTCTACTTAAATTACAACAGTTACATTTAGTTTTATAAATATAGCAACTGAACTATTTTACACTCTTGCACATTTTGAGAAGCATTTACAAGCATCAACATTATTTTCTCGCTCGACCTACATTTACATTTCTTTCATGCTAACATTTCATCAGGACTAAAATATTTAAATAATGTATGACGAAGAATGTTTTTTACCTATATGTATATATTGTTTATGTATATATGGTAACTGGAAGGTGCTGCATGTAGATGGATATTATATACATGTAAATACTAATAAATCTTATGTAATATGTATTTAGCGAACGGTGTTTAGTCTTTAAATATATGAAGTAGCCGATTCACATATTAGATAAATTCTACATTTGGTGATATTGAGTTACTTTGTTCGATGAAGAAATTTTTAAAAATTTTATCCTTAAATTATTTGAATTGTGAGGTGTATCATTTTTCGACTAATAATTCCGTTTTATTCCCCGTTTTTTCCAACATTAAATCTGATAGATCGCGTGTTCAAGGCCGACTATGGTCAGTTACTATCAAATATAGAACATCATAAGTAAATAAAATTAATTAACAGATACAAATAAAATATTAAAAAAATTAAAACAAAACGATCTTGGCCACACTGCTAGCAATGAATAAGAAATGAACGTTTATAAGTTTGTGAGTCTGCATATCATTTTCCGACGACTGATCGATCAAAAATCCAGTCGCAATCGACCTGTGCCTATTCAATGTTTTTGTTATGTCCGATAAAAATAGTGTTAAAAGTCTGCGTTGAAGTGAAAAACAAAAACGGACAAAAGTCAGCAATCTTACTTTAACTCTCTTTAACTGAGTACCATAAATTATTTTAAGATGCTCAAATAAAATTAGAATGTAATCATTTCCATTTCTTGATCTCAATCAATTCTGGACTAGAATAATAAATGAACTTAGATTAAAGCATCAACCGAAGACAGCAGATAAATTAAAATAATAATTTAGTATTTTAATAAAAGTTTTAACCGCCGCAGCTAAAAAAGTTCTAATAACAATTACAGTCCACCGTTCAAAAAAAAATTTAGTTAAAAATGAGACCACTCCTATTTTATATGAAAACCAGTTTCGTAAAAAAAAAAATTATCTTTCTTGAATTATTTTCCAATTAAAATTTGGTAAAACGAAAACTTGTATAATTTTTTTTATGAATCCAAAAACATCCCTAATACTCACTATCTACAAAATCTTATACCGTACATATGATAAACAAAAATAAAGACAAAAAAAAATTCAAAGTATGTGCCATGTCACGCACAAATCAAATCCTCGAAAAAAAAATTACAGTGTGCAATATCCAATATTTATTTATTTTTTTTTTCAAGAAAAAGGGTTTCAATTCACCCTTAACAAAAACATTTTACCCCTCAAAATACCTTTTATTTTGGTACCACTGAATTTTTAATTATTTTTTTTTTTACAGAATAATGATTTTAATTATGAATTCAGCCACTTTTTGTCCGAAAGATATTTTATAAAATCTGGATTATAATTGAATATTTGATTTTTCGGAAAATTTATTAATAAAGTTTTGAGAACAAATTATTTTTAATATTGTTTTAAAACAGAATCCATTTTAAGAATAATTAATACCATTTTCTTAAGCTATTTTTTTTTTTCTTATTTCAATATTCTACGCTTTGTAATATATTTCTGTACTTCGATAATTTGAATATATTTGGCGCCAATATAGGGAAAGTTGATTTTCCAAACGTTTGTACGAATATTATAATTATCAGCTACAATGAAGTTATAGCACATAATTTCAAAGTCCATAACTATCATAAACTATCAGGATAACTATGTTCAAAATTCATAACGATAAATTAAATAATATTTTATTTTTACTTATTTTTATTTTATTAAATGAAATTATTAAAAAAAAAAAAATTAATTCTTTTGAAGATGTTTTAGATTAAAAAAAATTGTTTTGGCGCAAATTCGAGCAGTTGTTATTCTAGTTATAATTATTAAAAAATTTATATATAGATACATTTATATATGTAAAAATTTTACAGAATCTGCGTCTAAAATATAAATATTTTGCAGTTTATTTTTTTAGAAGTTTTAAAGAAAAAAAAAACATTAACTCGTTTGTTAAAATTTAATATCAAATAGTGGTCAGTCTTGATTTTATTTTACCATATTGATGATGACCAACCCCTTTTTTATCTGTTTTTTTTTTTTTTGTTCCTCAAAGCAATCATTATGTCTTTGAGAAGATTTTCCTTCTTTTTTTTTTTTCTTCCAATTTGAAGGATGCTTGAAAAGATCTTGAAGAATTTTTTAATTTTTAAACATTAGTCTGATTTCGACAACTCAACTGATATGAACTCAATAAAAAATAATAATTTTAATCGCTCGAAAACTAAAAAAACATAACCATTAATTGGTCTCCAAGAAAATCATTGTTTTTGTTCTTTTTTTGTTTTTTTTTTTTTTTTTTTTTTTTTAGTTTATATTTTGATCCTTTAAATTTGTCTTTTTTGTTTTTCGTTAATTATTTTTCGTGAAAAAAAAATTCTTCTAATCCGTCATCCAAAAATCACATCAAAATTGAACAAAAAAAAATTTAAAAAAATTATATATATACCTATATGTCAAAACTTAACATAATATTGCAATTAAAAACCATACAAAGTTATACCAAAGTTTGAAGACATACAGAATTAAAACTTAAAATAGAAATT
Organism: Hybos culiciformis; assembly: GCA_964007475.1. Taxonomy (NCBI): domain Eukaryota; kingdom Metazoa; phylum Arthropoda; class Insecta; order Diptera; family Hybotidae; genus Hybos; species Hybos culiciformis. The sequence goes on from OZ023273.1 coordinate 108,404,515, forward strand.
TTCATAATTCACACAAATTATTATTTTTAACTTAAAAAAGAAAAAACTGAAAATTTTCCCCAAAATAGTTCCAATACTACGTAATGGCAGAAAAATGTAATAAAAATAATAATAATGAATTTAAAAAAAAATTAAGAAAATCATTTTCATCATATTTTGAAAGCGAAAGCAGTTTTTCATTATCAAGGACATCATCGATAAAAAAACAATGTGATTTATTCATAGAACAACAAGAAAATAAACAAGAACAAGAACAACAACAACAGCATGAATCTTCAATGCCATCAACATCATCACAACATCCAATAATTGAAACATCATCATCAACTACTTCAAATTTAAAAAGAAAATCGGCTAAATTTAATGTTGACAATTTGATTTTATTCAAAGAATTTAAATCAAATGAAAATAATTCAATGAATTTAACTACATCTGCTAACCCGGAAATTTTAAATATAACCGCAACTAATGGTAAAAAATATCACTCAATAGAACGAATTGATAAAAATTTGGGTGGAAAAAATAATAAAAATTCACCAGAAAAACGAAAATTTGATGAAAATAAAGAAAAACAATATGAAAATGTCGAATTAAAAATGAATATAAAAAAAGAAGCTTCAGCATCAGAAATCAGTGAAATTTTTGTAAAAAAAACAGATACAAAACGAAATAATGATGATGATGAGGATGATGACGATGATGATGGTGGTGGTGACGAAGAAAATCCAATAAAAAAAATTAAAATTGATATCGAAAGAGAGGAAATGTTTGAGGTAAAATTTTATGATGCTTTTTTTTTTATTATATATAAAAATTCAATATAATAGGTATACTCTTCCTGTAAGATTTTTACTTACTTTATATAAATGGTTAGTCTTATTAGTAAAGATCTACAGGATGAAAGAAATGCTTTAACATTAATTATAAATATAATATAAAATAATGAATATGATTTCTTTTTTTTTCAATTTACAGATTTTTCAACCTTGGGCTTTAAAAACATACGGAGATCAAGCAAAAACGAAAACTATAACATTAAAAAAGAGAGCTCGTATATTAAAAGCATTAGAAGGAAAAGAGCACAGTAGACCGGATAGTTCGAAATTTCGTTTTTGGGTAAAATCTAAAGGTATTATCAAAAAATTTTCTAAGTATGTATTTTAAGAAAAGCCGAAAAAATTTGATTCTGTTACTTCACGGTGTTTTTAATAATAACTAACGTAAACAAATAATAAAAGTTGGAGCACAAAATTCCCGAAAACAAATTTAGCAAATTTAAAATTGGAATTTAAAATAAACTAAATTGACATTCCAACTCATTTTGGTATTAATTTGTTTTTCCTTTCATTTTGCTTCACAGACTAAAAATTAGCCTTATAAAAGCTTATCAATTAAAAATCCTAGTGATTGTAAAAGTTTTTGATTTTACTAAAAACAGAAGCAAGAAATTGACAATGTTGAAAACTAATAGACATCTTCCTCAAATAAAAATATCGAGTTTAGGTTTTTAGGGGACGTTTAACATATTGGTAATTAGGACGAGTATTCCTGTTTTCGTTCCTATAGTAGTAATCCAGCCTATTACACATTATACTTATAACAAGCAAAAAGAAAGTCGAGAAAAAACTACTGAAAAAGATACTTTTTTGAGCTTAATTTAATCTTTAATCCTTAGAAATAAATTTTAATCTTACGTGAACACAAAATTTTTTATTATTTCAACATTTATATATGTACATATCGACATTTATATATGTACATATCTATTGAATATGTATAATTTTCAATGTGAACGTATAAATTTAACTTTATTAATCAAATATTCACTGTTGGCGAATAAAATACTTAATTTATAATTTGTCATCGTCAAACTGAAACAAAATGGACAAAGATATGTAAATTTTATTCCCGTACTATATAATAAAACAAATATAATTATCATAATATTTTCTTTTCCACCAAAATAATAAAAAAAAATAATTGAAAGTAAATTATTTTCTACTATTATTTGTTTACTTAAGGATTCACAACAAAAAAACCAGAAAACTTCATTGACACGAAAGATAAATCTTCTAATAAGGGAAACAACGATGTTGATTTATTTGTAGCTTCGACTAGTAAAGTAAGTTGACATTTATGGTTTTTTTTTCTCTAAAATTTCTTTTGATCTATTAAATTTTTTTTTCAATCACTAATTGAAATGTTAAAAAGGTCAATATTAATTAAAATTTGTCTAAAAGGATTCTTGGTTTTTTTTTTTTGTAAATTAGTGTTCTAATGAAATTTTGGTTTTAATTCTTCAGGATTTTGGTGAAAGATATTATCGTAAAGTTGCTGTTGTTGAAGAATTCTTTGATATAATCTTTGATGTTCATGTTAGGTTGGGAGGAAGAAGTGGACGGCATGCTGGACAGAAACGAACATATCGAATTGTAAGTTTTATCACTAGCGCCAATATTTATAATGTCAAAACTTTAAATTCTTTAAACATAAAATATTTTATACCAGTTTCTCAGTTTTGTAACTTTTAGTGTTTATTGTTCTATTAAATTTTAATTTTTTTTTATGTAGATAACAGAAACGTATGCATTTCTTCCAAGGGAAGCCGTCACCAAATTTTTGTCTGGATGCCCTGAATGCAAAAAGAATTTACGTCCACTTACCCCAACTAAATCAGATGATCCTTTAACAGAAAGTTCTTCCGAGCATGAGATTATACATTGTTCAAGACAATCAGAGAAAGAGCAATTAGAAAAAAGAAAATTTCATTTAGAGGAAGAAAGTTTAGGAAAGGTCACTCATAAAATTCCGAGACAATCGACCAAAAATATACCACCTAGGGACATACTACTCGTAAAGCCTTTTCAACAAGAAGAGCTGGCTCCTGAAAAATCTCAATCTTCTTATAAACCTATTCGAACGTCGACAAAATCTCAAATGAGAACGTTGCGACATACTCATATGTTCCCTCAGACAAGTATGTCAAACGAATATTATCAACAAATATCTGATGAATCTAAAAATGTAGAAATATTAAGCAAACGAATACAAAAACAGCAAAAAGACAATGTTAGAAAACCATATGATGTCTTAATGAATGAAAGACAAAGAATAAATATTTCTGATAGTTCCAGACCACAAACAGCATTTGACATGGGCTATTTAAGGTCTGATATAAACCAGGGTGCGAAACAGCAATTTTCTGAAAGTGATAATTTCCAAATGTTTCTACATGGCCTTGAGCAGCATCCTATTAGGACTCCAATGCAAAGTTCGCCTGATCAATTTAGTTCACAAAATCCGTTGTATAATTTAGAAGCATTGAAATCAAATGAAACTTTTCTAAATTACTACAATTTTATTCGGAAATTTTGTAATCCTCAGACATCTTGGTCACCTTCAACAGCGCCTGCACCTTCCGGTTTCTTTAATCCCATAACTAGGCCTGAATTGAATCCGTTTTTAATTCCATTACAGTTAGCCAAAGATTCATACAAAAAATTATCTAGTCCCCAAATACAAAAGCCAAAATTTTCAACTCTATCACCTTCAACCTCTACAGTTCAATCTCCAAAAGTTGCCTCACCCGCAACTACAACATCAAGTTTAGACTTAAAAATATTTAACACAGAACCATCTCCGCAATATCCACAAAAAATTAATATCAATATCGAGAACACAAGTTCATCTTCGGACTCATCCATCGATTTGTCTATATCCCCACCACAATCCAAAGACTCTAAGTTAGACGTATCTATAAATGTCTCCAATGAATCGAATGACATAAAAATTTCTTGTAAATCTACTCCCCCAAACAAGGACACTTATAAGCCAGATGTTACCGGAATTTCTCCTATAACTCCAATAGCCTCCGATATCAGGCTTACAAGTTCCCCCACCGCAACTACCTCATCCTTTAATACTTCTGCCATTCCACTAAATAGTGAAAGGCAAACAGTACAAACATGTGCAATCAATCTAAGCAAAAAATTCTTGAATGAAAGCGAAAACCAATGTGATCAATTAGACTATAAAGAAACTAAAAATGGAAAAACAAGCAAAGACGATGATGATAATAATGAGCAAAATACAAGAAACCTAATCTCAAATGTACAACCACCATCAACATTAGAGTCATCAGATTTATTGAGAATGAATCCAATAACATCAACTTATCTAGCATTAACGCGAAGTATGGGTATGAGTGATGAAGACGCATTAAAAATTGATGATTTGGTGAGTAAAGATTTCAAATATTCATTATAGAAATTTTATCACCAGGTAATATCATCGAAAGTGAATTCTAAAGAGAAATATTACTCAATTGGGCGAAAATATTATGCACAAATTAACTTATTCTTTTTAAAAAAAATTTATTAAACAATCAATGAAGTTCAAAATTAACAATTTATTTCAAAAAGGTAATCATATAAAAAATTGTAATAAAATTTTCTAACTTCAAAATATATTTGATAAATTTTCTAAATCTAACGTATTTTTTGGATTACTATAATCGACTTTATACCACATCAAATTGCTTTTAAAACATTTTGAAAAGTGAAATTTTTATGTGTAATTGTAATTTCGACTCTTGGATGCTTCTAAGTTTGGAACATGTGACCTAGGTTTGACATATTTGACACTCGACTCGTAGAGTCAGTAATTAGTAATTTTGCAGTAATTATTGTTTTGAATGAGGACGAATATTTACTTTTAACATATAATTCTTTTTTTATTTTTGACTAAAAAATTAAATGAATGAAATAAAAATTGGGAAGCTTAGATCTCGCTCACTAATATGAAATACTACAGCGCGGAAAGGACTTATTTTCTTAACTTTTCGATTTTATCTTTTATTTTAATGTAAAAAATAGAAAAATTCACAGCGCTGAGGGCCCGTTCGCGGTTAGGATTCCATGTGTAACCATGGCTCTAGTAGCCACCTCTTTATAGACTTGACCTGGCTGTTACTATATGCATTAATAACTTTATAGGCTAGACATTTTTTTGTTCATTTTATCTCAAAAATGATAATTATTTGCATTCCTAAACAATTTATAAAGAAATTGATTAAAATAATATTGAAATACTGTCCACCAATTGGGAAATAACGATTTCTGCCAATTTTTTGAAGTATCCAAATTTATCAATAAAAATTCAAATGATGTTTATTTCGGCCGATATCACTTAAGTTTATCATTACTTGAAATTCCAATAAAAAACTATGACACTCACAAAATATAAAGAAACAGTTAAAGTTAAACAAAACCTTTCAAAAAATTAAAAATTTCGTCGAAATACAAATATTTTATCAGGAAGTGTCATTATGGTAAACAAAAATTTATTTTCTTTTCTTTTTCCAAATCATATTAAGAATAAAAATTTATTTCAGATTTACAGAATTAAGATAAAAATTCTATTTTTGCAATCACATTAATTTTTCGAATTTTACTGAATATAAAGAATTGTGTTTAGGTGTGTGAAAGCCTCTAATTTAATTAAATTATACGATTTTCAAATTGAATAATTAACAACAGCTTAAAAAATATTTACATTATACATAAACAGAAAATATCTTAAATACACCTTTTCAAAAATCTTAATATTTTCAAATTAAAAAACAATGACAATCAGTTACATTTGTAGCATAAAGATACTTGAGCACTCTTTGAAATGAAATAAAAGTATTTTTTTAAAACCTTCTATAATTAATATTGAAATTCAGATTTATTTAGTATCATGTTTACTTAATATTAGGCAAATATTACTTAAAATATTAAAAAGTTTAGCTTGTTCAGTTATCTACCGAATTTATTAGTTGAAATATGAAGAAAACTTTTCTTTAGGGTTGCCAAATGAGTTAAATAAAAAAAGAGTACATTTTTAAAAAAAATCTGAAAAAAGAGAACATTCGGGTGAAAAAAAAAGAGATCAAAAAGAGACCAAGAAATATAATTTAGTATTTATTCAGTTTTTTTTTAAACATTAATATAAAATACTTCAGTGATGCACATAAAAAATGAAGTAATTAATTTTCACCTGTACAAAGCTTAATTCAAAAAGTTTTCAAAAAGTTTCAAACTTTAATTACTTATTACAAAATTTCGTAGAAATTATACATTATATTATAAAATTATTTCAATAAAATTTCTCTGAGATAGTAACGTTACATAACTCATAAACTAAATCATTTTAACTTGTTTACTTGTACAAAGCTAAATTTCAAAAATTTTGAACTTGAATTATTTATTGCGAAATTTCATAGAAATTATATATTAAACTATAAATCCAAAAAAACCTATAGACATATTAAAAAAATCAATTTACTAAATAAAAACAAGCTAGAAACTAAATTTAAGAATTCCACTAAGCTTCTATCATAGAAAATACTCGCTCAACGTTTGCGTTTTGCCCAGGGATTGCAAAAAAAATTGTGCCATTTTTATAAATACAGAACTAGAATATTGTTTGAAGAATTGAAGCGATTGTAACCTAGATGGTAGATTTTTCAAAGTTTGTCATTAGTTTCTGATAAAAAAATTTTAAATCTGACAATTCGTCGAAAACACTTAAAATAGCTTGAAAACAATGAAAGTTTAAAAAAGAGACTAAAAGAGACCATTTGAAAAAGAAAAAAAAGAAAGAAAGAGTGAAGCTAAAAAAGAGACCATGTTCTCTTTTAAAGAGACCATTTGGCAACCCTACTTTGATTACATATGTGAAAGGTGAAGTTGAAAAGCCTTCTATTAATTTTTGTTTTTGGAATAAAATAAAAGTTAAATATGTAGATAGGTTAACTCCTCTAAATTATAAGCTAGGAAATAGAGACTAGGTCAGAAGCAAGGGGATTTGTCAACAAAGTACATTTGTAGTTAAATTTGTTTGTAATATTTTCTGTGTTTTTTTTTCATTAATAAAATTCATGTTCGCGATTTCGTCAATTGTTTTGTTAGACCAGTACCACGGTCCTTTAAAATTCAAATTTTGGTAATTTATTTTGTGAAACTTGGATTTTTTAATATGCCTTAAAACAAGTATATTAGCGTTAATATTGTCTTCAATAGCATAGGGTTTCTCAATCTATTAGAGTGTTTGTTCGAAAAATATGTCAATATAACAAATATCAGGATTATTAATTTGCGTTTAATATTTTGGATAAGTTAATTTTTGAAGAATTTTTTTTTTTTCACTATTTAAGAATATTTATATTGAAAATGCTTATACAGCGAAAAAAATTAGAAACGTCATAAAATATTATTTTTTTAGTGTAGGATAACAAAATTTCGTGCATACACACCTAATACAGTTGAGTGAAACTAAATTTGATTATCAAATTATTTTCCAATTATTACTTCTGATACTCTTTAGAATTCGCTTAAACATTATTTTGGAAATTAAAAAAAAAAAATTTTATTTCTAAATTTTTCAGATATACAAAATTTTAAATTTTTCTTTTTATTTATTTTTCAAAATTTTTTAAAACAAAATTTGTTAAATTTTTTTTTTTTTTTTTTAAGTTTTGGTGTTTAAAAAAAGCTTATTATAAATTTTTTTTTTTTTGCATAATGTGTGCGCCAGCGGCTAGCGAAAGTTAAATTGCTTCAAGAGAATTCATCTCAGCTTTATTGCTTTGTTTTGTTTTTTCAAAATTGTTTTTATTTTTTAATATTTTAACAATTATTATTATTTTTTTTTTTAATTATTATATTTATTAATTTTTTTTTTTGGCAAACAGTTAATTGTTTTTGCGATTATTTTTTTTTTTTATATATTATTAACAAAAATTATTAAATTTTTTTTTTTGTATTTTATGAAAATGTCACATAAAAAAAATGAGCACTCAACATCCACATACGAATGCAAAGCGAAATCCATTACGAAGATTGGAATTTTGGTTAAATGTACCAATTCAAATCTAGTTCGAAGGACCACAATGAAGTACAAAGTCAATAGACCAAATTTTATTTTAATAATATTTAATTTATAGAATATTTTTTTTTAAATAACAATAATTTTATAATTTATTTATTTTAAAAGCAATAAAAATGTACCTCTGAAAACAGATAATTGAAATCATTTGAAATAAAAAAAAAATAATAATTAAATATTTACATAATATTATAATATTATATAAAATTCTATTTTTTCATTAATAAAATATATAATTTTGAAAGAAAGAAAAACAAGATTTTTTTTTATGTTTTAACGTAATTATATATGAAAAATTATATAGTGAACATTATATGTACATAAAATAATGTTGATTTATATATATAAATAAAATGTCAAAAAAAAAAAAATTAATTTTTTATTTTATTTTCAGCGATTAAACATTTGGTGTTTCCAGGTCCGTTTCTAGCAATTTTATCTGACTAGGCATAAGATGCAAATTTGTCGCCTGAAAAATGTAAAAATCATTCATTTCTAATTTGAATCAAAATAGATGAACGTTGAAAAACTTGACTTTTTATAGCCCTTCTGACTTCTTCTATATCATAATTTTTGATTTTCTCATGTATTTTGTTGTTAATTTAGAAAAATATTGTAGAACTGTCAAAAAGCAACAAAATATATGAGAAAATTACAAGTAATGAAAAATTATATACGAAGTGAGAAGGGCTCAATGAGTTTATTTTATTAGGAAAAATTATCAAAGGAAAAAAATAATTAAATCATTGAAATCCTAGGATAGGAAAAATAACGAATTCAAAAATAAATTTTTCTTCTTTCAATTTAGCGAGACCAACATTTGACACTTTCGTGTTCTCAAATATAATAAAAATAATTTTGCGGTACAAAGTAACGCCCATCGTCTATTCTATGTCATCTAAGCTTAAAACCCAGCCAGGCTGTTTATCCTCATAAAATTCGACTATTAATTTGTTTATATTTAATAAAGCTTGTTAATATAATGTGAACAAAAATAAAGTTAAAAGTAGTGATTAAAAAAATATTTTATTATAAAACAATATAATAAAGTATTTATAAATTATAACATAGTGAAACTACTTAATTTTTGATAGAGTAACTCTTTTGTTAATTGAATTATATTCACATAATATATTTTGATCATATTATTACCATTTCTGTTTATTTTGATATAAAATTAATTAAAATTATTTATTTTTCTCTTTTTAGGTTTCCCAAAACACAAAACTAAATCCAACACTAGTTTTCGCCAATAGAATATCTTCAATATATGTACATATAAAACCCACAAAAATTAATATAAGAATGTTCGTCTTAAAAAGAAAATACAAAATCTTTTATAAACTTAGTACTCATGAAAATTGGAAAAAAAATTGTAAAAATAGATTGATATAAAAACAGTAAGAACATGTTCCTGGCTCCATCAATATTAAAAAAGACTAGGATAAGAGTTCAAGAATATTTCAGTCTTAAATAAAAAAAAAAATCATTCGTTCGATACGATTTAATTTGAAATTAGTTAAAAATATAAAAGTAATATTCGAGTATGAAAAGATATTATGTAAGGTGTAAGAAAGCCATAAATTTTTTTTCAAAGATTTCGGAGTGGTTTCAAACAAGTGAAATAATCCGATCACTTTTATTGCAATAATTTAAAATCTTTTCAAATCCATTCAAAATCTTTTAAAATGTCTACAATCGCTTGAAATAAATTGCAATCATTTGCAAAAAGTAAATTTATTTGATTTTCATTGGAATCACAATAGTAGATTACAACACATGTTAAGAAAATTTGTTATTACAACGAGTTGTGTATACACAAAAACACATGGACACTCGTCAATACTTATATCACACGACCGTTAGGTCGAGTGATATAATATTGACAAGTAGCTATGTGTTTTTGTGTACATATATACACAACGAGCTATATAACAAATTTTACTAACATGTATTGTATACTGTTTCAATGTACATGTGAGAGGTAGTTGCAATCAATACATTTGCAATACAAAAAATAAACAAAAGTTCAAAATGAAGAAAGTAAATAAAATTGAAGTGTGGTAAATAAAATTGAAGTCTGTAAATAAAATTTTCTTGAATAAATAATTGACGCATTTAATATACCATTTACCGAGCTAAATTAACGATTGTAAATACAACTGACCGATCACATGCACATTAAAATACTTAAATCAATTTAAAAACTATTTGAAATCATGTGAAATAATCTAAAATCACTTGCAAAATTATAATCATTGAAACACTAAATTTGCTTGTGACGAACCCCCAAAGATTTATAAGAAATTTGAATTTAAGTTCGAATTTTGTTTTTTTTTAAATGTCGTTTTGGTTTACTCTCCAGTTTTTTGTTTAATATGTGTAACTCTTAACTTACTATGTTGGACGAAATAACATTACGGAGCGAACAAGATATCTTACAAATGGAAAATAATGAAAATAAAAGAACAAAAATTGGACGTCAAGTTAAACTGAACTGAAATATGTATTTTCTTGAACGTTTTTGTTTCCAAAAAGAAAATAGAAAAAAAAATCCAAATTGCTACTTTTTCACAAAAAAAAAAAAATTGAACAAAAGTTTTTTTTTTTGAAAAGGGAAAAATTATGGACTATAAGAAACCTTTTGCAAGGAATCAAATATAAAAAGATGATTTCTTTTCTATAATCATTAAAAACCAAAATGATGCGAAAAGGAATTAATTTTTGAATAATATAAACAATGCCATAAGACAGCCGTTACTCATTTATGACTACGACTATAATAACTGGCCTGAAAAATTGTTGAAACACAACAATGGACAATTTTAGAATTTGAATAAATCTAAATTTTTTTTCTTATGATGTTTGATGCCTTAAGAGCCCTCATTGTGAAAAATTGCAAAAAATTGGTATTAGTTTGGCTTTGATTGTAGGGTTACTACAATCTAGACTGAAGTGATTTTTTGATATGTTAGAGAGTATATAACTGGCTCAAGGGTAGGTGAGGCGGATTTTTTAAATTTTGAGTTTTTTGGCCCAAACGAGCCTTTAAAAAACTTGAACACATTTGCTTGGATTCTGAAGTAAAGGAAAAAGATAATAAAAAATCTCAAACGCAGAATAAAGCTAAAATACCACTTTCCAGGGCTGGTGACGTGAAATTTTGAATTTCTTTAATTTCCTAAACAATTTTTAATTAATTTCATTTATTTCTAAGAATTTTTTAATTTTTTTGATAAATTACAGTTTCGGCACAGAAATAAAATTCAAATATAGTTTTGTGTTTTTCTGGTAGAGGTGTTTTTCGTACAATTTTTGTCGCATTTTTCACGGCCGTTTATTTTCTGTAAAATAAAACAAAAAAAAACTGCAAAAATAGAAAACAGAAATAGAAAACAGAATTTCAAGTGGAGGGCTCTTAACACTAACTAAATTACTTTAAATTGAATAATGACATCAAATATAATTCAATTCCCTTTTGGGTCATTTTAGCATAAGCTGTTCACGATTTTTCTTAATTTGAGTACCCAACGTCCAAAAGAAAATTGTAATCAAACACCCTTGTTCCATTTTATTCTTTTCTTTTATTCTGAATAAATGAAAATACTTTTATCTATACAACATATAAAGAATTTTCGTCTATATACATATATATATATATATATATTTTTTTTTTACTATTTCATTTATTTTCTTCTAACGCCAAAAAAAAAGAAACATTTTTCTTATTTTTATTTGCTATCAACCTTATGCCCTCAAGATATTATTCTAATTTTTGGTCTGCCAAAGTTTGTTTTGACCAGTTTTGACCATAAATAAAAACGTAAAATATATAAATAAAATTAAAATATATTTTTAGATGTTAATTAAATTAAATTAATTACATTATTAATACTATTACATATATTGTATCCCTGCAATTGAATATTAAAGGGCACGATGTCTAATCAAATATCCCACGTGAAGTTTACTTCATCAAAGTTTTCTATAATTTAAGAATTATAAACTTATTATATTGTTTATTTGATCAACAAATTTTGAATAATCAAGAAATTTGAAGTCTTAGACCCACTTCTGAGGCACATATTTAAATATTTTCTATCTTCTTTCTATCGTACAATATAATTATTAGTTTTGTTATGATATATATAATTTTAAGTTAGTTTAAGTTTATGTCAACATCGTATCGTTGTGAAGTTTTTAAGAATACAAAAATATTAAAATTAAAAACTGTTCCTTAATTTTAACATAAATCAATTAAATTGAAAGCTCATGCTTAAAATTTGTATAATACATATCAAAAACATATAGATATACTAGACATTATATATATTATGTATATGTTATACATTATAAGTAAATTGACCCTACCTTCTTTGTGATTATTATGTTTACTTTAAGAAAGTTTTCTGCCTTTCTTCAATGAATATAGAACATATAGATATTCCGATATAGAAATACTAAACTTATTAATATAAGAATGCTTTATATAATGAAGAAAATGATAATCCTATCGTATGTAGTGTAGGTAGTACATATTTATGTTTGGTGTATTCATATATTTGTGTATTTACATTTATACATACATTTGATGTATTATCATTGATGTCTGTAATACAGGATGTGTTTTTAGTTTTTAACTTTATAGTTTGTAATATACACCTATCTTCCCTTAATACTTGAATGTATATAATCCTATATATATAGCATATAAAACAAAACATTTAAGAAGTATATGAAGCATATTTAACATTTATAGATATGTTTAAAAAATTGATGTAAGCACAAATTATTATTACTGACAATATTGAAGTAATGTAGGTTGGAATCTAATAAATTTTCTTCTTAAACAATCTGTATACCTTCAACAACAATATTTACTTTATAGTATGTATATATGAAATTTCATAAAAGAAAATCACATTGTTTTTCAATATTTAAGGAATTTGACATAAATGTATATTATTCGTATTTCATATACAATGTGTATATACGCCACGGTGCGAAAAAATATATATTTTGAGGATCATAATAAGAAGGATTTATTTATTTTTATTTTTTATGAGTAAATGTTAACATGTACCGTCTTTCTTAAATTACTTATATATTGTATTTTGATAATGAATGAGACTATTTATGAAAAGCTTGAATTGCATTTTTTTCTCTTGACCATTATCATTTTTTTTTTTAAGTGTTACGATAATGTTAGTTTTAGTGAAAATTAATAGATCAAAACATTGTATCGAATTTACAAGATGAATTTACGGCAAAGTAATGTATAAAGGTTTACTGAAACAAAAGTAATAATAATTTTGAGAGTTTTTAATCTTTGGGCAATCATAGTGTTCCCATCATGTAGGTATATTTATATATATAAAAACTAGCAAACATAAAAAATTTACTATAATTCTAGATGTTGTTTTTTTTAAATGATGTACCTATATAGTTTTTTTATTTTTTTGTTTTTCTTTTTTTTTTACATAGTATTTCAAAGCAATTTAGTTGCATTCTGAAAATTTCTATTCTTATCTGCAGAATATATACTTAGATATAGAATAAATATGTGTTTCACATATTTTCAAAAATAAAGAAAAATTTAACAAAAAAAATAATAATTTTTTTATTCTAATTTTTTTTTTTTTTTATCAAGCAGAAAGAAACTCTTTTTTTTTTTGCTTGCTTGTTTTCAACATTCAACCAAATATCCTGAATGTGAAATTTTCTAAGAATAAAAGACAAAATATGGGAATGGGGTTTATATCGAACGAAAAAGATATTTAGTTAGAAGAAGGGCAAAATTTGTAAAAATTGTTTATACATATATATGTTTTTGTTTTTCATTTTCATTTTTTTTTTTGTTTTTTTGTTTTTCCTTTTTTATTCACTCCATCTTCGTGATAAGGGTGTAATCCAAGGTTCTTTGAATAGCTAGTGTTCTTTTTGTTTGTCGTTCATTCCATATATAAAATGAAAATATAAAAGAAGAAAAAAAAAGGAAAGTATATCTTTATATATATACATTGTACGTTATATAGATATAATTTTTCTATTTTGGTTTTGATGGAAATTTAAAAACCAAAAACAAAAAAAAAAATTGGTTGGTACTTTTCTTCTACCCACGATCAAAAAATTAAAACCAAATGTATGGCAACCGTATAACAGTTAGTACAATATTATGTTTGCTGATATTACGTTGTTTTTATTTTAATTTCAATAGTATTAAAATAAATTTTCATCCTGCTAAAATTTTTGCAACCTCAAATTTTGTAAAATAATAAAATAAATTAAAGTCATCATGCAAATTATCAAGATTTTTCTTTTTGTTATGTAATATTTGACACTTATGTTATCCATAAATATTCGGAATTGGTTTAAAGGTACATTAATTTCTGGTTTGATAAACTTTAAAATCTAGCCTGTAAAATCTAAAAGCCAATTTAATTATATCTACACGCGAGGCGTATCTCTTTTACCAAATTTGGATGCAGCGAATTGTCATGCTTTAAAATACTTATCATAATGTATAAAATTTGCCACCTCCGTACCAAAAGGCTGAATTAAAAATTATACTTAACTAGTATTAGCTTCAAACAGCTTTTATTCACAAAATAATAGCAAATTTAGTTCAAAAATTACTGTTCACATATAATTTAAAATAAACACACATATTCCTCACATTATATTCTCTTATTTTGGAATATTTTAAAAACAAGGAATTTACGAAAGGATATATTTGGAAAAAAAAAGGATATATAACTTTTTTTACTGCTCCTTTCAGAAAGTATTAACTTTGGGTGTGAAGGGATAAAAAGTTTTTATTTTTCTTTGGTCCTTGCACGCATTAAAAAAAAATTTGTTTTTTTCTTATATTTTGCAAATAATTTTCTCTATTTAAAAAAAACGTTCAAAAAAAAGCTCTAAATCTACGGTCGTTCCTTTTTGGTTCTTCTTTATAAAAAAAAAACTGTACGTTTCAATCTTGGAAAAATAAGGGGTCACAAAAAAATTATGTTTTAATTGATAAAAAAAGACCAGAAGGAAATTCGAATAATTGTTCGAAAATACAATTAAAAATATTATAAAGTACCTATGCAAGAAAATTTTCATTTCTTTCATTGTTCAAATTATAAAAATCACGAACTGTTGGTGGAGGCCGGAGAATTCTTTGTAAGTGATGTCGCAATAATTGAGCATTTAGTGTTTAACTTGTAACTAAAAGTGGTCGCTTGGATTTGAGAACTTTGATTTTCGAATTTCGAACATGGGTCAAAGGGTCTCTCTGGCCAAATTCAAATTTCGAAAAAATAATGATGCTTTCATTTAGTGATAGATCCCTTGACCCATATTCGAAATACGAAAATCAAAGTTTCTCAAAAACCAAGCGGACACAAATGGCACTGATGGACACCAATTAATTGATAAATGCTCAATAATTAAGACATCACTTACAAAGAATTGTCCGGCTGAAGAGCCTCAACCAAAACGCTTTGACTTTTTTATACTCATCGAGCATCGACTCACGCTTTCATGAATCACATTTTTGTTTTACTGGTGCAAATAAGAAGGACACAATAAACGCACAAAATTAGACTCAATTATAAAAAATGGCATTTGTATTCAAGGATAATTTCTCTTTTTAATCCTTATTGTTTATTCCTATAATAGTACATGTTTAAAAGCAGAATTGGTCAATCAGTCGCCTAAATAAAAAACTATTCATACAGCTAACATAAAAAAAAATATATATTAAAAGTTCGTGCTCAATATTTAAATTCCACCAATAGATATACCTATTGTGAAATTTCCAATTTTTTTTTTAATAAAAAAAAAAGTAATAATAAAGGATTTGTTATGAGGACGAATAGAGTGCACCCTTTTTGATATAAAAAAAAAAAGTTTAAACATTTTTCGGTTTATTAGTCCTAAAAAAAAAAAAAATTACATTTAAACCCTTTTTCAAGGATTCTGATGCTTATACACATTTTTTTCTCTGTTATTTGAAAAGAGGACGAAATTAAAGATTTTTCGGGATAATTTTTTTTTTTTTCATTGTATTATGCTGAAGATAAAATAATATCCTGGGACAGTTGTTATTTTCTTCTTTTTTTTTTCAAGTTTAAAGATATAGGTATATAGCATTTGTGTGGAACGAGAGTGGAGAAAAAGAGTCTCCCGTTTATCACAGCTTGAAGCTAAATGAAAATAAAATTAACTTTGCATTTTTTTTTTTTTTAATTTAGAGGTAGCTTCGTCGTTCTTTTTATTTTTTTTATTATTATTTTTTTTTTTTAATTATTTAGAGATAATGAAAACAAATACAAGTATTTAATTTTTTATTCCGAAATTAAAGGGTTAAAAGAAAATTAAAATGTTTTAAAAAAAATAAATAAAAACAATAATAATAAAAAGCGTCAAAAACCAAAAAATAAAATATAAAGAAATTAAAAACCGAAATTTGGTATATAGTATAGTGGTATGAAAAGGACAATTTGAGACTGCAAATTGAGATTGCATTATTTTTATATAAATATGGTCAATTATTTCGTTGATGGCGGGACGTTAACGAGCTTAGGTAATCTTTTAATATGATGATTCCTAAGCAGGTTATCTACATTATTTTACTTAACCGAAGCTAAACGTAATACTAAAATCAAAGCTGTTAATCTAATTTAGTATGACCAGAGTGTTGATGATAAGACAAACAATGAGTTTTACCCTTATGACATTTTTGTTCGCTTGGACACAATTTTAACTCAATAGTGTTAAAATCTATCAATGTCAAAGCGACATAATACAAAATTTGACTGTCAAAGATTTGAAGTTGTAAGCACCATACTCAATAAATAATAAATTATTAGTTTTAAAACTTTCATTAGATTATAAAGCTTATATTAATGTTGCATTTGATTAAATTGCTTTTATTTCTAAATAATGAATTCTTCATTTGGTTCATTAGCTCTCATATACCCTTCTATTTTTATTTCTATTTGAAAGCCAAATAATAATCTATCCTTAGTCTGTCTACAATCCGCTAAGTTGAATTAATATAAAGCCAAGTTATAATAACTATATAATAATTCTTGACATGATCCTATACACATTTAAATAATTGCTCAACTTTTCTTTTTATATATCAAAGAAAATTAGGCGCTATTAGCAAGTTTAACAAGAAGAAAAAAAAATCCCTTTTATGAAAAAGAAAATAAAAATAATAATAATAATAATAATAAAAAAAAAACATCATCATAACTAATTTTTATTTTACCATCCACCTGTTGAATACATTTTCCTTTTTTTTTTTTAAATAGAAATTCAAAACAAACTTCAAAGTAATTTATGACTTTTTTATGTTTTGTAATTTTTATTTAAATACATTTTTATGTGCACATACATACATTTATGTGTATATAATACATATGTATATATTAAACCAAAAATAAACTAATTTTTTCTAAAAAAAAAAAAAGTATCCTTGAAATTTTCCCTCTTCTTGTTTTTTTTTTTTTTGTTTTCATATAAAAAAAAAATTATCTTACTCATAAAATAATCTAAACGGATTTATTTTATAAACTGATATACACATGTTTTTTTATTTATTCTAAATATCCTTTAAATACCTAAAAAATTGAGTTGAAAAAAAAAAAAAAAAAAAAAAAAATGATGATGAAAAATGAAAAAAACATAAAAAGAAAAATTCTCATAAAAAATCATTCAATTATATTTTTTAAAAGACCGGAAAAATACTTAAAAAAAGTTTTACAATTTTTCAAAAAAAAAAAACAAAAGTTTTCTGAATAAAATGTTTTTCTTTAGACTCAGTGAATTTTTATTTTCGCAATGATTTTAAGAGAAAAATATTTTAAAGAGAAAATTTATATCCTGCAATTATTAAAAATTATTTAAACTTAAAACTATTTATATCTATTGTATACAACACATACAAATTTCATTTGTAAAAGAGAATCAGAAAAAAATAGAAAAATAACGTAAATGTATTGGCGGTAGCAGTCTTGCGTATTTCGTTATTGCGATTAGAAAATATATTTTCATTCTCTTAAACATTTCAAAGAGAAAATTTCATAAAACAATAAGTTTATAATTATCATCGATATTTATATTTTAATTTGAAATGTCAAACTTATATGCAAACTTAGATGTGGAACAAAGAAAACCAGCACCAAGTTCTTAATATTTTCTTTTTACAAAAATGGGAAAATTGTTTAGACTTTTAATTAAGATTCGTATTTAGATCAGATATTGCAAATTAAATTAAATTATTAGATAACAAATCTTCAAAGCTAACGCATCAAAGTTTTCATGATAAAATTTTCCGCGCTACAAACCTCTACATTTTTCAATATTTTCATTTTTTATTTATACCAATACATACTTATTATCATTAAAAAAATAATAATAAATAATTTTATAAGTTTTCCTCCTTTAAAAAAATGTTTATTATGTCCTTGACTCTTGTCTCATAATATTTTGATGTGTTATCCACCTAAAGGATGTTGAGCATATCATATTATATATTTTTACAAAAGCATTGAATTTTTATCTTAAGTGTATACATGCTATATAAAATGTGCAACAACATATGTTTTTCCATCATCAACTAAATTATACTCAATATTTTGAAAGAAAATCAGCTGGTTTTATTATTTTTCTTAATATTATGTCCTTTTTTTCTTTCTACATTTTATTTGAAAATTATTTTAATTTATTCTTCTATTAAAATGGTGTGTGTAAGAAAAACGGAAAAAAAAAAAAAACAAAACAAAATATATATATACATATAATATTAGAATTTTCACATTGTGTGTATATATACAAAAATTTGACGTGAGAAAATTATTCAATTGTTATTTTTTCTTATTTTCCTGAAAAATTGAATGGAAATAATTTTATACTTAAATTTTTTTTTTTTTTTCATTTGAATTGACCTCATTGTAATTATGTGAAAAACTTTTTGGAATTTTTGGGTGTGAATTTATTCATTTTTTATGACAATAAAAAAAATAATCATTGACTTTTAGATTATTGGTACTATATATTTTCATAGGTAAACATAAAATTATTATTATTATTTTTAGATTCTATTACCTAAGTAACAATTTCAACATGTCTAATATATATTTAGTTATATTATAATAATTACTTAGCCAAATATACGATATTCCAATCATTAATAAAAAAGTAAACTAATAGTTTTGATACAACTATAGAATTGATAGTGAATACCGTGTTTTTCTTATTTCCCAAGAACTAATATATTGTGTCATGTAAAATATTATGCAGAGAATATAAGTTATTTCAAATTTAAGACTCATGTACTTAAAGTGCCGTATGGTCAAGCTACCGATTGCACTATTGTAATCTTGATGACGAATTTAAATTAACTTAATTATTAAAAAATTAACTCAATTAAATTAATAGCGAGTTATTGATTCAGATCATTTAAGAACTCTTGAAATAAACCAATACATGTGTTTGTGAAATTCATCACTGCACTAGACATTATTGTAACCTTCGATAAGATAAGATCATATTAAATTCAATTTAAGATAAGATCATATTAAATTCAAGTTTTGAAAAATATGCTGTGCATCCGTTTTTTATGTATTCCTTAATGTTATGGAAATTCTATATTTCATTATTAACAAAAATGTGAATATTATTAACTTTTATAATTACGATGAGATATTCTTGTCTATTTTGAATAGATTTTGAGCACTTAACCTTAATATACTCAAAAAAGTTTTATACCATTTTAAAGTATGAAACAGTCCGGAGGTAGTCAATGAATTTTTTTTAAATTAACCTTTAAAATAATCTAAAATGGTTTTCAATCAAATTTTGGGACAATAATCTTTGGGACCGAGCAAGTCCTCTTAATCAATTACTTAAAACAAGAAATTGGCAACTTCTCTGCCGAATTTAGGTTTTTCGCAATATGCTGTTAATATAACTTCATTTCAAAAAAATTTAAAGTATTAAATGTGTTTTTCTCGTGTATGAAAAAAACTCACAAATTATTATAATTCAAGATTTTCATAACATCAAAATCTTATATTTTTTTTTATCAGATGCTACACGCATAAACTTAAAAAAAAAACAAAAAAGAATCTAAAAGAAAGTATATCTTTTCTCATCATTCATAAAAATTGACGACTCAAAGGCGACATTAATATATAAAAAAAAAAAAAAAATTCAACTGGAAAAAAAAAATCATAATTTTCTACAAAAAACAAATAGACATGAGGGTATAGCATGAAGATTTTGGCGAAAGAAAATTATGTTGGTTAAACTGAAAGAATGTGAACGAAACTTTATTCAGTGATGCTATATATAATTTTTAAATAAAATATCTTCACACTAAAGCTTTCAAACCTTTTGTTAAATACATACTCAAAAACTTTATGAATTTTCGAGAAAAAATTAAAAACACTTAAGTTGAAAAGATAATTTCCATAAGAAACTGAAATTATCGATATTTTGAATTAACCGCTGGTAAGGTGTTAAAATTTCAAACAATAAAGTGAAAGAAAATAATTAAATAATTATTATATTTTGAAAGAAGACTCTGACTCAAGTGTGAACAGAAACAGTATTTAAGTTTAATAAAAATGATTTCAAGAAATATAACTAAAAAACATAAAGCCGGGTGAAAGTTTAGACAACTATTAAGTTCGAGTCTTGATAATATAAAATTAACATTTTCAATCTGTAAGACAGTCACGAAGTTATTATCCATGTGCAATAATCAAAATAAGAATGAAAGTAGTAGTACTCAAGTCATACTGTGCTTCTGTAATTTACTTTTCATATCTTAAAAAAGAAAAATAAAAATAAAATAAAAATTACAGGGAGTAAACAGAAAATATTTCACATTTAATAATATTCATTTTCTACCCTCGAACAAATTCATTGTCCCGTAAATATACGTTTAACTCGCGCGTTTTTCTATTTCATTTTTTTTTTATCATATACATACATTTTTCTTTTTTTTATATTTATATATCTAAAGCACATATAACAGAGATCCTTTTTCATTTTATAAGGATACGGTAGAACAGGCAAAAAAAAAATAAAACGTCAATGTTTCTGAATAGATACAAGCATATATATATTTTCTCTGAAAAGCACACAAAGGGATATAAAAAGGACACATCAAGTTTAGTTTCTTGTTCCTTTTTTCTTTTTTTTTTTTGCTTTTTTTTTTGTTTGAAGCTTCAAGTCACCCTCACTTATCTATTTTAACTTGACATGCCTTCTGCCAAAAATATCTACAAAAAGAATTTTATTTTTTTTGTTCACATCACATATCTTTAAATAAAACAAGATTAATAAATACACCTAGCGCAAAATTAAAGTTATGGATTTGATTACAAATAGCAAAAATCTTCTAAGCTGAATCTCTTTCATAACTGATAAAATATATTTATGATGACATAGAAGTTTCGATATATCCATCAGAAGAATATATAATATGTGATTTCAAAGGTAAAGTGTATTTTATTGTTAATCCCTCTAGAAATAATTGTAGACATATTTTTTGACTACAACCGATTGCAGATATTTTTGATTGCGAAACATTCCTTTAAAAAATATCAACTCGGCTAGAAGACGGAAATTTTTGCTCCAGGTTTCATTTAGTTACGCGATTAATACAATTTTTTTTGTTTTGTATTTTGAATTATCTAAGACAAAGTAATATATTTATTATTGTAATATTTTTATATTAATTTTAAAATTCCAAAAATCTTTGCTTTGAATAACAAAATTAATTTTCGCCAAAAATATTAAGTCGAAAAAGTCTTAAATATAGATTTCTTTCGATTTCTTTCTTTCTTTAGTTCATCTAAAAATAAAATTACTCATCATCCCAAAACATTTTTTTTTTTTTTGGTAAACAGTGTTCCAATCGGCTCTTTAGAAAAAAAAAAATAAAAATTCAGAAAAATAAAAAAAATAGAAACAAGAATAAAGTAATCAACCCCTGGGGTGTGAGAAAATTATTTCAAAAAAGGACTTTTTTTCTATATATATAAATTTCTAGATACTTTTTGATATATATATATATATTTTTTTTTTGAAATTGGAAATAGTCCTCGCAATTTTTTTACTATTATTCAGATGGCCCCCTTCGAAGCTTAATAATGTATTTTTTTTTTCTTTCTGTTTTGGGGTACAACGAAAATATTCTTGTTCTATATGTTGAACTATAATAATAAAAATATATATATATGTAGATATTAACTTACAAAAATATATATATATAAGTTTTTATCCAAAGGACATTGTAGAAAATAAGAGGATAAAAGCGCCAAGGATATAAATGTATAATAAAGAATAAAATGTAGATATTCTTTTTACGTATCGTATATATAACAGAAATAAATAAGTTTTCCCTTATTTTTTCAAATTTTGGTTTAGTTTCCATAATTTTGAAATATTTAATTATAAAAATAAAGAAAATATGTTTCGAAAAACGATATAATTGTTACAGCTATCAATCGCAGCAATTTGAGTTTTAATTTGTCTCCCTAATTAATTTTTATAGATTATTACATCAAACAAATTTCAAATCAAATCATAATTTTGTATGGTTTTTTCATATTATTAGTTAAAACTTTAATATTATTATATTTAAGAAGCGTGAAGAAATGCAAAAAAAAATAATTCACATTAAAAGTAATTCGAAGCGAAATTGGAAATTTAAGATATTTTTTATATCATTAATATGAATTGAGATATTATTTTCTCAAATAAGAAAATTCGTGATTCTGAGAGTTTATAAATTCGAAAAGTATATACATTAAACTGGCTCGAAATTATTTTTTAAAACATAG
Source organism: Hybos culiciformis (assembly GCA_964007475.1). Taxonomy (NCBI): domain Eukaryota; kingdom Metazoa; phylum Arthropoda; class Insecta; order Diptera; family Hybotidae; genus Hybos; species Hybos culiciformis. Next base: position 108,427,296 of record OZ023273.1, read on the forward strand.
AATAATTCAACTATTTTTCTATCCTCATATTTCCAAAACAAAAAAAAATACATTTTTCTTGTAAAAAAAAAAAAAAAAATTAAAAGAAGCACACAAAATTATACTCCCAGTATGACGTCTCTGATATTTACCCTTTCCTTTATCCTTTATTTTTATTTTATTTTCATTTTTTCTGAAAACTTTTGTGCTCCACATTAAGGAAGAAGTCCTTAAATAAAATACATGTTTTTTTTATTTTCTCGATATGGAATGTTATTTTTTACTAATAATTTTTCCTTTTTCTAATTTTTTCGTGAATTTTCTTCTGCACACATTTTCCTTTTTTACACGATTTTATTGAATTCACAAACTATATTTATGTTTATTTCATTGTTTGATTCAATTCTGGCTATTGATATTTTGAGCCACTTTCCCTGAATTGCTTTTTATAAAAATTTACAAACATATATATCTGTGGCAAGTAAATTGTGAAAGTAAGAACGATTTTACTTGCTGAAGTTAGTTTCAGCAAGTAAATCGTTCGTACTCGCCCGATTTACTAGCCAGATGTAAACGAATCTTTAGAAAATAGATTTTGTATTCGAAAATTTGTTGTCACATTCAGGGATGCCAACTGGGGTGTTTTACCCTGGATTTTCTAGTTTTTCAACTAAAACTCCAGTCTCCAGGTTTTTTTAAATTTTACCAGTTTTTATCAAAATTAATAATTTTAAAGTAAAATGGAAATTCAGATAAGCTATTCACCAGTAGATGTCATTTTACTTTGTAATTAATTAAGCTATAGTACCATTTGTTCCAAAACATAGTTATTATATAACTTTAAGAAATAATTGATCTCATTAATTTCAAACCAATCACCTTTTTCTAATTTCGATTATTATGTATTTTTATTTATTGTTTTTATTTTATATTAATTTTTATGAAGTTTTATTTTAATTTGAATTATTTTTGTATCTGCGGTTTATTTTATGTTTCGTTTGTTTACGTTAATAATAATGTAATTTATAATTTATTATTTTTCTATTTTTCTATCTACATTTTTTTTTTTAACTCTCCAGTTTTTTCCCGGTCAAGAGTTGGCAACCCTGGTCACATTTAAACGAATGGTAAACCGACCGCATAAATGGATTCTATTGAATATTAGTATGCGGATTAGATGGTTACACCCCGATTAAGGATTCGTAATGATGGTTGGATTTTAAAAATATATTCAGGGCCTTGTTATGACCAAGGTATCTTAAAAGTAAAGTATCTTTAAGTTTGAGATACTGTTTTATATTTTTAACAATAAAATCGTGTAACTTAAATTTTTTTTCTATATGAAAAAATACAAAAAAAAAAGAACAGATAAGGATAATACCCATTTATACAAAAGTACGTACCCATGTGAAGCCTCTTACCAAAATAAAAACATATATATGAAGAACACTTATGTATATTTATATACAACACAGTGTATATTAAACTTATTTTTAACGTACAAAATTTTTATCGTTTTTAACTGCTACATATATATACATATATTTGTATATATACATGTATTTGTATATAAATATACTTATATAAGCCACATATGTGAACAACATGAACATATATATATATATATATATATATATATATATATATATATATATATATATATATATATATATATATACACCCAGAAAAAAAAATTGTTAAATTAAAAGATTTTATAGGTAAAATTAACAAAAAATCTTTATAGATTTTGCGCAAAAGGGTTTATAGTTAAATTAAAATTGCAAAAATTGTTAATTCAAAAGACATATTACATTGTTAAAATTAACACAAAATTGTTATATTTAAAATGTTAAGTTGTTATTATAACAATTTTAGCAGTTTGAGAAAAAAATATATTGTTACGGTGCCAAACTGTTAAATTGACTATTCGAAATAATTATTTTAAAATAGTTTTTTGTTTTTTTATTTTTTTGGTTTGTTTTTGTTTTTTTTTCGCCTTTTTTTGTTTTTTTTTTCGCCTTTTTTTTGTTTTTTTTTGGTTTTTTTTTTGGTTTTTTTTTTAGTTTTTTTTTGGTTTTTTTTTTTGGTTTTTTTTATTTTTTTGATTTTTTTTGGTTTTTTTTTTCTTTTTTTTTTTTAATTTCTTGGTTTGTTTTTGTTTTTTTTTTGTTTTTTTTTTCGCTTTTCGTCGTTTTTTGTTTTTTTATTGTTTTTTTTTATTGGTCACCCATCTAAGTACTATCACTACGAGACGTTGCTTAACCCCTGTGTTCAATGTGATGTAGAGTCTTCCACTGAGCTATGTCAGTAATATACAACAATGTATTAAATAGAAAATATAAATTCGGTAATATAAACATAATAAATATTTATCTTGTTAAATTAAAGAACTCCGCGGAGTTCTTTAATTTAACAAGATAAATATTTATTTTAAAAGTGTAGCTTTTTAAATCAACCAAAACTTTTTTTTTAACAATGCCGTATTTACTTTGACAATTTTTATTGTTATTGTACCATTTTTAAATAACAACAAAAACACAATTTCAAAAGCTTTTATTGTCATATCAACAATTGAATGTGTAATTGTTTTAATAACAGAAGAGTTTTTAATTTAAAAGAGAGAATAGTAAAATTTTATTTCTTTCGAATGAAACATATTTAAAATAACAATTAATGTTGTTAAAATCACAATTTTCAGCTTTTACTAAATAACTGTTTGAAACATTTTAAAATAACAAAATCTAATGTTAAAATAAGAAGCATCTTTACTTAGATCAAATACTTATTAGTTTAATTTAAAAAATTTCTCTTTAACATCAACAATTTTTGTTTAACAGTTAAAAACAGTTAAAAATTGTTGATTTAACTAGCATTTTTTTTCTGGGTGTATATATATATATATATATATATATATATATATGTATCCATTACGGATATTTGTTTTGTGTTATAAAATGAGGACATGTGCTTGAAGGTCCTTTCTGTTATACAGACATACATACATACATCCATTTATATTTACTTTTCTAATGTACAACATTTTTCCCTGTTGGATTTCTTTTAATGTGAAATTTTATTCTGTCAGTCGCTATACGGATATAAGAGTATTTGACAGATACAGTTCGAATTTGTTTTCAATCTGTATAGTATCTCCAAACAAGAATAAATGAAACTGTGAAATTAAGCGAACATTTTGTATTCTTAATAGCCTTATATTGTGGAAATATTCAGTTTCTAAAATGACCCAATTGAATCTAAAACTACTTATTGTAAAGACGGCTCTGTTTTCAAGTCCATTTTTCATCAAAATTTAAAAAACGGAGTATATGTTTTTAATTAATGTCTGTTCGTCGTCTATTATAATGCTTATCACTACTGAACTGCCTAATCTTTATCTTTAAATTACAAAATATGCACAATCTCGTTCGATAGTTGTTTAACCGTAGATTGCGACCAATGTATCTTGAAAGTAAACTATCTTCAAATGAAACGGACCCCGTACTCCTTTAAAAATAGATGAAAAATCGATGAAAAATGGAAAAACGGAATATATGTTAATGTTTTCATTAATTTCCGTCTATGCGTTAGTAAAATCCTTGTAACTAATGAACTATACAATAAACTAATGATTTTTATTCTTTGAAAGCCAAATTAAGCGAATTTCGTTCATTTTTTCTCTTTTGAGATTTTATCGTTTCTGGTTTCAGAATTACAGGCTCTCAACCGGCCAAGGGTCTGAATAATTTTCTTGTAAAATTTTTATAATTTTAATATTTTATAAATTTAAATTTTTTAAAGTCTTAAATAGATTCTGATGATTACCGTAAGGATAGAAAGATTCGGTAAAGGGTCTGGATTTATATAAAAATTATTATAATTGTTTATGGTACATGACTAAAAAGTATCTCAAATCGAAATGGTAAAAAACGGGCCCCGTACTTTTTATAAGTTACTGTTCCATTTTTTGTTTTTTAAATATCAAACAAGCTTCAATCCCGTTCGAAAAATATATGTGTTGTTCGCATTGTCAACATTGTTTCGTTTAAAACTTAAAATTAATAAATAAACATTATTCTTTAGAAAATTTATTCAATATACATATACATTTACCTCAATTTAACAATCACCTCTCGTCTATGCAGTGAAAGTTTCCTTTTTCTTCTTTTTTTTTTTGTGTAACAAATATTAAAACTCGTCTTCAATGGGTAACGTGTGCGATTAAAATATGAATAAATGGATGGGGTTAAAAAAAAAAATTTCTTCTAATAAAAATAGAAAATTTCCAAAAAAAAAAAAAAAAAGAGGGTACATGGCGTCACTCAAATTTAATACTGCAGAAAAAAAATAAAAAATAAAACTGGGGAGGGTATGATAAGAAAGAACCTTATAGTTTTTTTTTTTTCTTTTTTTTCAGAAAAGAAAATATAACTTTTTTTTTTATATTCTCGTTAGCATGATATGTGAAATATTTTTTTTCCATAATACATAGGTATATATATAGTACTATGCTTCTTCTATATGTATGTTTTTTTAGAACTTTTATTTTGCGTTTGTTTTTTGTAAAAATGTTCTAATGAACACTTCTTTATTAAAAAAAAAAAAACACAAAAAAAGAAATATCATGAATTTTAGCCATTAAATAGAAAAATGTATGTACACAGCTATACATACATATATTTGAAGTTTCATTTCGCATATCAATAAAATGTGCAATTGCTATCAATTTGAAAAAAAAAAAAACAAAACTGTATATTAAAGGATCTTTTGTACATCGAGAACAAATAGTGTATGTAATTAAGGATGTGCATAAAAATGATGATTCGCTTATACTCATACGACGAGATCATTTATTTGTTCTTGATAAAAATTACTATATTATATGTAGGTACAATGGAACATTCTTTATGTACCTGAAAATTTACTAAGATGTGTAGGAAAATTATAGATTCCGATAGAAAAAAAAAGGAAGAGGGTTTTGCTAGAGACGGCAATCGTCCCACATTCAGCTTACAACAGAACAGTGCAGTGCTTTTGGATACAAAGTTTGTCAAAATAGTACTTGCCGATGTAGCATTTTGTCTATTCAGTATTTTATCCGTACACTATTTCGGTATACAGAATTTTGATCCCTACCAAATTATATAATACTGGATTGACATATAATTTATTTAAAATATCTGTATTTTTTTTTTCTTAGAGATTATTTTTTGGTCGGATCACAAAGTCCGTATATTTTTTATTAATAAAGCTTGTATCACTAGAACTAGATAATATGCTTCTGAAGCCCTTAGCATAGTTCTAATAAATTTTTACAATATTTAATTTAAGATTCGAAGAATTCCTCGATGTCGAGTGCATTACATCAATTAAAAGTTTTCAAAATAGAATTTAAGTATGCGAATGTTTCTCTATATATGGAATAATAATTTTTCAAATTCCATACAAATCTATGTATATTATATATGTATAAATTCTTAAACAGGATAAAACTACGAATTAAATTAAGGCATAAAATCTTCTTTTATTTTTTCATTTTTTTTTTATCTTATTCTATATCCTTTGTGGTACATATAATATCCTTAGACATGAGGCATTCATTTTATAATGTTTTTGGCAAGGATAATATATGTAAAATGTATGTATATTATATTATGTTGTGTAGGTATTTATGAAATTTTTCGTTATATATATATATTACATGTACATCGCAAACTGAAATTATATTTTGTAATTTTTATCTTTTCAGGATTGTGCAATGACCAAGTCAAGAGTTCTTATTTTTCCATCTTTTAAAATCAATTTTTTTTTCTTCTTACTTCACTTTGAAGGATAATAAGTACGACTTGACCTCATCATAAAAACTACATTTTTTTTTTTTATTGCCTTTTGGCTAAATATTTTTTTTTTCTGTTTTTTTTTTTTTTTTTTAATATTTTGAAAGTAATCTGTTTTCAGAATTTTTAAGCATACACAAATAAAGGATTTCATTTATGAAAATTTTCATAAAGATTATAAAATATTTAAATAATGTTAAAGTGAGATTTGTATGCAAAGCTTAATGTGATTATGAGGTGATGCCTAGCCAAAAACTTACAGCCAATGAAGATAATTCTTAATTTCTGAAAATTCCAATTCAATTAGAAAAATAATTTCAAAATCATAATCTAAAACCTTAAATACAAAAAAAAATATTTGTTTTAGATTTTATAGAATTTTAAGCCTTTTTATTCAGAAGCTCTTTTAGATAGTTGAGTCTTGAATTGATATTTCCTGTGTTGTTGGACATTTCAATTTATATTTCAGACTGGGAGGTGGACAAAATGTTGACATAATTTTCATAGATTTAACTTAAATGAGACGCCAGTTCACATTTTTTTAAAATATGAAGGTTTATTATTATTATGTCAAACTGTGATTGCCAAATGTGACTTATCTCAAATTTGAGTGAAAAAAAATTTTTGAAACACAAGCTACAAAATATATTCCGAACTATATAGTAATCCTTCAGCAAATTCTATTTTTCGTTTATAGTCTATCTCTATTTAATGTTAAGAATTTTAAGATTATACAAAAAAAAAAAAATTTTGTTTTTTTTTTTTATTTTTCATCAGAAGAAGATATTTTTCATTATGTTCACAAGAAGGAAAATGAATATATATTTTTTTTCTTTTTTCTGAACTTATTTTTGCTTTTCCGGAGAAGCAAAAACATTAAAAGTTATTTTCTTTCATGCTGTCTTTAAGTTTTTCTTATTATTATTCTTCTTATTTTTTTTTCTTTTTTTTTATTTTTTTTTGGCTACACCAATAAAACTATATTTATTATTGTGAGTGAACTAAAAAGAAAAGTCCTTTTTATATTATTGTACCAAAAAAAAAAACAAAAAAAAAGAAAAAAAAACAAGGAAAATGTAGAAGAAAAATTTACAGTAAAAGGTTTTATTTCATCATCATCTTCGGAAGTTGTATGTGTATCTTTTAGTTGGTAGTTTTTTTGAAATGAATGGGATACGTATGGTTTTCTTTTCTCTTAGATTTTGTTTTTTTTTTGTAAAATAAAGACAGTAGAAAATTACAATTTTTTTTTTATTCGAATTGGATACATAGTATTTTTATTATTATTTTTTTTGTTTAATAATGATTTTAAGAAAAATCTATATTAAAAGCTATATATATAGAAGAAATATTATAAAATGACTCAGAGGTCAAAATCAGTAATTTTCCAACTATAATGTTAAAATTAAGATTGTTATAATGTACACTGAGCCAAAAACTTATGTAGAACTAACAAAAAACATAGTATAACGCACCAAAAAAATACGGCATTATTGATCCATCGGAGGTTTTTGCTGAACTAGCAAATTTTAAATAGGTGATGCATTACACATTATCAATTAGGTGAATTATAAAAAACTTTATCAAATCGAACAATGCAATGTGTTAAAAGTACACATTGCCTCAATTGTTCTATACATGTTCCTTGGTAATTTTTTGTACTTGCCGTTTTCTAATTTATCAAACTTTTAGGCATTTTCCCAAAATGTAACTAGATAATTTAGCAAAACATTTATACGAAACAAATATATACTACGCCAGTTTCTTACCTTGGAATTATACAGTTTATCAAAACTTTAGTAATTTTTCTTCCAAATATAATTAGATGATTTAGCAAAGCATTTATTCAAAACAAATAAATACTAGGCCATTTTTTTAGCTTGGAATTATAAAATTTATCAATAATTTAGGCATTTTCTTCTTAATGTAATTAGATGATTTAGCAAAGCAGTTGTACAAAACAAGTAAATATTTAGCAGACTTATTATAAAAGTAACTATATGAAGAACTAATCTAGATTAGGTGAAACAACAAAATTTAAATAGCTAGTAAAATATAAAAATGGAAACTATCAAAATCCATCAACTTTGGAAAAATGATATAAATTTTTACGATTTTTAAAAAATTTTCTTTTTTGCTAAAAAAAATTACTTAGAATTTTTCATAACAAATTAGAATTTTCTTCTGCAAAGTTTTTTTTTTTAAAATAATAAAATTTTATATCACTTTTCCAAATTTGCTGCATTTTGATAGTTTCCATTTTTATATTTTACTAGCTGTTTAAATTTTGTAGTTTCACCTTGGGATTGTTGAAAATCTTTGAAAAATAATAATAATATGAGGCATTGGTTTTATAAACCTTTTTTTCCATGTATATAGTTATTCTCTGAAAAGTTAGCACCAAATAATTCAAATTAATATAATATATGTAATGTATGTTTTATTCCACGTTTTATCCTTGATATTTTGAAACTTAAAAGTATGCAAAATATTTAAGTAGCTTATGTAATTATATTACTAGACAGGTAAAATTGAAAAAAAAAATAAAATAAAATAAAATTATACATTAATTCATATTATTGCGACAAATCATTGCAGGTTTGGTTTAATATCACCAATTATGATACTATTATATTGGAAAAAAAAAAAAAAAATAAAATAAATTATACATTTTATATAAATTAATTCATATTATTGCGACAAATCATTGCAGATACTATTATATTAAAGGAACATAATGTGCCTTACAAGTTATTTTTTAAAAAATGTGTCAAATTATAATAAGTTCATCACTTTATTCTCTAAATTTAAATCGTTTTGTTGTTATTTAATTTTTTTAAAAATATTGAAAAAAAATAAAAAATATGCTTCGTAGTATATAACTTAACACATTATAAGTTTGATTTAATATCTCCAATTAATGTGTCAACAATTGGGTAACATTCAACAGTTTCATCGATTCCAAAAAAAAATTTTTGTATAAATATCCAAACTACATTACTTGCATTTGGATACTTCAAATTTAAAACATAAAATAGTTTGAAACAGTATTCTAATGCTGCAAGATATGTATTAAATTTAAATTTGATGTCATCCATCACAACGAAAAAATCGGTATAATCATATTCATTGCCGACGACAACAATAAACGGTTGCAAGCAAGATTTTTGGGTCCTATAATCATCACGCATTTTGGTAATCTCCTGATCTACTTGCTCGTATGATTGGACAATCATTTGAAAAGATTGTTGGGAATCTTTAATACTGTATTTTTTTCGTTTTCCAGATAAAAAAATTGTTGTAGGAACCAAGACAGCATGCAATAATTGAATGAATAATGCATTTAAGGAATCTGGAAAGATATATATTTTTATTTAAATAAATGAAATCCAATATTTTGTTAGCTATCCTTACCGCTATTAATTCTATCTCTTTTTTGAAGTACTTCGGCAAGCTTACTTTTAGAAAGAGGATCTTTAATTCTTTCTTGATAAATTTTTGGTATACCGGCGCAAAACTTGTCCCATTGCAAATAAAAGGAGTCCTTTTTGGAGTCAAAATACTCAAAATCAATATCCACCTACCAAGCAAAGTAATAAAATATTAATATAAAGTAATCTTCAATATTTTTACACATATTATAGTACCAGTTCCGGTGCTTGTGAAAATTTATATAAAGGCCAATCATTTAAGAGTCGAAAAAGGTTTTGATCAGTGTTAGAATCAATGTAGTGTCTCCGAAAAATAATGGTCTGTTTCCATTTTATAAGAACCTCATCCCATTTTCGCAAATGCTTTAGAGTGCTCCTAATTTCTTCCAACTCTTCTTAGGACATTTCTAGAATAATAATTAGTTTTATACATGGTAATAATTAAGACAGATATTTTAACTACATTTTATAAATAGTATTAAAAACAAGTCCAAAAATGATAACTACCTGGATCAATAGCTATATTAAGCGCCAATTTTCGAGGGGCGACAACATTTTTCTTTTTTGAAGATATTTCAATTTCTTCGGGGTTTAATTTCTTCATACTTCTTTTCCTACTTTGGTACCTGTCCCAAAGCTTTCCTTTTGGGGGTAAAGTGCCTCTTTGGACGAAATAAGTGTTCTTTAACAAAAAAAATGTATATTAATTAATGTTTAATTTATTTCTGTTAATTTATTTACTTGATTTTCACTTGGGAACAGAAGAACTATTTGTTCCGATATTAGTTTGCATTTTACAACTGAAAGTTTAATGTCATTTTCAATATAAAATTGTATAACCCGATGGACAAGATTTGTACGATGAGCAGTTTCCAGCCTGCCATTCTTTTGAAAGTAGTTGATTAAAAATTTTCCTTGCTCTGTTTGTTTTAAAATTCCGGCTACAGTAATCTATACAAAAAAAAGAATATAGATAGATTAGTTGTTATTTAAAGTATTTTTTTTATCTACCTCTTCTGAATAATTTGAACTTATCCTTGTTTGAACGGAAGATAGAGAGCTGGGTGATGATGCATAGTTACTAGTCTTCTTAATCCATTCGGCGACCGTTGAGCTCATGGATAAAGTGTCTCGATCGTATTCAGAATGCAAAATGGGAAGGACCTGTGAATTTAATTAATATAAAATAATATTTTCTTTCATTACTTTTGCTTATTTTATACCAATTCTTTCTGCCATTCAGCCAGCTTGAATTCAAACAAAATTTTAATGTTTAGTTGATCTGCTGAAAAAAGTTCATCCAAGTGCCTTTGTCTCATATATTTTAATCCTTCCTTGGTAATTCGCTTAGCTGGAAATGGAGAAATTTATTAATATGTATGTACATATATGAGAGTGCTCCTTTTTGTAAATAGAGTTCATTTTTCTTACCAGCGAGTATATGGTATACTTCATCAAACATCCCCCAGTTATTGAGAAGTTCAGACAAAGATTCGTCAGGATTGGCAGAACATTTCTGGCTCATTTTGTCAGCGGTATTAGGCAAACTTTTTTCATTTGTCACTGGCACGTTCTGTTCTTTGTCAGTCAAAAGTTCATTTAAAAATACGTTGTGATCGTTGTCTGATGTCAAAAGTTCATTTGATGCGCTATTAAAAATTATATAATTCGTACCTCCAATTTCGACCATTGGCGTCGAAGGAGAATTTTGTAAATGAATCAATTCAGAATCAGTGTTGCTTGTCATTTTATATGCTTTGCCAAGAGATGAAAAAAAGTTAAAATGATAAAGAGAAAATTAAATGAAATTATAACGATAAACTTACAATTTTAAAATTTAACCTTGAAAATTTAAAAATAATTTTTTTTTCTTATTACTGTTTTTTCGTTTCCAGTTCGGTTCGTATGTATTGGAGGTCCGTCGAAATATTCAATAGGTAAAATCAAAGGTTTAAAAAGGTTTTGAGTAAAAGGTTTTATTTCATAAGAAACAAAGTGATCATTATAAGCAATTGGTATGGTTTCGCATACAAAATATACTCTTTCACTTTCTAGCAAAACAATTTCATTAATTTTAAATAGTTTAGTAAAAGAACCATCTGACTTAGTTAAATAAAATGCGTTTTTATATGTTAGACTATTTAATAAAAGACATGAGAAGCTTTGAAAAGTATTTTCAACAATTTGCAATTCACTACATATTAAATCCGAAAACACACTTTCAATTTTGTATTTTTTATCAATCTTTGAATCATAATCTTTTTCTAACATCAATTTGTTTGCAAACTTTAATTGAATCTTTGTTGCTAAGGTTAAAGGCACGTTTTGTCTGTTTGTTATTACTTTCGCATAAGTTTTCAGCTCCCGATGCTTGCCTTCAAACCTGAAACACCAATAAAACTTTGGAGGTCCTGAATTCTTAATTATTCTAGGGTAATGAATTAAGAAGTGGTGCTTAGGTTTCAAATTGTCATTAAATAGTTTTACGTAATGAATATTATGTTGTTCAATTAGGTCCGCTAATAATTGTATGGTGTCGTTGTCAAATTTTGGTAAAAGCAGTAAGTCCACAATTTTAATAAAATTACAAACAAACTTCCAGACTTCGTCATTTGAGGGAATTAAATGACCTATCATAACAGTAAAAAAATGTGTGAATGTCCACATTTCTCTTGCAGACATATTAAGTTTTCTTTTCTTTAAATGCAACAGAGTAATTGGTTTGCTAATATTTCCTATTTCAGATTCACCATAAGAAAAATTTTGTTTTGATTTATTCAATATTTCTAAAGTAAATGTACGTTTATTGATATAATGCAAGAGCACTTGCGATAAATTGTAATGACAAATGCCTTCAAACACGTCATGCATTATATCAACAGCAAAATTTTTTGTCACATGGAATGAAGGAACACTATTTAGTAATGATTTTCCAGAGACACCTGTTTCTGAAGAATTGTCGGTTAGAATATCTTTTTCATAATTTTCAACATTTCTTAGCGAACTATTATTTTCTTTTGATAAAACTTTAGCAGATCCTTTGGTTTCTTTACAAAATCTACAATACATATTTGCTGAAAAGGATTTACTAAAATCTAATAATTGGTTCAGTCCTAGATTATCTCCAAGTACTAGACCTAAAACAAAATGTACTTTTTTGTAACCTTCAGGTAATTTTAAAGTTAAACCATCCACTTCTAAAGAAATAATTTTTTTTATTAATGTATTCATTACTAAGCTATTACCATATGTTTTTATGTCTTGAGCTTTAAACAGAGCAGCTGTGTAAATTTCATCCAATTTTGATAGATTTTCTAATGTAGGAAAATTGTAATACACAGCTGTAATGGATTGGCTACCGGCATGAGAACCCAATGGGTTATTGATCTCAAAGTCATCTATATAAATAAAATACGGAATAAGTTTTTTGTTGGGATACAAATCACATTTTTCTTGCCATAACTTTCCTTGCACAAAATTTGAAATATCTGTCAGTTCTAGGTTTAATTTTTCAATTTTTTCAAGGCAAGTTTTTAAAGTGTTTTCACTTTCAAATACTTTTCTAAATTGAAACTCCAATGGAAGTATAATGGCTTTATCAATTATTTCATCATATTTGACAATACCACGATTATGGACTTCTGAAATATGTTTATTTATGATGACTTCTTCGGGTTTATAAAATTTATCGCGATCTTCTAAGACACGTAAAAGTTTGTGCTCAGAGTCAATATTCCTAAAAGGATCTTCAAAAATATTTAAAACGACTTTCAATTTTTCACGATCAATTTCACATAATTCTTGAGCGAAGGATGTGATACTCATTAAAATTGGAGAAACTATATACTCTTTAATTTTTTTCTGTAAATTTATGACATCTTTTCTTGTGAAATTATTGCTGTCATGTATTTTTAATACAAATCGTATAGTACTATCAAGAAATTTAATTTTACATTCGTTAGCATTAAAATTGTAATTTTTTGTCAGTGGGTAAATAACCCTATGAGGTTTTTCAGAAGCATCTAATATGAAAGATATTTCTGAATTAATCTGCTCCGGTTTAGATTGGGTTCCATTTAGGGATGTGAGTTTAAAATTATTTTTTGAAGGCGAACCATCATTATGGCATTTAGTTATGTGTTTTTTAAAAGTAGTGCTCTTTTGGAAAGATTGGTTGCATGATTTATAAGTACAGAAGTATGTACTATCTTTGACATATCCATGTATTATTTTTAAATGACCAATTAATAAACTTGCACTTTTAAAATTTCGAGAGCATACAAAGCAATTCATCATTTTTAATTCAAAACAAAACTAAAAACGAGCTATAAAATGTTGAACTTTTTCGTATAGTGCAGTTTTGTCTTCAGTCTCGAGATTTTGTGTAATGTCTAGTTATATCAAAACTAAATTTGATTTTTATTGTAGAATGAATGCGGCTAGGTACCTTAAATAAGTCAATAATGGGAAAAAAATAAATTGTGATTCTGTTTTATATTAGCAGAAAACATTTAAAATCAAACAATACTTACCGAATTTTGCTCTGTTCATTGAATAATATATCCAGAAATTATTTATTATTATTAACTTTCAAAAATTTACTTTTAAATTTAACTTTTAATTAATTTTTTGATTAATTTTTAAAAAATAAAGCACGTGCCAACTGTCTCCGAAGAAATTTAAACACCAATTGAATATTTTTCTATGATCTATATTCTCGCAAATCTCACTAATACTCTTGCAATATATTATAAGTGTAAACTAAGCAGAATTGTACAAAACAATGCAGGTTCTGTCAATCGAGAGTATAAAATCAAAAATCATTCAATAACTTTTATAATATTGCACAATACTTAGGCATTACCACCCAAGTAATTGTCAAATTTTTGGCGGTCGAAATATATTCATAAAAGTTACTAGTACAATTTACCTAAGGCTAACGATAGTTTACAAATTCTTATAAAATTTAGGAAAGCATACGACTAATACTATTGCATATAACAAATTATAAGTGTTAAACTAAGCAGAATTGTACAAAACAATGCAGGTTCTGTGAATCGAGAGTATAAAATAAAAAATCATTCAATAATTTTTATAATATTGCACAATACTTAGGCATTACCACCCAAATAATTGTAAAATTTTTGGCGGTCGAAGTATATTCATAAAAGTTACTAGTACAATTTACCTAAGGCTTAAGCAAAAATTTTAGATAATAACTGTACCTATTGAAAAGAAGTACATATTATTTTTGATATGTATAAAATTGAACGAATTGTTATAAAAAAAAATATTCATCTAGTATAAGATTTAGATTTCATAAAACCTTCTTTCTTTTATATATACTTAATAACAGTTAAAAATTTTGAAACTAGTTTCATATTTATATTCAGCATATTTTAGGTTAATTATTTTTGAAGCGTATAAATAGATAAAGTCTTGTATTTTACCCAAAATAAAATGAACTTTGTACGAACATTACAAAAACTGGATCTAAAAAAAAGGCCCAACATTATTAATAATTGTACAAAGCAGTCATGGTAATTTAGATCAATTCATCTTACTATTTTTATATAAGTTGCCTTAATTCTACATTAAATTGTACACGTCTGTAGTAAAAAAGTTATCTAAAACTTGTAAGAATCATTCAAAAAATTTTTGATGGTTCAACTAAACTTTTAATGTTTTTACCATGTACAAAATACCTAATAACTTAGGTGATACTACTTAGTTTTATGGATTCCATGCAAAATATTTTACCAAAGCCATTTTAGATGATTTTACTATGGTTTTTTCTCTCAGTGTATATATAAAAATTATGACAGATATAATTATATTGTTATGAAAGACAGCTTTTCTTTATAAAATCTATATATCTTAAATTTGCTATACTTTAAAATATAAATCTGACAAATTTTTACATCATTTTAAGACAGTGCTTCAGTTCAGATTTATAATGAAATGGAACATTCACCATTCTCCGTAACGAGAATTTTTTAGTCCCTTGAAAATTTGCTATATTAACATACAATTGAAATATTTCTCAATAAAAAAGCGCGCCTAAAACCAATATAATTTTCATTCTATGCGCCGTTGGGCAACAGAATTGAAGCGGCTGTCACTTAATTCTCAATTTCTGTCATTAGGATGGTATATTAAACACACTTATTTATTATGTAAGTTAAGCATAGGTAAACTTCAACTCTAAAGATTTTAACAAAAATCTAAAATTAATAAAATAAAATTTATTAACTAAATTAATTTAAATTCTTCATTTTTTCTTCTTTCTTAAAATAATAATCATCCCTTTTTTTAATGAGAATGAATGAAATTAAAAATATTTACTAAAGAGATGTCAAAAATTCAAAACAAAAACAAAAAACAAAAAAAAATGTTTTCTTTTTTAATAATTTAAGAATTTATAGTTCGAACAAAAAAGAATTTTTTTTACCTTTCCTCTAGTTATATAAATTTTCATATTTGCCAAAATTTCCATTCATCTTAAAGATTTTCAAAATTTAATTTCTTAAAGTAAAGTTAAGAATTAAATTAAAATTTATGTATAAAAAAAAATGGGGGTAACATCAAGTAGTCAAACAATTTTGTAATTTATTTCATAGGTGTAAGGTGTATATTATGAAAATATAAGATATGTTTCTAAGAAAATTTTAATAAAATCTTGAAACACAGTCGTGTAGTTAAGATTCAATTTTAAACTCTGAAAATTACTATAAATAAAGTGTATGTAAAAGGAATGCTTAGTGCAACATGTTCTGCAATTTTATTTATTTTTATGTTTAATGATATAAAATTTTAGTTTTAAATTTCAGCCAATAACTCTCGCCTCGGAGTAGTAGAAAAAATATAACATTTTGGCATCTTCTGTCACCCATTAAGGGCTGAGAAATTTGATTGAAATTATTCAAAAGTTAGTCAATAATGTGATCCAATGATTCGTTACTCTTTAATTTTAATTGGATAATTTACAGAAATGTGGCAAAAATTTTATAACTTGTTTTTTTTTTAGAAAATTTATTATAATTTTGTATATTTGCAATTATTATTGTTAAATAATATAAAGATATTTTATACATAATATATAGATTATATGTTTTCTAAGAAAACAATCTTATAAACATAGAGATATAGTTTTTGGTTTTAAAGAACATTTATTTTCTGTAGTAGCTACAAAATGTATTACGTACCTACATGTACGAATATATATAATACACTACACACGTCATGTGTATAATAATATGCTAAAATAGAATTAAATAGTTGAAGGATATAAAAGATCAACGAAATATGGTATAAAATAAACAAATCTATAATAAATATATATCTAATATGTTATTTATATATGTACATGTATATATTGATTGAAATTACATGAGTTTTATAGAAGGTGTGTATATTTTGCATATATATATATAATATAATGTTAATATAATATATAAACATAGTACTGTATAATAAATAAGTTTTATATTAGATTTCCAAGAAAAGTTCCTTAAAGGCATTAACAAAAGAGTCCTTCTCATTCTTACTGAATTTCTTTTGAAATTAACTACATTTACATAAATGTATATGTATGAAAAGGGGTTTTGAATCAATTTATTTGTGAAAATGAAACCTTAAAATTAGTAGTGGAAAATTAAAAATTTTCCGTCTTTATATGCATTTCTGTACAGAAAATTTTTGTTCAGCATATTTAGTGATTGTAAAGGTTCCCAAAAAAAATTTTTTTTTTGCTGCTAAGACATATGTACATATGTAGAATATTGTGAGATAAGTTGGAATTGCAAATGAGTATCGCAATTTTGAAGGAAAACAACAAGGACTCAAAAATATTAATATTCAGTTACAAAAGGAGAAAAAAAACTACAAAATCATAAATGGATTATGATTGGTATCTTGAAGCCGATTTTTTTTTCTTTCTTGATGTTGCAACACAGTGAGAGAAAGATTATTTATTTTAAATTTAAATTTTTTAGAGAATTATGAATTATAATTAGGAAATTCTTTTACTTCTTATCTATGGTTTTTAAGATATTCTTTAACTTCTAATAATTACTTCATTCCAATAGCTCATTCTCTAAAATCTTATTTAATTTATGTAATTTATCTAAAAATTTTGAAAAAAAATTTTCACACCTTTGTGTCAAAAATTATGTAAAAAATTTGGATAAGAATTGAAAACCCCAAACATGATAAATTTATTTTTCTAATAACGTCGGTATTCGTAAAAAAAAGTGCTTAAGTCATAGTGCTTAGAAAAACGATAACGATGGAAATTTTTGTCCTATTGGTTGGTAAGCTCAACAGCCTCTGATGAGTTCAGATAGTTTGACGGTCGAAAGAAACTGGAAAAAAATTAATTTTTTTTAGATATTTGATCAATATTCAGAACAATTTTACAAAATTATCATAAATTAAATTGCATTATTTATTAAAAATTCTTTAACAAGAAATATATTTTTTTTTTTTTAATATGGAAACGACTAGTTGTTGGGAATACATTTGATTTTGTGCACAAAATGAACAAATGCAAAACTATTAAACTTCGACATGTTGTGTTGTTTTTGCTATCTTAAGAATACAAGGTCTAACAATTTATAACTCAATTTCAAAATTAAATTGGAAAGTTGGAATTTTTCAAGGATACCGACGACATTTTAGTATCTTTTTATCTTTTGAACATATAATTAATATAGTACTGGGTATTTATGTAAAAATATGTAAATTTTTAATTGAGAAGTCAATGATAAATAAATACAATTTACGTCAAATCTGATAATATATTAACTTATAAATATATAGAATCCTAAGTAATTTCAAAATTGACCATGTCGATGAATAAAAATATATAAAATAGGTAATAATACATATATTTGAATAAATGAATATTTATATAATATTAGGATGAGTCGACATTATTTTTGAATTTTCTGATGAATATTTGAATATTCCAAACGTCTTAAATGACACAAATAACCTTCAATTTCATAATTACACAGTTCAAGAATTAAAACCGACATAAAAAATAGTGTGCATCTCATTTAAAACAAACTATCAAAAGGTTAAATTTTATTAACAAAATTTTGCGTCATAATAAAATATATTACATGATGATTATTACCAAGTATAACTTACGGATAAGGAAAATTGTAATAAAATTTAAAAATATGAAACATCAATGATAATATCAAAGATACATAAAAAAATACAAAAAGCCAAATTTCATCAAAACCTTAATAAAAAAAATTCTTCATATTTCGCTTTTTTTTTCTTTCTTTTTTTTTTCGAAGAATGATACATATGAGGTCAAAACGGTCCACATAAAATCTTAATACTTAAAATATCTACTTGATTATTATAGTGTTATACAAAACAGAAAATTACATAGAATACAAAAAAATAAGCATACTTTATATATATACATATATTATATACGTAATATATCATCATATAATAAGAAAAAAAAAAATGTATCCAATATTATACATATAATTTTCGTACATCAAAAATATCCTTGAAGGCATGCAGTGTCCTTAGTGATAAAAGTTAAGAAATATTATTATAAAGAACTGCCATATCCAATAATAATGGACATATTATTAAGAAAATAAACCTCATACAATTTTCTTTGTAGACTATATGTATCTAATATACATTTATTTATAGTTATGGAATTTTAGCATCATTTTTTGGTAAATTGTATAAAACATATATATAATGTGTAAATCTATATATTTATATATATACAGAATATTAAGAGAAAGAGGACCAACAAAATAAGTATAAGATATAGGATGTCTTATGTTTTATAATAAAATGATTATAATAATATGTATATACAATGTATCTAATTTTATAGTTTATAATTCCTTAAAAATTTAAATTTTAAATGCATTAAAGGTATTTCAATCAATATATTGCTTAAATTCTTCTTATTATTTACATATATGAATATTATTATTATTATTATATTTTATTGAAGAATATTTATATTATGTTTTTATGAATGAATGTATGTTGTATATAAAGAAAATTTTCTAAATATTTGGAATATTTTGTTAAAGATGTGAATTCAACTAGAAATAAAAATAAATAATTATGAACAGCAGCATTATAGTTTTATTAAAGCTGTCATTTTAAAGAAATTGAATATAAATAATTTTATGTTTTATGATCCAGTATAATATAATTACAAAAATATAATGTATATTATGTATATATAACTTATTTTAATTAATATATTCATATGTGGAAAAAAAAATTGTTTCTCAAATAATAACAAAATATTGATAATGTGAAAAGAAATATATAAATTTTATTACAAATTATTTCTCTAATATTAAAATATATTACGTATTCTCGTATAAGTCATTATATAGTTTTTTATTTCTTTGATTTCTTTTAGAAGATTAAGTAAGTATATTATTTATACCTGTACCTTTTGATCAAAATTTCATGTAATAATATAAGAAGGAAATATTTTCTAATTTCTTAGACTTTGTTTTATTTATGTCTTAAAATTAAAGAAAAAACAATTTGATACAGCAATAAAATTTTAAAATGGAACAGATAAGGATTTCATATATATTTATATTTTAGCCCTATACCGTAGGAACTGTGTAGACAGAAAGAGAGGCACAAAATCATTTAATTTGTAAGTAATTGTTTTTGTTTTTTTTTATTTTCAAGAAGAATGACTTAATACATTTTTTTTTTAATATAGTGATCGAAATTTGAATAAGTTCACCACATTATTATACCTTATAAGTTATAGTCAAAGATATTTTTAGGCTTATTTTAATTTTTTCTCGTCTATACAAGCTTTTTACATGCTGCATAATTTAAGTTTTTGAGTTTCGTCGCTATACGATAAAAAAAAAGGTGAAAATATAAAAAAAAAGGTGAAAGATACAAAAAACCAGCAGCGACGATTTTTGACATTTTTTTTTATTTTATACCGACGAATTAAAAAAAACTGAAATTCTCAACAATTGATTTGCTTTCAAATGAATTTTCTGTCCATAAAAATAATTTAAAAAAAATTTTATGAGAAAAATATAAAACAGCTGAAGACAATAAGAATTTGGAACTTAAAATATGAAAGTATGATGAACCTATTCAAATTCCGATTAGTGTGTTAATGTATTATATGTATACAAATATTTTTGTTTATCAAATTTGCCAAAAAATAATCTCTCTTTCCTCGAAGAAATTAACTTTGTCCCAGAAGAATCTTAATATAAAATAAAATATGTAAAATTCATATAAGAAAATTTTTTTGCGTCGGAAAAAATTCTTATTTTGTGCAAAATATAAATTCTCCTTAAGTCCGATATGCGATATGAAAAAATGACTTATAATTAACATCTTTATTATCAATCGAGCAATAATAATATAAAGAATTAAAATTTATAATAATGTGTCCAATTTTTAACACTTCATAAAATATTTCGTAATAATTTTCTAGCACTACGAACAAAAAAGAATTTATAATAACAATAAAGCTTTATTCAACAGGTGTCTCTTAATACATTATAATTTAAAGAAAAAAAAAAAAAAGGTTAAATTTATAAATTTTTAAAAACATATTATAATATGTACTATATATATATATTCGGTAAATACATACATAGTTTTTCTTATATATTTTGAATATCTAAACTCTTTCGCTTTTTTTTTTATGAAATCAACAAAAAAAGAAAAATTGAATAAAATAATAATAATGCATATACCATATACAAAAAAATATGTCTCAGCGAAAAAGTATATTCAATTTAATTTCTCTATAAATACTTTTAATAAACTTGTTATCAATAAAAAAAAATAAAAATAGAATTATCACTCTCTTTTTCAATTCCTAATTTTCTTTTAAAAATCAAAAAAAAAAAAATTTTAAATAAATATAAAACATTCCCATCCCCCGTTCTATGTAAAAAAAATTCACTCTTAAAATGTATTGCGAATATTTTTTTGTGAATATTTTTTTGTGATAATATTAATACTAACTATATAGTAAATTTTCTCTTTTTATTTTCAAATGACACAAAAAAAAAGAGATGCGATAATCCTAACAAAAAAAATTTTACTCACATTATAAAAAATAATATTTGAAATTTTCATTCAATAATCCGTTTTTTACAAAATTCGATATTCATCAAAAAGAAAATTATTCTCTAAAGGCCGGTTTTCACGATCCAAGTACACTTTGTCCAAGTTTCTTTGATCAAAGTCACTTGGACCAAGTTACTTTGAACCTACTTTTTACTTTGATGAATAAAAAAAAATTATGATTAAAAAAATTGTCAAATACAAATTTCTTTTTTTTATTTATTTATTTTTTTTACAAATACACTACTTTGATCAAAGTAAATAGAGCAGTGTCCAACTAAACTTTGATGTGTCTACTTTGTCCAAGTTGACTTTGACACCCTGTTTACACGATCAAAAAGAACGTCCAAGTCGACTTGGACAAAGTGTCCTTGGATCGTGAAAAACGGCCTTAAGAAAAGCATGAAAAGTAAGATTCAAAGTTCATAAAAATTGAATTGGGTTTTGTTTCTTAGTCCGGCAAACTAAAGTTTTTCCAATTAGAAATATTTTTACTTTGTATTCGGCGCTCAATAAATAGTTTATAATTTAATCAAAATTCCTATCTGACGGTCAAATCATATATTCAAACGCAATTTGGCGATTCTTCAAAATTATATATAACCAAACCGATATTAAATACAGCTCAAAACAAAACACAAGTTTTTTTTGTACAAAAACATAAACAACAATCTAAAGAGAAACAATACAAGGAAAACAGAGAAAAATAAATACAAAAAAAAAAACAAAAAAATATATTTTATGAATACATACATTTTCTTTGAATTTTCTTCTATTTATAAAATTTATCACTTATTATGAATATGGTCAGTTGTTAGTCTGCTATTGTCCTGTTCGGTTAAAAAAATTTTAACAAAAAAACAAAAAAAAACAAAATATTAAGATAAATAAATAATTGTTATTGAAAGGAAAAATTTTGTTTTTTTTTTGTAATATGTTGTGAAAATTAAGAGAGTGGAAATTTAAGAAAATAAATAAAAAAATTAACCTAATTGGATCATTAAAAAAAAAACACTAATTCATATGTCAAAATAGAAACAAAAAAAAAAAAAATTTGTTTATAAATATTATATATTCTTATTTCGATTTAATGTGTTTTTTTTTGTTTCAAAAAGCTAATATTTATCTTCGATAAAATCGTAGAATAACTTTTCAAGTGTTTTCAAAATAAAGTTTAAAATAAATAAAAATAATTTCCATGATATTATTACATTAATTAGGAAAAAAATTTATTCGTAATTTTCTTTAAATAAAGATTATAAAAAAAAAAAAAAAAACAAGATTTTAAATAAAAAATTAACTTAAAAAAAAACTAAATAAATAAATTTTAAAATAATGGCAGCAAAAAGGAAAGCCTCAGTTTTGCTACACAAGGTAGGATTAGATTTTGTTATTGTTAAAATAATGCACTAAATTAACTTAAAATAATAGAATAATAATTATAGAGAAGCTAACGAATTATTTAAAATTTTCAGAAAAAAAACAGATATGAAATGCTAGCTCTGTTTTATTTCAAAATAAAAGTACATTTATCACTCTCAAATTCTAAAAATTCTAGAAATGATACAATTTTTTTGTTTTTATCAGTAATTTTCGTAGTATAATACTTATATAGTTATACTACCTTTAACATAGTTTCTCAACTTAGTTTTCTCAAGTAATTATCACGACCTATTCCTTTCCAAAAAAAATAACAAAACAAACTAGAATTAATTCAAACCCAATTCTTTAAAGTTTAGTTTCAACAATTAAGAACATTAAAAAAAAAAATCGCAGAATAATGTATCTTTTTTTTGCCATGAGAAATATTATTAGCTTGGACGAATCAAATCTATCAAAATAGTTATTACGATTTCTTCATAAAACATACATATATTCATTCATACAGATATAGATATATAAAAGGATTTCATATTACGAGTTCTGTTAGTAAGAATAATAAAAATTTTAACTCTAAGCAAATATCATAAATTTCTATAATAAAATTGTTAAAAAATATATATATAATTATATCTATAAATATATTCCCATTTTATAACTTTAAATCGTTTCTGTACCATACTCATACTAATTTCTCATCTTCTTGTGGAGCTTTATTAATTTTTTTTTTTATTTATTTTTTTTTTGTTATATTTTCATCAATTTCTCCATAGAATTTTCATTATCCTTCTAGAGTATAGAATCTATATATACGATATATATATATAAATATAATTTTAAAAAACAACTACGTATAAATATAAAATCAAAATAAAATTTTCTATTAAAACCTCGAGATCCCAAGAAAAAAAAAAAAGCTTAAGAAAATGTGTATTTCGCTTATGGTTCCCTAAAAATAAAAAAAATAAAAAAAATTTTTTTTGAACATTATTATGAACCCCAAAACACAAATATAGTACAGAACATGCTTTCAAATATTCTTCATTTAACAACAAAAAAAAAATGTTGAGCAATTATTATTAAGAAATTAACACTGAGAAGAATTTACTAGTCAGTATATTAAGATTATTTACATTTAAACGTATACTTTGTGCTGTAATCAAGTGATTTAATTTCTAATGGTGTTATTAATTTAACTTTACGATAACGGGAAGCTATGAGAATCAATATGACACTTAATCGCAAGCGTTCGATAAAAAATCAAATTTTCTTCAAATATTCCAGATACTTCATGCTACCGTGGAAAAGAAAATTAATCATTGATAGCGAGCAAATAGACAACTAGCGAGCAACAATCTTCATCTGTGCAAAACAATTTTATTATTTTTAAATATAAATTCACTAATTGGCTTTCTTAACTATCTTTGTGTTCAAGGCAATCATGGAAATTAAATTTCGCGAAAGCATAAAGTCGCAAAATCTACGAGTCGAACACTTTACATTGATAAGCTCAGCTTTCTACATTTAACAAAAATTTTTTGAAAATGTCACTGAGCATTTTATTCCATGTGTAAAGTTTCCTTTGATGAATTTTCCCAATGTACGTTTTCCATTTCTACACCCTTAAAAACAATTTCATATAAAACAGAAAATGTTTGTTAAGAAACCTTTTTCCAAAATAACATAAAAATAAAAAAAGAAAAACGAAAACTTCAAACCCTCATCAAGTTCCTCCTGTTCAACCTAAATCTTTGAAAAAAAAAAATGTATACCCCTTCTTGAATTTATATTTTTGGCATCCAAGGATATTTTCTGTGCCACCCTGAAATCCACAAATCTTCTATATAAGGTACATACACATACCACCTACCGTCTCAATCTCAACCTTGTAAATTTTTCAATCTACCTTTTTGATACAAGTTTTATTTTAGAAAATAACATATCAGATAAAATAATTTTAAAAATCATTGAATTTTTTGTTTTGAACTGCGAAGCTAAAAGGAGTAATTCAATGTTCAGCAAACCTTAAAGGTTCAACTCCTAACCAGGGCCGGTGCTACGATTGAAAAAAAAATTGGCGCTCCCCTGCGAAATAATTTTTTGGCGCTCAATATTCAAACATAATGAATTTTTTTTGTTTTTTTTTATTTATTTAATATAGATACAAAAACAAATAAAAATTACCAACTCATTGATAAACTAAATAACAAAACAAAATTATAAAATAAAATAACGAAATAAAAAATAAATTATTATTTAAAATAAAAATAATAAATTAAAAATAATATTGCTTCATTATTATTATTAATTATTAAATTAAAACTTAATTTTCCTAGCTTTTACACTAGCAAAGTCATTAATTATATCCGATATATCTAATTGGTCAAGCAGCTCATGTTCAATTGATATAAGGGCAAGCCCAGAAATTCGTTGCTGTGACATCGTTGCTGTGACATGGTGAAAATTAAAAACAAACCT
Source organism: Hybos culiciformis (assembly GCA_964007475.1). NCBI lineage: Eukaryota > Metazoa > Arthropoda > Insecta > Diptera > Hybotidae > Hybos > Hybos culiciformis. The sequence continues at coordinate 108,452,524 of OZ023273.1, forward strand.
GCTGTAAATTGTGAAATTATATTAGTATTCGTAAATTCTTTAAAATTTAATGAAAATTTAATGAAAAGGGTTAATTTTTTTTTGGCGCCCCTTATAAGCTGGCGCCTCCCTGCCACGCAGCGCTTGCGGGGCTGTTTCGCCGGCCCTGCTCCTAACACTCATAACAATTATAGTTACTAAATACGAGAGAAGTAGTAGTATTGAAATATTTTACTACTATTAATTGAATAAGAAAAACATTAAAAAACTTGTTTTTAACTTTGTAATAAAATCTTATTAAGAAAAACTTTTTCTATGCATGTAGCTTAAGTGAAACGAAGAAACAATTTTCTTTTTAACAGAAAGAAAATATAAATTTCTGGAAAATAAAGAAAATATCCAAGAAGACAAGTTAAAAGGGATTGTCTGCTATACGTAGAAATATATATAAATTTTTTTTTACTTTAAAATAAAATAAAATAAAAATTTTTTACAAGAATAGACGTTTTATACATATAATTTTCCTTTTTCTTTTTATTTTTTTATTTTTTTTTTTATTTTTTTATTTTCCATAAAAGCATTTAAAAGTTATATGTATTTTTTATTTTATTTTAGTTTTTTTTTTTTTTTTTGTAGAAAATATTAAAGACAAAATCATTTTCCAAGAAAGTGAAAAGAAACGCGGAAAATTTTGATTCCTCCACCTTTCAAGAAATTAAAATTATTGAACTTTTTTTTTATGAGGATTTTAAAATAAAATAAAAAATTTATTTTTTTTGTTGGTGAAATATAATTTTAATAATTTTTAAATGGATTTTGGTTATTAGAAAGAAAAGTCCAAAACAAAATATATTGTGAAACCTTAATTTTGTGGGAAAATGAGCTGTTACAAAATTTTATTGATATGCTGTTTATGATTAATTTAATTTTGCTTGAAAATAACTTACAATATTGTAGCGAAGGATTATTGAGTTTTAAGAGAAGAGTGGGATATTATATTTGACACTATTTTGACACTCAAGACATAAATTTAATTGAGTTAGCAAATGTATTTAATAATTAAAAGGTAAAGTTTGAAAAATAATATTCATATTGTAATTTATACATTATGTATAATAGGTATAATTGTTAACATTGTAATAAAACAATCAATTATAAAAATTAAATTTTGCGTTTTTTTTTTCGCGCCCTAAAACATAAACATGCCATTAATTCAAATAACTAACTACAATATAATAATGTTGCCGATTTTTTTGTAAGTCTTGAAAAAGATAATTTTCAACTTCGATAGATAATAATATTATAGTGATTGTGGAAAAATGTAGACTGTAGAGAATTCCTTTCAGCCTATAACCCATAACCAAGAAGTTGAGAACACCACCGTTTAAAGTAGATAAAATGAAAAAGTATAGATATTATAATATATACTAAGAGAAAATCATACTCTTCAACGATATAAGAAATAAGATAACAAAAAAGAATTTAATAAGAGAATTCTTCACATTTTGAAAATTTTATAGTATTCCATTATCACAATCACTTAATGCGATTTTATTATTTTAATAACATTTGCAATTTTTAGCCTGCGGCCAAAACTTCTCAGTACATATACATTAAAGTAAAATTTTAGCTTTTATTGAAATCGGATTATTTGAGGGATATAAAACTAAGATCGAGTTTTAATTCTCGATGATATGAAAATAGAATCACTATAAAGGATCAAAAAAAATGTACCGGTATGGTACAGTGAAATTTCTATAGAAAAAAAATATCTTGATTGAATGATTACTCAGATTATATTTTAATATTTATTTATGTGACTATAAAGTTTATAGTAAGCTTTTGTAATAATGTTCTTAACAACAAAGTCCGAGGTCCAAATTAGTATTAAAACTAAACGCTCATATGAGATTAACATATTAAAAATTTTAAATAAGCCTACAAAATTGTAGGCCGACCATTTTAAACGAAATTAACATAAAAATAAATTTGGAATCTTATAAAATTCAACACAGAACTGACCACTTCATCGCAGATTTATACTTTAGGCCTGAATAAAAAACTATTCACAAAATATGCAGAGAAACATAATCCTCAACAGACCCAATTTTTTTTTTCTTATTTTCATGTTGTTAGGGAATAAGAATTATTTTTTTTTCTTAATGGATATAGCCATCATCATACTCAAAGCTTACAAAATCCACAAAAAAGGAAACTTTTTTTTTATCAATATTAAAAAAAAAAAAAAAAAATTCATCTTCTTATTAAATGAGAAGCCATTACTCATCATTTCAAAATATCCTCCCTATGTTCAATAAAAACATTTTCAGAGGGAAAATATTTTTCTGATTCTTTTTGCATCGTTTTCTTTTTTCTGTTTTTTTTTTTTCATTTTATTCTTTTTTTTTTTTTTTGTTTTTGGTTCTTGGCAACCAAATCATGGTATCCACGATGGAGCTAAAAATAAATAAAAAAAAAACCCAAAGTTTTTAGGTGATGTAAACGAAAAAAAAAAAAAAGTTTGTAAAAAGGATCAAGCACATATCCTTTTTGCTTATTTTCACAACAAAAAAAAATATATAGAGAAATTTATACGTATATATATATATATATATTTTTTTTTTCCATCTAAAAAGAAAAAAGCCCACGTGCTCTTATATCCCAATAGAATAAATTTATGTTACGATATGTATGTTGTTTAATGCCAAAAAAAAAATCTTTATTTTGTTTCTTATTCCTCAGAGCTAAAAATAATAAACAAAGATTACATTTTCTTTTTAATTCAGAACTGTGAAAAAAAATTTTATTTTGTTTTTTTTTCTTTCTATGCCATTCATATATTAACTCTAGTTCTTTTATGCTTGAAAAAGCACCAAGAAATCATATCTTGAAACTCTATTTTTTTTTTAATCTAAGTGTACTAACCAAAAATTGTATTTCTAAAAAGACTTTTTTTGTTATAAATTTAAAATGTTAATGTTCATTTCAGTGTCAGAAAAACATTACTGAAAAATATTTAAATACTTGTTTAATCTCAGGTTATAGTTCGAATCAAACTTCATTTGGAACTTATTAAGTATCATTTAAGAATTCCAAATGGAAAGTATATAGTTATTTTCAATTACAAATTAATTCAAAAATGTAACTTATCTCAGAGCTAATTAGATTGCGTGCTTTATATTTTCATATATAGCTTCTTCTGTAAACACAGATATGTGGTAATATGTCATATAAATATAATGATAAAATTTATTCAAAAATATTTTAGAAGCATATTAGTTGGCTTTCCTTTGCACTATACTATGCACAATACTTTTCATGTCCTAGATTAGATTCATTATAAAATGTAAAAATTGTTACTTAGTAGGTTTATATAACAAGTTAACCCATTTATGTATACACTTTAAGTCCGCCAGAGAATAATAAAAATATAACAAACCCATTCCAAAATGACCATACCATAAAAGCAAAAAAAAAAAGAAGAAAATAAAAGAAATAAGGATTAAATTTTGTTTTCATATTTTTCGCCTTTGATGCCCACTCTTCAATAATGATGTATTTGCCTTAAGAATATACTTTTTTTCTTGTATTTCTCAGTTATATTCCTTTTGGAAAATTGCTGTATTTTTTTTCATTAGCAAATTTCAATATCATTGAGTTATAAAATCAGTTTTCATTTTTTAGATTTTAAGAAGACGATCTAATCTAATTCTAAAACTTCTTTCCAAAAAAGTAATTAAACAAAAATAATAAGCTTTAATTTAACACAATTTTTATCCAACTGTCAGAAGTATAGTTGATAGAATACAAGTTTAATAACAAGTTTTGTTTTGCACATATTTAGTTATTAATTAGTATTAATTTTCCAAGGTTTAAAGCGTTTTTCCAGTTTTAATTAAAACTTAAATAAATCTTTAAAGTTTATTTTATGAGCTGTCCCACATTCTAGAGAATTTGATAGGAAAATGTTTTTTTTAAATTACAACTAAAAGATAAAAGGTAGATTATTATGATATTCGCGTTCTATGTACTTTTTAAAAGAAGAGAACCTTCAAAATGTTTGATAAAATAAATTCAGAAAATGTTTTTTATGGTCTTAACCACCTATTTATCTTTGAGAAAAAATAATGTTAGACATTTGTTATTGATACTTCGAAGCAATAGAAATAAATCAACGATATTTTTCTATACATAAGTATATATATAATGGAATATATATATATTGTACCTACAGCATTTTCCCCCAAAACAAAAAAAAAATGAAAGATTCACTTTGTCTTTAATACAAATTTCTCAACTTTTGTAAAGAATTTAGTTTCACCTAAACTTCTGTATTTAGCTTTTTCTTATTTCCACATATATTCATGTATATTATAATACGATGTATAAAAGTATATGATGGTTAAGATGATGGTTTGAGAGATGAAAATGAAAAACTATGAAGATTTTATTTTCTTTCGGACAAGGATTAAAAGGTTTTTATTTTTCTTGTGTAAAGATGAAAAAGGATTCTTAAATTTTTTGTTTTTTTTTTTCGATGACCGAAAAAGATATTAAAAGAAAAAGAAAATAAGGATTTTTTTTTTTCGGGTGGAACATTAATAAAGAAAAAATATTTTTTTTTCTTTCATTCAATTTTTCCTCAAATGAACCTTTTTTTTTTTTTGTAGGTTCATAAATATATTGATCCTTGAAGGACTTTAGAAGGATTATGTATATTTCTTCGTTTGGTAGATTTTTTTATGTGGTTTTGTGCATGATTGGAAGAAGTTATTATTTTTGTTTCTTGCTGCAAGGGATTTTTTTTTTTTGTATACCTGAATGACTACCAAATATATATATTTTTAAAGGAAAAAAAAACAAAAATGTATTTTGAAGGATGAAATTTTGGTATACTATACGTGTTTTATTTATGTAGACATATTTTCATTTTATCTTGAAATTTTTTTTTTTATTTTATTTTTTTTTTTCGCAATAGGGGATGGAATTATTGTATTTTTTTTTTCCTTATAATTCTTTATGGTTTTGTTGAATTGAAAGAATCATTTTTTGTTTTAACATATATTCATACTGTATAGATATATCTATATAAAAGAAAATTACAAATATCGTGCAGAAAAAAAAAAAGAAAAAGATTTTATGAGATTTAAACAAAAAAAAAACAAAATTGAGGAAAATCGTATAATAATATTTTCTACTTCAAATATCTAGTTTTTGTGCAGAGCATCTTTAAATGAGCTGAAATTTTGTTCTTTGCTATAACAATTGGATATTTTGTTCAAAATAAACTTTGATGGTGAACCTGAAAGCTTGGTTTATTGTTTTAAAAATAATAAAATATTAATATGTTAAAACTGGAAAATACTTTCGAATCTTGTCAGAAGAGCATAATATAATTCCTAAACTTATACAAGTTTAGGTAAATAAGGTTTCGCTTATTAAGATTCAATATCGATTACAAGGTATATTGTAGATACATTAACTTTATTCTTACCTCAAATTCTAGAACCTTGATGGACATTCTATATATGTATATGATAAAGAGCGGAACTTATTACACATAACAAGTGTAATTCAAAATAAAAAAAAAAAATTACGAATAATAATTGCACGATTATAATTCACTTTTAAAATAATAAAGAATATAATTATTTTTTCTAAAAAAATAATAAAAAAAATAAAAAAATATAAATAAAACACAAAAAAAAAAAAAGCATAAATAATATAGAAATAATATAGAAAACGCGAATCTTATGGGAATTAAATAATTTTGTTAAGTAGATAAGAGTTGTTAAAAGCAACAATTAAATAATGATGAATTCATAATTCTTTTTATTTATTTTTTTTTGTTATTAAAGGAGTTCTTTTTTTTTTAACTTTTTGCAACCAAAGGTGTTCTTTTTAATAAGAATTTCCTTTTTTTATTTTAAATTGAAAAAAAAAAAATAGGCAACACTTAAGTAGTTCAAATTGACAGTGGATACATTCCAAGCGGATGTATGAATTTAAAGAATCACCAAACAGTGATATTTGATAGCTATTTGTATACAGCACTATGACACTTAATTCGAGAGGACAAATTGAAAAAATTTACACAAATTCCAGTCTGAGAATCAAACATGCCAATACCACTATACCAAGTCGGCCAAAAATTAATGGTTTAAACGTCTGCGTTCGGTGGCAATACTAACTGATCAAATATTTGTTTCTTCCGGTGTTTCATTCAGGTTCAGTTTCTTTGAAAATAAATGGCAAGAATCTGACGTTACTATATGCACTACTCGAACAATTAATATGGTTTCATTGCTCTCTAGTTGTCGTTGCACTTTGATCGATGCGTTCTTTCGTTTCGAACAATCTGAAATTGAGAAAAGCGAAAAATCACTATTAATTTACATTATCACTTACTCACACTAAGCTGAAGCATTCATATAAAATAAACTTTTGTCAATATTCCTTCCTTATGACCACAGATTTAAAACCATTCCATCGCACGTCACATAATGTCAAATAAATTTAAATTCCTATATAAAAAAAAAAAAAAAATTTAAATTCTACGTTACTCATTAATTAATACTTGCTTTCACATAATATTTATTTATTTGTTTTATTTTTTTTTTATATTTTTTTTATTGGCCCCACCTTTTAAAAAATTAATTTTTAACTTATAATAATAAAAAAAAAAGGATAAATTCACACAGAAAAATAAAGCGTATACGTAAAACATACAAAAAAAAAAATATTATTGACCAAAATAATATCATATGAAAACTTTATATTCGAACATTTAAACACAAAAATTTAATAATTTTTCATTTGCAAAAATTTCCCGATAAATATTGTTTAATAAAAATGCAAAAAAAAAAATAACAAAAATTTTTTTTTTTTATTAAATTTTACTTTAATTAAAAAAACAAAAAAAATTCAAAATCAGGAAAAAAACGCACCAAAAATCGAATTAAGCGCGCAAAAAAAAAAATAATGGGCAACAAATATTTTTATTTTGTGTGATGAGGGCTCATTCCAAATCCAAATTTCGCATAGGTTTTTAATTTTTTTTTGTTTATATAATTTAATTTTTTTTTTTTCAAAATAGGTTCCAATTTTGTATTTTGTTTCTTTTTTTGTTTTTTTTTTTGTTTTTGCATTTCACTATATATACAAATAAAAAAAACTATGCCACTAACTCTCCAATATCCAATTTGTTGGCGTTTTTTTTTTTTTTTTTTAATTTTTTATATCTTTTATATTTTTATAAAATAAAAATAAAAAGAACCAATCGAAATTAACCACCACTTTAACTCATTTCTATTAAAAAAAAAAAAAAAAACAAAAAAAAAAAAGAAAATTTAAAAACAAACCTGTGTTTTCAACATTGCGAATAAATTTTCAAAATACTTCTGTTTTACATACATAAATATTATAGGAATATATAATATATATTTCTTTTTTTTTTCATATGACTAGATCAATGAGCCTTATTTTTTTTATTTTTTTTTATTTCACAAAAAGTACCCCTTACTTTTTTTTTTTTAATTTTCAATATAAAAAAAAATATAATAATAATAATCATTAATATCCCTATTTGCTGCGTTTTTCATCAGGAAAAATTATGCACTTTTTGGCATGAGAAAATTGTTAAAATAAAATATAAAAAAAGAAATGTATATATTTACATATATACAAAACCTCCAATAACAAAAATAAAACTCATTTACGCACTTTTTTACTTGTACACTTGTACGTAACGTACCTATAATTATAAATTTATTTGATGGTGATTATAATAACAACTCACATTATATCTATATAATATAATATGTATATATAGTATGTAGGTTACTCATATGCATTTTTGAAAAAAAAAAAAAATAAATAAAAAATAAAATAAAAAGCGAGAAAAATAAACAAAATAAAAAAAAAAGGAAAATTAATGAAAAGCTATTGAAAATAAAAATGTCGGAGGCACAAATGATATGCGATGATATATAAAATAATAAACTATGATGATCCATTTTTCTCTAATTTCAACCAACCAACTAGATAGATAATACCTGACCAAACAATTTTGTTAGAATTTTATTATTGGAAATTTGTTTCAAAATAATTATGGGTTTATTACGAGAATTTATTGATAAAATTTATCTTTAGTTTAGTCCATTTTCTAACGAAAATGAAAAAAATGGGCTATAATATGTTTTCATTAAATGTCCGTCCATCCTCTGTTAAAAATTCTAATAAACTAATAAAATCTTTGAATGCCAATAAATGCGTTCACTTTCGCTTCGAATAAAAGAGCTTCCACTAGTTCGATTTTGGGAATAAGAGGCTCTCCACCGAACAAGGATCTTTATAGCTTTCTAATAATTTTATACATTTCCTCAATAGTAGATATAGATTTCGATTGGAGGAACTAAAAAAAGTGGTTAAACCTATGTTGCATCTAAGGATTTTTATCATACAATTTGTTTTAAAACCTTTTTTTTAATATTTAAAATTAAAATACTATTTGAGGGTATAGTATCAAGGGCTTGTTTCACAAAAAAAAACTATGAGTTTCTTTACACAGTCATCCAGTATTATAAAAAGACTATATTGGCGTGGAAAAATAAATAAATTGCTTTTGATATAATATACCCACCATATAAATATTACTATCATCTACCCTTCAAATAAAAATGCTAATTTTTTCAAAATATTAAAAAAAAAAAAATGTGTAAACAAATTCTATTATGAAATAAAGTTAAGCTCACAATATCATTATCACGCTATCATTATTGCTTCTTCTAGAATATATTTTAAGAAAAAGAAAACAAATGCTCTGTCAACCTGATCATATCTAAGTTTCGGGTAGAAAATTACTAGGATACAATTGTTAATATTTTTTACCAGTTTATCAAAAGAAACATATGATTGCTATAATTTTTTATTTTTATTTTTATTTTTAAAAAGTATGGAAAAATTAGCTTTAAAACTTTTACATCTTTATTATATCATAACAAATTTTTATGTTTATTTTTTCTCATTTTTTAGTATTTTATTTTGCATACCCCTTTTGTTCATTATTAAAACCACGGTGCGTATATCTCCATTTAAATTATCAGTTCCTCTTCTTTTTTTTATTTATTTTTTCGTTATGAAACGATATAAAAATATTATTTTTATAAAATACAATGAACAAAAATAAAAAGAAATAAAAAAAAAGTTAATGTGAAGGCATTAAAATATATGAAACTAGGTAAAACTATATATAGGAAATAGTGTTGATAAAACGTATATACCTATATATTAGAGTTATTTGGTCAAAAACTATACACAAAATAAAATGATACCATATATATAAAGTATAAGTAGTTATATTGTTTTGTTAGTAGCAAAATGGAATGAGTTAATTTCTAGGATTAACGCATATCCTTTGACAACCTGAAAAAAAATATATAACATTTTTCCACCCCATATACCCATTTATAGGTAGGTATGAAATTATTTCATTATAAACGACATAAACTAGATTTTATTTAAAATAAGAGTTAAATATGAAAAACATATATTTATTTTTATTTCAGTCTTTAGTTTTTCTGCGAAAAAAAACTTGTATGGCAATTTAGTTAAAATAGCTGACAAAAAGTGTTTAGAATAAGGTTTTAAACTCATAATTATCACTTTCGAACTTTAGAAAGAACAAATTTTTTTTAAATATAACATTAGAGCAATACAGATCCACTGACTAAAGAGCCGACTGATACAAGGCATTAACACAAAAGTTCTATGCCACATATATAAGAAATTAAAGGATAATGTTTACTTAATATTAGAAACGATTAAATTTATTGAACATTTGTTTATTATTATATTTTATTTCAGAATTCGGTGAAGAAGATATTATACGAGACATTACAATATTCTTAACCTAACTATATATACACAGTTCTAATGTACGTTATGTATACATTGCTTTGTATTTATATGTATATATTTATTGTTTACAATATAAAGAACCAACTTTTCAGGTTCCTACTTTAAGGACACAGGTCCTACCTATGATGTTAACGTTCTTATAATGGTATTAAATGTTAACATCATAGATCGGAATAATAATTAAATACCAAGTTACTTTGCAACATTTTAATTATATGATATCTTATTTTGCAACATTTTAATTATATGATATGAAAATAATACAGAAAAAAACATCCAAATGACTTTAATTTCAAATTGCCACCAAAATACGAACTTATTTTGAATGTCAAAAAACAATTGGTAGAATGGTGGAGAAAGTATATACATTAATACATCTATTTTTATAATTCTCGACATACTGTATATATAAAATATATATGTATATATATTTATGTTCTATACACATTATATGATAAATGTGAGAAAATGCTAAACAACAACAAAAATAATTTTCTGAATTTCCACATTTTTATTTTGTTTATTTCTGTCTATAGATATATCTTTATACTATATTTATGTATGCTATTTTTTTTTTACTATATTATGTAGAAAAACATGAAAAAAATGAAAATTTATTCTGTTGAATAGATATAAAAAGGATATCCCCTTTAATTCAAATAAAACTATATCCTGTCATACATATGATTTTATTATTATTGTGTTTTGTTCTGTTTTTATTCGAACAAAATAAAAAAAAAAATAAAATAAAAATCAATTTTATATTTTATTTGAAATATTGTTTATATTTTTTCAAGCCCTTAATAATAATAATAATAAAAAAAAGAAGAATTTAGTTTAATTTTTTTTGTTTAAATAATCCTTTTTTTTCTAAATTTAACCAAAATAATATATATTTAACTATATACGTAAAATACGTACACATCATACATCCAATAAATTTTACCCTAAACTTAAAGTGTAAATTAACCAAAGTCTGATTTGAAGCTTATAAAAGTTAATTTTTATAATAAATACATATATTTCACATGACTATATACGTGCATAATAAAATTCTGACTTTTGTGTACAAAACCCGATTATATTAATTTATTTTGAATATCAAAGTCAATATTAAAATTCTATTCAAAGAAACAAAAGAAACAAAATTTTAATTCATAAATGTACTGAACTGATCAATATCTTTATAATGAAAGAAAAAAAAATCTGATATCATAATTAGGATATGCACCATTAATTTAACATGCTGCACAAACTGTCAAATTTTAATAAAAACAATTTAATGTCCTAATATTGTATGTCAAAAAATAATTGATAACATGATTAACCCATTTGATTTCATTAAAACAAAAAAAAAAATATCATTAATTTGTTTTTTACCAAGTCATTAGTAGACTAAGTAGGAATATTTTTTACAACACCCTTGTAAAACATGTGAATATTATTTATGCAGAATAATTTCAAAGAAAAATTATTTCTCTTAAAAGATTATAAACGGAAGAATATATTTTCTTAATATTAAATTATAATAAATATTATATAACTAGACAACAACTGTCATCAATATTGTATCAATTGTATATTATTTTGAATTTAGACCCAATCGATTGGGACTAAATTCAAAATAATATACAATTGATACAATATTGATGACAGTTGTTGCCTGAGCTGATAAAAGATACAAAAAAAAACTTTAGTATATATAAGAAAGATATAAAAGTGTATAGAACTATGATTAGATCAGCAACGTAGTTCGCGTCTTTACAAAGTGTTCAAGCTGTTTTTTAGCTTGTAGTTCAATAAACATTTTGATCATTTTTAAAGCATGATGAATAGTATAATACAAATGGAAAAAGTTCTTATTTTTGAATTTGTAATGTTATAAGTTCCTGTTTAACGATAATTAAAAAAAAAACAACCAATCGCAAAAACATCAAATCGTTGAACTTAAATATAAAAGAGCTTTAAAATTTTCTTAACTAACTCATTTGAAGTCAGACGGCAATGCAAGGATATTTTTGACCTAAATTTTAATTTTATAAAAAAAAAAAAATTTAAGCCATATTTCGTATTTGCATGCGAAAATTGAAATTACATTATTTAATAGGGGTTTGTATAATCGCTTAAAATAAAACCTAATTTGTAATAAAAGGGTATAGAAACTAAATGCATTTAATAAGGGTTGCGCATAAAAGTTTTTCGAAGCGTAATTGAAATAACATACACATACCTATATTTAATTGCATAATTATAAAATATTTGTTTTTTCATAAAACAAAATTAAAAAGATTCAAAATTTTATTATTTAATATTTTTATGTTAAGAATATTTACCTCTAGGAAAATAGAAAATTGTATATAATATGTTTTTCGTCGGAATAGCATTACGAATATACGAATAACAAGCATTTAGAAAAGTTCGCTTAATCAAAACTTTATTGTTCTAACTTCGGTCTTAAATTGAGGGTAAGGGTGTTTTAAGTTTAAGGATTTTTTTAATAAACCTGTGTACATGTGTTGTATGTATAGATAAAATGCTTAGATTATGTTAATATTGCATCTAACTACGATAATATATGAATTTTAGTATTTGAGTTCGTTGATACATAAAATCGGTATTACTTACATAAATGTATGCAAT
>OZ023273.1:108465260-108768239 GCA_964007475.1 Hybos culiciformis
TGTTGTGATCTATTATATATATCTAATTTGAACTTACAATTATTGAAAATTTAATAATCATTTTCTTACATTTTATTTAAAAATTTAATAATCATTTTCTTACATTTTATTTAAAATTGTATATCAACTATAGAAAAAAATAGCCAGTAAAAATTTATTGTTTTTATTAACATTTATCTGAACATACTAATTTCAAGTAGTACAAAAAGATTTATTTAATTGTTTTATTAAAGTCTTTCAAAAACAACCTCACGAAGAAAATTACAGTTGGAAATGAAAAAAAATTATGAAGCTTCATAAAGGTCGTGAGGACTACTAATATATTTGTCTTTATAAAAACATTTTAAAGTTGCAGACATTATTCTGTGCTAAACCACCCTAATATTTTTATAGATATTTTATAAATGTAACAACAAGATATACATATCTTACGCACTTGCATTTCGACTGTATAAACCAAAGTTTAAAAAAAAATCTATTTATAGTTTTATTAGCATTGAACGTGTAATAGTTTACAGACAATTTTCGAATTTTTTTTCGTTTTTCTTATAATTATTAAAATTTTATTGGCACAAGATGCATATGGTCAGGTCATGTCTAGTAGGTTACATTCATAAGTACAATTATAAGGTAATATAATTATATTAAGATTAAAACTTTAATTTGCAAAAAAAAAAATATATAATAATGAAGAGTGTTTCAAAGCTGTTCAGATAATTTTTTTCTACTGTGCAAATAAGGGACTGTTCACAAATTACGTAACACTGTTTTTGCCGTTTTTTACCCCCCCCTCCTCATAGTAACAGATTGTAACAAATTCCGAAGACCCTCTCCCCTACTTTTTGAACAATTTTTTTATTCGAATTTTCATATTAACTTATTCGAATTTAAAATTAGTGGATTTTTTTGCACATATGAATTTCTTTTCGTACATTAATATTATATTTAGTGTAATTTTTTTTATAAAAAGGAGGAAATTTGGTTAATTAACATTTTTATAAACAACCCCCGGCCCCCCACCCCGTAACAAACCGTAACAAATTTTCAAATCCCCCCCCCCTAAGACGTTACGTAATTTGTCAACAGTCCCTAAGTAAATATATTCATGTATTCTGAAAATTATATATTTTTTTTTAAATAAAAAGCAATATTGAAATTATCTTTTATTATATTTAAAACTTGAATATCAATAGTTTACTTGTAAATTTTATAGGTATTTAAAGGTCCACGCATTTTTTCGTATTACTTTTCCATGATTATCATAAATGCGTAGTTTTTCTTTTATCTGATGAAAAATTCTCAAATGGGATACTGAATATAAACAAAAAAAAAAAACTGAATGAACGAAATAATAAAAATTGAAAATTCAGAGTAAGAGAAAACCCCTTTTTATTTATCATTCCTGTATAAATGATATATACATTTTGATATACCACACATTTGTTTTTTATATCAGATTTAAAATGATTCGTCCGTCAGTGATGTTAGCTACATATATGTATATATCATATTGAAATTATTTGTTTATGAACGTGATGCTATCATAATAATTTTGATATGAGTAATTCAGCTAAAAAAAAAGGAAGAAAATCATATTATGTATGATTAACAAATGGAAGTTTTTTTTTTTTTATTTATTTACAAACAAATAATTTTCAATAATTAAAAAAAAAAGTGACTTTAATTCTCTATTAAAATGACTTCAAATTATTTTATATATTCATTATTTTCCATATAATAAACCGGATCCATATTATGATTTTCTTTAAATATACAATTAATTTTCAACATCAGATGTTAATCAAATTCTATTTGTATACAGTTAATGTTGTTCATTATAAAAACAAGAATATAGTATATATCCTTAAACTCAAAAAAAAAAAATTAACTGATTAAAATATTTAAGGTTCCTCACTTATGTAACCAATAAATTTCACCATTTCTACTCTGTTATTATAACTACACATATCTTATTAATCTATGTACAATGTATATACTTATATAAAATATTTATACTGCCAATCGTTTTTATATTATATTCAATATTCTTGTTAATACATATATATATATACAATTATGTACATAACCTACTAGTACCCATAATTTTCCCATGGTGCGTATTATCATAATTATTATAGGAAGTAGAAATATATATATAAAAAAAAAAAAAATTGTTTGCAAAAAGTTTAAAGATAAATGGGGATTGCAATTATTTCACCGTATATATAGCAGCAGAAGGATATATGAAATGATAAACATCAGGTTGATTGTGTGAAGAAATGGGTGCAATTTAAATTATATGTTTAAAAAAAAAAAAAAAAGCTTGCGTAATATATAAATTTGTTTTATTTTTTTCGATAAAAAATGTGAACCTAAAATAATTTTCCAAAATTAATGCCAATTTAAACATACACATATAATATTCAACTATAATATTATAATATACAATTATAATTTAATATTATTTAATTGAAATGGCTAACCAGACAACGAAATATATATCTTTTTGACATTATCCAAATGAATTAAGGAATTCGTTTTTTTGTTTCATGATATTTTGTTTTCATTTTATTTAATTCGTTAATTCGAACTTATGATCTAATCCTATAGATAAAACTTAAATTGACTCATTAATTTCGATAATATTTTTCTAATATTTTTTTTAAAGTTTTTTTTTTTTAATTTGAACCTATCCAATTATTTTATTTGTTAAAAAATTCTAGATCAAGTATTTGAAGTAATAATTAAAAAATATATATAATATAAGCAAGACACGATGAGCTTCGCAAGCAACCCCTAAAAATAAATATATATATATATATATACCTACCTACCTGTATTAGAAAAAAAGAAAAAAAATTATTAGTAATTCTTCGTGACCCTAATTTCATTTCTTTATTTGTTAGATCGTTAAATTCGTAAAGGTTTTTTAAGCTCAAAAAATGTAAAGTCTAGATCAGGCGTGTCAAACTCAAAATGCTATACAATTGTGTAAAATTGGTGTAAAAATAGAAACAGGTATTTTTCATTTATTCGGCAACTGCTTTCTGAATTTGAAATTTTTTTATTTTGTTAATCGAGAGATTCAAAGCTTGTTATCGTGATAATTAGAATATTGAGTTAAATTAATTAAAATATGAAAGAATTGCTGATTTCAAGAAAAGTTTTCTTGTTCATTTAATTATTTAATGAAGATAATTTTCCTGTTATTTAGAATAGTTTTGCTACAATTGACTAATATAAGTGTAAAGTTAAAAAAAACGATTCCTGATTTTCAGAAACTAATTTTTTTAATTTGAGACCAATTATTGTTTTCCGTACAAATTTACGAGTTACTTCAAATCGTTCAGTTATTAAATAAACGTATATTATTTGTATACAATTTTTTATTGAACCTTATTTTATCATTATTCAAATAATTTATTTTATTAACGCTTTTTTCGCATTGTGGGCCGCAGAATCTATTCGAAAGGCCGCAACCGTCCCGCGGCCCCAAGTTTGAAATGTCTGATCTAGATATTTGAATACGACAGAAATATCAAAAAAATATTAAAAAATAAACAAAACATAATCATTCTTTTTTTTTTAATTAAAAAGCATAATGATATATAAGCTAATTATATTAAATATGATATTTGTACATTAAATTGCTCTAAAAATTATAAATTCTTTCAAATCTATTTTCATTTAAAAAAATATTGTTGAATTATTCCAAATGCACTATCTTGTATTATGCATTTTGCATTTGCATAATGTGCATTTCTAACAAAAGGGCACATATTAAGGGTAATAATGCGAGGAAAAAATTTAAGTAAATCCTTTTACCTCTCAACTTTTTCAAATTTCTACAAAGTTTTGAGATTTAAAATGATGTTTGAAGTCTTTTTTCACATAAACTCTTCTCATAATATTTGAAGAATTTGAAATCTCAATTTGAGTTGTTTTCATTTTGTAATTTTGTTTTCATTTTGCACAAACAAAATTAATTAAAAATCTGGTCATGTAAAAAATATGAATTGAAATGACCAGGAAAAATAAAATTTATATAAAAAAATAAAATAAAATAAAACTGAAAACTTTTGGGATCATTATTGAAAATTTAATTCCCACAGAAAATAATTTTCTTTTATAAGTAGTTTTTCTTATAAATTGATTTTCATCAAAACAAGTCTAAAAGAAAAATATTGCAGAAAAAAAAAAAAAAAGAGAAAATTATATGAAAAAGAAAAATTATACACAAAGCACGAGAAGAATTTCATGAGGGTGAATTTCTAGGGACGCAATCAGCAACAGTAAAGTGAATGAAATGAGATTTTAAAGTGGAAGTATGTACATCCAATAATTTTTTTAATGGAATTCAGGATGATATAGAAAACAAAAAACTTTCATTTGGTCTATACATGTATTTCAGACTATTCGTCAATAATTTGAAGTTAAGGAGTTATGAAAGAAAAATAATATTTATATTATTTACAATTATAAATAATTATATTAATATGAAAATAGAAAATAATAAAAGTGAAATTCAAAATTATTAATTTAATTTGTTTTGCTCAACCTTTTTCTGGGGATAAGAACAAAAAAATATTCACACTAATCTTGTGAATTTTATAATTTCCAAAATCTCCTCGACCAAAATTTTAAGCTGTGTAGATATTATCTAATTCATAAATTTTTTTTTCTGAAAGTCAATCTCCATGCATATTTTAATCAAGTATCGCAAAATTCCGTTAGTAAGTCGTCGGCTGAGTTCTAATTTGTTCCAACGCCATTTTTTGGATTTTTAACCTAACAATTAGAGTTTAAGTATTTTCCATTTCATCAGATTTTCCCTGCATCCTTCCATTACTGAAATATTCAGCCGACGAAGTTTTTACACAACGACCCCTACCTTCCTACTACCATTTTCAATCAAAAACGTCATCAATCATCATATACATAATATCAACCCATTAAAACCTCATTTTTAATGAAACAAGAATTTTCTTATTTTCAATACTATTTTCAGAAATATATATTTTTTTTAATTAAGTAGATATACAAATAATATTTTTTAATTTTGAAAAGTAAAAACTTTTTGCGGCTAGATAGTTTTGAATAATTTTCTTGTTACAGCAATGAAAATAATTTTTCAACCTTTCATGAAAATTACTTGAGAGAAAATAAAAGAAATATAAAGAAAATCAACTTAAAAATTTTCTTTCAGTGATGCTTGTAAGTATATGAAACAAAAAAAAAAATTAATTCTTTACCCTTTGGAAAATATTTGTTTGTTTTTTTTTTTTCGCAAGGATATCAAATGTGAAAAATAAAAGCAATAAAATATTAAGAAAATTGGAAATCTTAGACATTTCTTATTTTGTTTTTTGTTTGTAAATATATAAAGAAGAGAAAACCCTTTGATTTTTTAGTGAAAGACACAAAAAAAGAAGAGAAAAATTCTTAATTATAATTATTTATATCGCACTAAAACTTTTAAGATATTTCAGAACTTATCAATTTTATTTTTATACATATTGCAGGAATTGTATTCACAGTGAAATCGAAATCTTTTCAAAGAAACATTTTCGATTGTTTATTCTTTAGTGTTGATATTATCAAATATAACAAATTTTAGAATAAAACGAAATTCATCAATAAAGTTATCTAAAAACCTTAAAAAACCGTAGACGTCAGGTTCAAACAACCTTTAATATTAAATGTTGCTTGAAATTATTATATTTTCGAGACTTTCATTCAAATATATGTAATTATGTATGTTTATTTGTTATTAAAGGAATCTGCATCAGTACCGACATCAGATGCTTTACCAGAACCCAATCCTGATGATACTTACGCTGGTTTCATGAAAGATGCTGATAAATTAAAATTAATGTTATTGGCATGGAATTATCAAAATTCAAATGCAGTTCGAAACGGTGCAAGCGTTGCTGGAGTAGCAACACCGATTGCACCCGATGGAACAACTCCTGCCCCTGATCTTGGTGTTGTGAGTGGATTATGGGCGCAATATCAAAATGCTTTGGCTATGAATGTTAAGCAACCACCTGTTTCGCCACTACTACGAACAGAGCCGTCTGCATCGCCTATAGAAAATCAAGATGAAACAAATTCGTCTGGACAAAAAGATGATGAAGATGTGTCAGAAGATGATTCTGATGATAAAATAGACACCAATGCACATGATCCTGAACGACTTAAAGCATTTAATGTAAGTATCGTATACGGAAATTCTATAAAATTAATTATTTCTTACAGTTTCTAATAGTATTTTAATGCTGTTTGTTTCAGATGTTTGTTCGATTATTTGTTGATGAAAATCTAGACAGAATGGTGCCAATTTCTAAACAACCTAAAGAAAAAATTCAAGCTATAATTGATTCCTGTGCTAGGCAATTTCCAGAATTCAGTGAAAGATCACGTAAACGAATACGAACTTATTTAAAATCATGTCGGCGCAACAAAAAAACCAGAGAAGGCTGGGAAAACACTTCGAGGCCAACACCTGCTCATTTGACATCAGTTCAAGCTGAACAAATTCTAGCTCTTGCATGTGAAAATGAAAGTATGAATGCTAAACGAATGAGGGTTGGCTTAGATCCTATAAGTCAATCTCTTCCGATAAATGGAACAACTTCTTCAAATCCTCCAATCGATACGATGGCTCCGACATTAAATACCACCACGTTTCCAGGCTATCGGCCAAATGATATTGATATTTCTGTAGTGCCCACAATAACGACATCATCGATTTTAACAACTAATACAACAAGCAGTTCACCTTTAGCATTGAATTCGAATGTATTAGATGTAAAGAATTTGACTAATGTGTTGAGCAATGGCATGGTAAATACATCAAATAATAATAATATAACAAATCTTAGTAGTAATACAAGCATTAACACGAACGGTACCAGCCCGTTATACCGGCCTGGAGATTTTGCCTCACCAAACTCAACCACCACATCTTCTTATCCAGTGTTATCTAATAAAACATCAAATTATCCAGCTTTCTTTCCAACAAATCCGTCACCTGGAAATGGTTAGTTTGATTTATTGAATTCATATATTATAAATAAATTTATTACTTAATATATATATATTATATATATTTTTTTAATTTAATAGAAATTAGCATTTATTTTTCGATTTGTTACGACTTTATTCACAATAAGTTATTTAAATTTCAATATATTTACTCTATACAGTAACACCCACCGATTTATCAATGAAAAATAATAATAATGCCCCACAATTAATTCAAACATCGTTAACAAATGGGCAGCCTCCAACATCAATAAGCCCAAACCGTCCCCCCATTTTTGGTCATAAATTAAATGCTAATGAAATAACAGCAGCAAGACAAGTAATTTCAGCTTACAGAGAGAGTGCAGCATTTTTATTACGAACAGCTGATCAAGTTGAACAATTATTGATTCAACAACAATAAAATTAAAATTAATAAAAAAATTTTAAATATTACAGGGTGTTCCTATATGATCAAAATGTTTTTGATTTAAAATTTAATGAGTATTTTTAAGATGTTAATTTTTGTGATGCTTATTCAAAATTATAGAAGCTCTAAAAACTTACTACTAAATATACAAATTTCAAGGTTCATCATTTATCAAAGTAAAAAAATTATAATTAAAATAAATTAAAGACGTTAAAAAATAAAACACCAATTATTTCGAATTTCAAGAAATTTATGTATTTGAAACGGAAAATTCATGTGTTAAATATGAATAATCACATTCTGTTTAAAAAGATAATTTATTTTTCCTACTTTTCTTAAAACCGTATACTACTAGATTTAGTTTCTTCAGGTTTTTATCAAATTTAAATTACATAACGTGTATTTTTGTATTCTTCTAAAAGTCTGTGACTCTGAAATTATATAAAAAAAGTACACAATCAAAGTTTGTAGGTATCCAATTACAAATAAATTAATTTAGAGCTTTTATCCTAGTTTTGAACGTGGTGTACATTTTTGGTAAGCAAATATAAAATACGATACGTAAATATTTTTTTCCTTTAAATTCAAATCTTAAACATTGACTATATGTAATTTATTAAACTTTAACTGAATTTAAAATAGAAACTAAGTTTTAGAAATGAAAAATAATCTATAATTATTAATTAAATTATTTAAAATAATTAAACATTTTATTATTAATATATATAAAAAATTTAACATAATAAATTCATTATATTTTATTGAATTTGAATTACAAATTAAAAATATATAGAAATTATTATTGTTTTAAAATCAAATTCAATTTTGTAATTCAAATTAAAAAAAAAAAACAAAATTAAAATTAAATAAAGAAATTCAGGGCACATTTTCGAAAAAAAAAAAAAATTAAAAATAATTTAAAAAACATGAATTTAAATATAAAATTTAAAAGTTAAAATTAAACACAAAAAAAAATTATTTTTATTTCTTAATTTTAAATATAAAAATAACTAAAGATAATTAATTTAAAAAATTATTAAAAAAATAATTACTTACTAAAAAAAAAATAAAGAAAAATAAAATTAAAAAATGTAATCTAAAATTAATTAAGTCAATAATAAACGTTAAATAAACAATTTAAAAAGTTCATTAAATGAGTTTTTCATTATTTTCCTGCCAAAAGTTATGTTTAGCTAACTTGAGTTTAACAAGTTCCAGAACTTCCATTTTTTTTTAAATGACATCCTTGATCCAGCGATGATAGGAGAATGATTGTGCTAACATTGAAGATGATAATTCGCCAAAAATTACTTGCGCCGCGTTAACTGTCTCATATTCATAATTAGTTCAGATTCAGCCAATCAATAAATGAAGATATACTTTTAGCAAAAATTAAACTTAAAATTAAACTTAAACTTTAAATTAAAAGCCGAATTTTGTATGTAACCTGAAAACTTCTGAACCAATAAACCGATTTGTACGAAAAGTTAATTTCTGTACAGATGGTTTTAAGCTGTTTTTTTATGACATTTTTGTACCATTTTCTTTGCTAGAACGAAACAAATTCCAGCTGGGATCGAATAGTCAATATAGATAGTTAATTATATTAATTATTACATTATTCAGCTTGAAATCAACTTACCTACACAATATATACAAGTATCCTTTCGCAGAAATATGCACACCTATGTAAATGTATGTTTTTGCAAGGAGAATTATAATATAACTATATAACATATATAAATTTGTTACACATCGTGGACAAGCTTTAAAATCGATACCTACATCAAATATTATTTTACAATTTTAATGTATTTAAAAATATTTTTATATATAAAGTTATAAAACAAATTTGTCCAACATTCTGAAGACATTATTTTTACAAATGAAATTCATTAAATGATTCAATGATATTTTCAATAATAAAAAAAATGAGAATTAATCGATTTCACTCTTCATTCATTTCAAGCCCATTAAAGTTTTTCATGTTATGAAACTAATTAATCAATCAATCAGTTTTGAAGAAATAAATAACATTTTTGATGATAATATAAAACAAAATTTTAATGATTTAGTATTAGTTGCATAGGTTTTTAAAGCTTAGTGGGCTTTTAGGTTTTTAAGTTTTATTTTTATTTCGTTTCACATCTACTCTATATAATATGACCACTATGCTTATGTGGTAAATTATATATAACTGAGCCTTAAAGTTCTATTTTTAGAAAAACTAAGATTTTCTCGTTTGAAAGATCAGCTATGTATTTGTTCACGATTTGATTTGTTTCACAAACTATCTGCCTATTGGCTTCGGTCAAATCTTGATAGTAAATTTGACCTACTTACTATCCCAAACTTATTTTGCTGATATTTAACTCACTTTATTTTTTAAGATACCTATAGTTACTTAAATTAGTTGTTGATAGAAGAATGTGTATAAAATATATATATTTGATTAAACCATATACTTTTTTTTTCATTTATCGGGTGCATGCAATATCTTTCTATTGTGGAAAATTTTTTCTCCCTATTATTGTTTTCGTTCTTAATTAATCCCAAGTCCTTTTTACACATATTTAATTTATTCCAATAATAAAGGTTACTGGATCAAAACGGAGTATAGAAAAAGAAAGAATTAAAACAATTTTTCGAACATAGACCCTTATTACCTGGGGATATTATCTTACTACTGAATGCAGGCGCCTTTCCACTGTACCGACTACTATATTACTTGTGGATTAGTGTTGCCTATGAAAGATTCGAATTTTTAACTTTCACAGACATCATTTAATTCAAAGCTATAAAAACATTATTTTAATAATTCAAAGACAAAACATATAGTACAAGTCTTTCCTATGAATAAAAAAAAACTACTTTATCGTGTACGAAAATTGTTGAGAAAAAAATTCACGCGAAACCGCAATCATACAAGGATACAAGAACCTCCAATATAACATAAATATATATAATATATTTCTCATTTTTCTGTGCCAAAGAATAAAAATCTCAAAGGATTTTTCAACTGAGCATTCATTCATATCATAGCACATAATATACATATAATGTTCTAGATACTAGTATATGTATGCAAACCAAATATCAACCAAAAACTATACAAAAAAAAATTTTTTTTTTGTTTGATTTCACTTTTTCTTCATTTTATTATAAGCATAATATATGTATGTTATGTATATGGACAGTACGTATACAAATATTAAAAAAAAAAAAAATTTAAGGGAAAATAACTTTTTATCAGAAAAAACTGAACTAACTATTTCAGTTTTGGATCTTTTTCAAAATAAAACAAAAATTTTTTTTACTTACATATAAACATACATTATTATGTACATATATATTACATATATATACATCTAGTTGAATGAAAAGAAAACTCAATCGCAAAAAAAAAAGGCATACATTTAATCCATAGTGTACCACTCCCTATCATTACTATTATTGCACCATCATATTCGTGATGTGTGTTCATTTTTATTTTCAACTAAAAATATAGAACTCTAGAACTCTATGCATGCTATCTTCTAAATCCAATCTATATATATGAAAAGAAAACCCTTCAAATTTTAGAAACTAAACCTCAAACCACTTTTATGTCATTTCATCTACATAACATATTATAGAGAGAGTACAGAAAATCTATACATACTACACATACACACCCTATTTTAACTCCCCAAAACTTATTCTTTAACAGAAAAGGGATCTATTTGTTTTTTAAACAGAAAAATATAATTTTGTTAAACATTTTTTTTTTTTCTAAGCTATAAAATTTGCAATTTTTCGCTAAGTATAACTTTTATGTCATACTTTTATATCATACTGTTAGAATACTAAATACAATGTAATCGATTTTAAGACCTTTAAGGTGCTACGATTTTAGGTTTTAAAAAACGAATAACGAAACAAAAGAATTAAGTATTTGACCATTTTAAACATTTTTTTCACATTATGTATTTCCTAACCAAAACTTATATAAACCATAAATAATACATATAATCATTATTATCAAACAAAATTGTATAATAATTCAGTTCCGAAAATAATTTTCTAAAGATATTTTTTATTATATTGTGGTATAATAAGCATGTAAGTAAGCATGTCATTTGTGTAGAATTCGAACTTCTAATTTCGTTTCCCGTATTTTTCAGTGATTTGAAAGTTTAGTATTTGTGTTTAGTGTGTATCAATTCACTTTTATTCTAATATTAAGACTAAATTTGGGAAAAATACTATCAATTAGCAACATTTATTTTGTATGCTAGTATAAAATTGTATTTTTAGAAGTTGAAAAAAAAAATTACAAAAGTTAAAATATTCTTCTCAACTTACATTTTGCTCTAAATAAAAATGCCAGAAGCTGTCGACCTTCCTCAGGCATTTTGACATTTTTTTTCTTTCCGTTTATTTTCATGAAAATCATACAGAAAAAAAAATTCATCAACTAGATATGTGAGATATTCTTATTTCACCCTGAATATTGGACTTCTATATTATAAAAACCCTATCGTTCTATAAAGGAAAACAAACTTTTATACCCCCAACCAACCGCTCCAAAAAAAAAAAAATTTATAAAAAAAATTCTTATTTTCTATGCTAAAAGGATATCTTTCTATTCGTATATTCCGCAAAGGAACCACTATCTTTTTGATATCCTTTTTTATAAATATACGTATATACAAACATTTGTATATACATATATTATTTCGATATATATAAATGTATATTAGATTTTTATATCATCAGCTTTTTTTTTACTTAGTTTTCCTTGATACCCATTCAGTTTTTTTTTTTGTTTCTTTTGCCTCGAAAAAGGAGAGCTCAAAAGCAATGGAAATGAAATATATGTATATAAAAAATATTTAAGAGATCTTTTCTATACATTTTTCTATAAATAAATTCAGTATTTATAGTATTATATATAATTGTAGAGGTTTGTTTGAATTTGAATTTTAGTTTAGTTCATATTCTACTCATTCTTCTGAATTTTTTTTATTGGAAAAAAAATCGAAATAGATATCTTAAAATGAAACTAATTTAAATATGCCCATTATTTTTTCCATGTTTCGAAAAAATTGTAAAGTTATAAGATGTCAACATCCAAATCCAAATAATCAAAAATCGATCACAATGCGATGATAATGAATGAACCTATCTTTAGAACATGAATATTTTGATTAATGTTAAAATATATAAAAAAAAAAACTTTTAAAAATGAAAATTCGTGCAAGAAATTTTAAACTGTTGAGTTTGGACAAAAACTAATTATAAATGTGAATCAAAATATATATATATATCTCTCTATACTGTCAATGTCAACTTTCAAACATTACGTTAGAAGTTATTCTTTCACAATGTTTTTTTTACATTTGCAAGGTTAACTTTCTCTTTTGATGTGGTGTTAATAAAAGTATAGTTAGGCACATTATTGCCACTAAAACGAAGTTGATATATGAAAAATTAATGTTTTGTATATAGGTTATCTACTATATTTTAATTTAAAAATTAGTTTACAAAATTTAGAAAAAACTTTATTAATTTTTTTCACTGGTATGATATAAAATTTAATCAAAAATGTCTTAAATCTTGAACGTTCTGATGACCTAGAGACCATCTTTTTCAATTTATCATAGGCTTTGAATTTATTATCGTTCTAATCTACAAAAACAAACGACATACAATTATAGGGAAGTATGTCTCTGATCAAATGCGTGGATACATATCTGGCTTTTACAACTTTCAGATTATTTACTTTCTGATTTATTTGGAAGTTTAAAATAGCACGCTCACGGCTCACTACACTTTTATTCGTATCTTATTTTTTATTCGATATAATTTTTTCGAAAAAATGTATAA
This sequence comes from Hybos culiciformis, assembly GCA_964007475.1. Classification (NCBI taxonomy): domain Eukaryota; kingdom Metazoa; phylum Arthropoda; class Insecta; order Diptera; family Hybotidae; genus Hybos; species Hybos culiciformis. Next base: position 108,478,585 of record OZ023273.1, read on the forward strand.
GTACGTGAACGCTCTGTATAAGCAACTCATTTGAACTAAAAAAAGTTTCCTATTTAGAAAAAATGCTTAGGTATATAGAAAAAAGGAATCTAAATTTTATTTTCTATGAATATAGAAAATAAAATTTAGATTTCTTTTTTCTATATACCTAAGCATTTTTTCTAAATAGGAAATTTTTTTTAGTTCAAATGAGTTGCTTATACAGAGCGTTCACTGTACCTGCAACTATCTAAAAAAATATTTTAAAACATTTTATATATATATGTTTTTACCACTGACGATGTTGGGGAACACTTTTTAAGATTTATGCTGTTTTTTAAATGAAACCCTTAAGATCATAAGCTTCTTTTTTTTATCAGAGTTAGATAAATGATAGAAAAAAAATTAAAAAAGGGATACGTAAACATATAATTTTTAAAACAATTTCAATCCAATAAGCAAAGAAAGTTAATTAAAATGGTTAAAAACAGGTCTGCGAAATAATTTAATCATTTAATGTATGTATAAAAAGATTCTAGACATTACAATAAAAAATGTGTCTCATTATTTCTTACCTTTTTTTACATACTATGGGTACATTATGACGAATAATAAAATAAAATTACTAAATGAAGGAATTAAGTTGTTATGAATATACAGTACAATGTAAATAATATAAATACAGCAGCTACTAATTCATGTACGCATCCTTTCAAATTTCTAATATTTTAAGGACGATAGTTTCACTTCCTTAGGCCGAACCTTGTCGGTACTGTACAGTAAACTATGAGCCCGTTCCCAAACTGAGACTATTTTAGAAACTGAAAAATTATTTTAATTTCTAGAATTTCTAGTTTTGGAACGACACGATTTTACAGCTGTTATTTTACAATTATTTTACAAATCAAGATTTTTTGACGTAAAAATCGTTCCGAAATGATATTTTATATTTTAAAAATCTGCAAAGGGAAATTTTAAATTTCCCATAACAAACTCAGTTTATAGGTGTACTTTTTAGAGCACCTCATTTAAAAAAAAAAAAAACAAAAAATTGAAAATTTAAGCAGACGTTGCAGATGATACAGATTAAATGTCAAGCCTATTTCAATTTCTGAAAAAAAGGTATTTTCTTTAGCAGAAAAGGTATATTTTACGATTTAAAATAGTCTCAGTTTGGGAACGGGCTCTTAGATTTGAAACAAAATGTAAAACGGTTAAGTTTTGAGACAACGAATTTAAAAGTATTAGCATTTTCCAATATATCATTAAAAAAATGTAAATATACGTACTATTTATGTTTGTATGTATGTTTTTAAAAATATTTTAAAAGGTTTCGACTCACATACTCCAGAAAATGTAGTACCTAGGTATAGTTAATTTTTTTATATTTTCTTGTAAATAGATAGGTAGTTAAAATTTTTTTCTTTCAATTTCAAGTAGTTTTTGTGGAATTTTTTATTGATACGAGAAAAATATGAAAACTTTATAAATGAAAGGACTAAAGTAAAACTATTATAATTTTTGGTTCAAGATTTGAGATAACGTTTTTTACTTTTTTTTTCCTTTTTGCAGTTTTATCATTTTGTTTTGTTTTTTGTAGTTTCTTGTAGTTTCTGTTTCGGTGAATTGTGCATTCGGTGAATTGTGTTTCCGTTGAACTGACGCGACAAAAAAGAATATGCTTCTTGAATATGTTAATTGAAGATAAAACTTTTTGGGCCATTTATAATATAAATATCATAATATAATATGTATTTCGGTTTCGAGAAAAAAAACTATCTTATTTACTAAAATTAAATTGCACTGCTTATTGGGTTTCCCATTTAAAATTTTTATTTGAACTATTTCCCATATGATGTAATGTGCCTCCTTTTTGGTTTCCGAAATCGCTGATATAAATTCTAGTAGATGTCGCTGTACAGAGTAACTTCCAAATTATCTGTGGTGAGATGTTAAGATTTCGAAAAATTCGATATTCGATATTCGATCGAATGGCAGTATGTTATGACAAAATCGCTTCTACGTTTTCTCGCTACGGTATCACAAAAAATTTTTCAAGTGATACGGAATCGAATAAAAAAAATGTATGAAAAAAGAAATTATTTTTATTCAAAATTATTTATAAAAATTAATTTTGAATAAACAGAAATATTTTTTTTTTAATTATTTAAAAATAAAATAATTAAAAGAAAATTATTTTAATATTAATAAAAAAAAAATTAATCTAAAGGTAGGTAAACATTTTTATTTATAAAAATTAAAAAAAATAATTTTAATAAATGTAAATAAAAATAATTAGGTATGAAAAATTATTTATTATTATTTACTTTTTGCTTTTTTTTTTTTTAACGTCAAAAATCATTTCAGAAAATGATTTTCGAAAGTATCGAAGCGAGAAAATCTTAACATGTTGCCATAAAATCCACTCGCTTCGATGTTCGATACATCTTCGCTGTTCGAGTGACAACTTAACATGCCACCACTGTTAACAACGTGCACATACTCCTAGTGTTAATCGTGACATATTAAATGGGCGATACATTTTTAAAAAAATTACGAGTTTTCGTTTCAGTTAATAATTTATTAAGAAATATCAAGAAAATTATTTTTTTTCAAAAATGTATAAACCATTAATCAATCTGTGAAGTTCAAAAAAATAAAATAAACTTACTTAATAATTTATTTAGGTTATTTTCCATAGGAAAATATTTTCAATTTTATTCTTATCCCGACAAACTGTTTATTCATATTTCCAATAGATGTCGCTCTACTTTTGAATAATCTGTTTTAGAAAATTTTCCTTAAAAAAAATAATTCTGGTTGGTAACCCCGTTTGTTATTTTAGCAGCCGAATTACAGAACGCAACTCCAAATAATTAATTCCAGTTTCGTTCCGTTCCAGCCAGATGATTAAAAAACAATAAAATATAAAATAATAGAAAAAATGTAAATAAAAATATCAAAAAAAAATTCAATCAAAATAATAAGAAAAGTTTAAAAAAAATTCAATTTAACCAAAACTTAAAAAAATAAATAAAAACAAAATTATATTTAATTACTTTTGTTTATGTTTTGTTGCAGACAATCATTAAATTTGACATTAAATTAATATGAAGAAATTTGAAAAAAATTAAAATTCAATTTGGGAAAATGTCTACGTTGCACCAGCAGGAGGACTGCTGCTAAATGCAAAAATTAATAAACAAAAATAATAATTTTATTTTAATTAAAATAAAAATGTTTTAATTAAAAAAAAAAATAAACGAAAAATTAATAAATTTTAAAATCGACGTCGGTAATAAAATCGAATTTTTGTTTTCGGAAATTTTATTTCATTTGCCTTTTTTTTTGCCTGTCTGATTCACCCAAGACCTAACAACAACAACAACGATCCATCTTCAAAACAGCCCAACCTATCTATAATAGTTAAAAATTTGTTAATTATATAAATAAAAAATGTATTCGGAATGGGTTTCACTTGGTCCGACAATCACATCGAATACAGCTGGAGCACAATCACAAAGTGTTTTAAATAAATTTCCAGCCTCAAGTGGAAAAGAGGTAGCTACTTCTGTGCTAAAACAATTGTCAGCCAATCTAGGAATAACACAAAATGCTGAACCTAGTCATTTGGTCAAAGATGAAGAGGTAAGTGGATAAGTAATAGGGAATACCTATTTTGTTTTTTTTTTTTCAAAAGCAGGGTAAATATCGATCCTATCGTTTTTATTGTAAGATTTTATCTAGAGGTAGGTGACCTACCCACTTTAACTAATGCTTGTGCATTTTTTTTAATTAAATAAATTTTATTTTTCTGAAAGAAGAAACACTTTCATTTGAGAAATATTTCAAATATCTGTGAAAACAGTGTCTTGTTTTTTATTAACTACCTACTAGTAGTTATATTCCAAAGTTCCGATATTAAAAACTGAATTAATTTATTATTAATTTTAGGTTGCTTGGTGCATGGATGTTATTTGTTTTGGATTATCATTGCCATTGCAAGAACATGAAACAATTAAAGATTGTGTAAATGTTTACTGCGAATGGTTGACATCTTTACATCCAAATCCTAAAATCAGTGTTCCAAAACCAATTGTAGAAGATCCAAATATTTATTGTCGAAAAATGATAAACCATTTTCATAATTTATTTGTTCCAAGGCAGGGTGAAAGTAAGTTGAATTAGAAATATATATACTTATTTTCTTTTTCATATTCGTTCGTAAGCTTTGCTAATTTATTTCAATCAGTAAAATTTTTAAGTTTTAATTTTAAATTCTTAATATTAAAAATGTAATATTGTTTTAAAAATGGAAAATCTAATGAATATGGGTAAAGTGTAACAATGATTATATTCTTATCCTTTTTGAACATGCCCAAATCAAATTAAAGTCTAAATTAAATAGTCTGTCTACAAAGTAGTTTTAGTTATGACAGACAAAGTAAATACTTAACTCAATAATTTAATTTAATTTATTTTGCAAGTCTTGCCATTTTTATATTCGGATAATGGTAATTTAGAAATAATTTAATTTACACAAATTGATAATGCTTTTTATGTATTTCATTTAAATCAGGTGTTGATATTATAAATCGACAAGCCGTTTTATGTCATCGTGTTTTAAGAACATTACAACAAACAGCACAAATTTCACAAAAAATGAATCGTGAAACATGGGAAACACTTTTATTATTTTTATTAGCTATAAACGAAATATTATTAGCTCCACCAACTGTACCAAATGATGTTGGTGATCAATTATGTGAGCGGGTTCTAAGTGTTTTATTCGAAGTTTGGCTGCTTTCATGTTTACGCTGTTTTCCATCACCGTCATTGTGGAAAACTCTTCAAGAATCTTGTATGAATTGGCGCCACAGAATAGCTTTAATTGAACAATGGAATAGAGTTAATTTAGCATTAACAGCACGACTATTAGAGTTTACATATGGTTCGGTTTTTCCGGAATTAAAAATTCGTAAGATCACTTTAGAATTTTGTGCACTCAGGTTTATGAAAAGAATGTTCGCATATAATATTAAATTTTTAGATGAAGAAGACTCTCAACTAATTCCAGTCGGAATGACCAATGATTGCATAGCACAAACTTGGTACAGATTTTTACGTACTATTGGAAGCCCAGTAACTTTGTGTTCTCCTCATGTGATAAGTAAAACGCCACATTTTATTCAGTGGGCCTTAACCCATAGAGACTCCACAAATATAATAGAACCATTCCAACATTCAAGTTTATTGTTATTACCACAAATATTTTTAAAAGCAATCAAAGGCATATCAAGCCAAGTAGATGCATTTTTGGGTAAATAAGTCTTCCCATTTTTTTTTTTTTGTTTTGTTTTCGGTGTCAATCACTTTGATCGAGAATGATATTTTCTAAATTAAATTAAATTTTTGAAATTCTATATAATGTTAAAATTATTTGCTTCAAAAAATAATTATTTATAAACCCAGAAAATTTTGTATTTTATCATAAGAAAATGATCTCTAATTAATTGTGTTGTCTACACTTATGAAAATGAATTCGTACAATTATAAACTATCATCTTTTCAAAAATATTTAAATTTAAAGTCCAGTGTTTTTTTATTTTATTTCGACAGTTATGTATTTTAAAAAAAAATTACAATGATAATATTCGTATACATAAGTAGTTTGTTTATAAGCATATGAGAAATAGTTTATTGTTTTTTTAATGTTATTAGTTTATTTTTAACTCATGGTGTGTTTCTATTTAAGGTATTTATCAATCACAGCACAATCACGGAGATGATGGAACACAAAATGTAGAAAACCGTACTACTTCAGACTCTTCTAGTATAAATAGTGGTAGTAATTTTCATAGTTTCAATAGTGTGACTAGTAGTGGTGGTGTTGGTGGTAATTTATCGCATGCTGGAAATTCTTTTAATTCTAGTCATAATAATAGTACATCTAGTGGAATTTTAAGTAATATTAATTTTCAACACTATTATGGAATGTTAAGTTCAGGAAATGTGAATACACCAACTACTGGTAGCCAAAGTTCTGGGATTGGTGTTAGCAGTTTTGATTACCAACCGTCATCACCGACCCCATTAATACAAAGAAGATTGGCAAAAAGTTTTAGTGTTGCTCCGTCGTTGTCGCAACAAAAGGGTGTGAATTATTGAATTATATTTCTTTTTTTTTTATTTTAATGGAAAACTTTATAATTATTATTATTATTGTTATTATTGTTATTATTTGCACTAAAAATTATCTTTGTCTTCGAAGCTTCTTATTAGTTTTAGTTTATTTTAAAAATTAATCATATTATTTTTTGTTTATTTATAGAAAATTTTCCATATTGCCGCTAGTTCTTTATTTATTTAATTTTTGTTTATGTATAATTACAATGCAATTTTGCTTTGAAAACCAATTTGGATTTCTGCAGTGTGAAGGGTAAAAAAAAGCTTTTTCTCAATAATCCTGCAACCGCAAACAATATGAAGCATAATTGTTATTTTCAGAAAGTATTGTCATGTATGGTACAATGTCTTAAAACAATGTCTTTAGGAAAAAGGATACTAAAAATTTAATAATTACGTTATTTGTGAAATTAATTTTTAAAACTCAATTCCATCACAGATTAATATAACTTTTTAACAGTCAAATTTTATTCGGAATTTGTGATCTGTTGTGCTTATTTTAATGAAATTCCACTAAGCAACGATGGATAGGCCGACGCATACTACACTTGTATTGCTTTTTTCTAAATGAGCGACAAATTTTAAAAATGTCTAATACGGAATTTGTTTCCGGGCATCGGATGTGGCTTAACATGTTTTCTCAGTTGTAACTCAATTTAGTTCATGGTATCATATGTATCCAATTTAATTTTGATTCATAGAAACCATTAAAAATAGATCTTTATTTTAGAAGTAAAAAAAAGATATTTTAAAAAAATTTTATTTAAATAATTTCTACAAAAATTTAAAACATTTATTTTTAGATCTAAATATTTTATGGGATAGTTATCTATTGGCTTGTTCTATGAATCAAAAATCAAAATTTCATTACTCCAAATTTTCAAACACACAAATTCATAACTTAACAAATAATAATAATAATAAAAACTTGAAAAAAATTCAAATTTAAATTAATTTAGCACTTTAATAATTACATGTTAACAATTGGTAATTCAAAGGGGCAATCAACACTTAAAACTTTTCGACAATCACATGCTGCAAACTTAACTAAAACATAAAATTTTCAGTGTTTTATAAATTTATAATAAATAATAGTATCCACATATATACTAACAAATTATTGATAACTTTGAACTACTAACTATAAAAAAAAAATTTTTTTTTTGGAAACAAAGCTAACTATATATTTGGAAAATAGATTTCAGGTCTAACCTTTTAATATAAAATAATTAAAATATATTAGTTGATTATAGTGAAGTTTTTTTTTTAAATTAAACTGTGTTAAAGAGTTAATGATGTTGTATAAACCTAATAAGGGTATATAAGTAATATCTAATGAATGTTTAAAGATTTAGAATGATTATTCCTAAATTGAATTTAAAAGTTTGAATATTTATTACCTCACCAAAAGATAATCATTCTCCCATTTCCTAGCCATTATCATGTAGTATGTAAAATGTGAATTCAATTCTTGTTTATCGTTTTTGGTATTATGTTGTTTTGGTATGTCATTATTCATGAAGATTATATTTAACCGCATTGGATGGTGCTTTTTCTTAGTTTTATTAAATTTTTTTAAGCTACGAACATCGAAATCTCATTGTAAATCTTTTTTTTTTTATTTCGACGACGATTTGAATATAATACAAATTATGATCTTATTATTGTCACAATAACCGTATAATTCGTCAATTAACTAAAACTGATAACTAATTATAATTATATTTATTTTTATAGGTAATTGTTATTTTTTATTTTCAATACGACTAGTTTTTCAATTTGTTTTAGTTGAATTCTGCCGACAACACGAATTTATGTTATTTTTAATTTATTTAACTGTTAAAAGTACTACATTATAAAAAACCAAGACAACTAATTTCTATTGAATTTTTCGGACCCGTTTTTCCGAATCCAATTTTAAAAATGCTGTCAACTTTTAAAATAATACTTTTTTTTTTGTGTAAGAATGATATATCACTATGAAACTTTTTGGAGCATTTATTTTTACTTGATTTATCATTCAAACAGAATTCAATCAATGCAATGAAGATAACTAATAATAATAATTCATTTATCCTCCCCTAAAGTTAAAATATTTTTTATTATCTTCTGTCATTTTTATCTTATTTATTTGTATAACATTAACTTTAAGTTTTTTTCCGAAATACTTAATTGAAAAATAATTGTTTTGTTTTACTTAAATATATGTATTAAGTATATTATGATTTATCAATATTGTTAATTGATTTTATGTTAATTAAAATTATAAAATAATTTTCTTTTGTTTTTTTTTTCTTTCATCATTAAATTTAAAATAAGGTTTGAGTAAATCAGCTTTAATTGGATTAACTTCACGTGCATCATCCATTCAACCGAATTTGAATACAGGTTCACCAAATTCAGGTCCATCATCATCAAACAGTCTGTCTTGTACGCAAACTACTATTTTTTTGTAAAAAATATATTGGTCAATAATAAATTATTATATATTTTTAGCTTTACCTTCATTGAGTCACGAAAATCGACCTCCTTTGGCCCCCGCCAGACCAAAATGCAATAGCATTTTACATTTGTTTGGAGAATGGTTATTTGATGCAGCACACATTGGAAGTGATTCGTGGTTACAAACTACAAAAAGTAAGCGGTTAATTTGTTTTTGATAAATAAACATATTAAAGCAAAAAAAAAATGCATTTTTTTTAGAAAATATATTTTTTTTAGAACAAGCTTCGGAAGCAAGTCGTCGTCCTTCTTCAATGATAATGGAAAATCGTAAGGGAAGTATTTCGTTATCGCAACCCAATTCCTTAACGGATTACAATAATTTACCATCAGGATTAACAATTGATAAATATAGTTCTGGTCGAGCTGAAGCTGTTGGAGCATTGTGCAGAATATTTTGCGCAAAGAAAACAGGTGAAGAAAATTTCTTCGGTTTAATTTTTTATAATTATAATTTTTATAAGCATTTAATAATGTTAATGTGACTATTCCGTGATTCTTATAATGAAACGAACTTCTTAAACTCATATTTAAATATCTATCTTTTATTGTGGATTTGAGTGTAATCTTTTGTTTGTAAAAAAAAATTATTAATAATTTTTTTTTTAGGTGAAGAAATATCTCCCGTTTTTTTAGCACGTTTTTATATGGCCTTACATCAATGCTTAAAGTGTACTGAAACGAAAGAATTTGATGAAACTCTAGCCAGCATTTTATACAATTCATCAGATTTATTTCGTTTAGATTTGGATGGAATTTTAGTTTTGTTGCCTGGATTTATATCAGCATTGGAATTAGTTTTACCAGAGAAGGAACTAAAGTTGAAGTCATCGTCGGCTGTTTTCAATAAAACAGAATTGAGAAGAGCTTCAATTCAAGTATTGTTATCAATTTTGGCCTTACCATTACATTTCCAAACATTGCCAATACGCGATATAAATAATGGACCCATGGATAGGTAATAAAGACTTCATAATTGCGTTAAAGTCGCAAATTCTATTAAATATTATTTTAGAATGATAACATTTATTGAACTTAAGCCACGAATGATAAATATTTTGATGAATGCACTACAGGTTGAAACCGATGCACATAACACCCACATGCTGTTGGGTGGACTGCTATTAGCAGTTCAAGATGCAGTAACATTTGAAGAGAATGATACAATACAATCAACATCATCCCCGGCACCACATGGGATTGAAACAAATATTTTAAGCTCAGGTTTGAACACAATTATTTGCTTCAAATATTTAAAAAATGCTTTAAAATATTTCACTTTTTTATCACAGCAAAACTTGGTGCGCTCACATTTTTTTCTAATTCAATTCAATTTGATTTATTTTTTAATTGAAAATTGTGTAAATTTTGATTAACATGATATGCTTTAACATTTTTTTGTTTGCCTGTTACTGGGTTAATATAATAATTATGTCTCCATAAATTCATTTTATTTCCAAATCCAGAGCTGGAACTTTTAAAAGAAAATACATTTATTGAAACAAATGCAATTTGTTGGCAATACATATAATATAATAAGAATATGATAAAGAGAGATTTTGTTTTTTTTTTTTAAATGTACATACTATCAAACATTATTTATTTTATAATAATCATGTAAGGATATTATCAATGTTTATTATCATTTTCAATTTACATAATTTAAATAATACATAATAATTATTAAGTGTTTTTTTTTTATCTTTAAATCTATGTTACAACTTCAAACTTGTTCTTTACATTCAGGGTACTCTTTATATTTAAAACCATTGAGTATTATAGCAACTATTGTAAATAATAACAAGCGCCGTACAATAATTTCCTGAAATTATTGGATGTTTTTGTGACAATAAATCATAATTTTGAATAAGAAAAACCCAATTAAAGCATAATATTTTTATAATATATTTTTTATTTACGCTTTCGTAAAATTTAATATTTTAGGCTTTTATTTTAAATTTTATTTTGTTTTTGTCTATTTTCACGTTAAATGCAACATTTAAATAAAAAAAATTGTATTCGCATTTTTCAAATCACAATAAAATAAACGCATATTGTAAAAAAAAAAACTATCACATATGTATCAGCTTGCTCAGATAGATCGGCTTCAATCACAAGCGCCAGCAATTCTAATTTAGGAATTCATAGCAATTGTGCTAATGCGAGTCGTGAATCGTCCCAACAACATCATGATTATCCCAGCTTAACACATTCAGATGATTTTCCTGCTGATATATTAAATAGTCTTGAAATTGCGTCAATTTATGGTAAATTTTCATATGTTTTTTTGTTTTGCTTTTAAGAAATTGTATGTGCTTATAATCCACATTTAACTCTATCTAATTTATTTTTATATTTTTTTTTTTTTGTCTATTTTGGGTCTGAATTATGTGTGTTTTTATAAATTTTATATGAAAAAAAATTTGATCATTTATCATAATTTACATTTGAATATATTCTATTCGTTCAGAGTGTAGTTATTAAGAATTTTCAGTTTTGATTGATCAATATGCTCTAAAAAATCTCAGGGCTTATTATCTGTTCTAATATATAATCCTAAAATTTTTTTCTGTAAGAATGATGCAATATATATTATTTTAAATAAAATCTCGCGAAAAATTTTTAACTTGATTTTTTTGCCTATAAATAATTATGTGAAACAATGAATAAACCCGTTTAATCGAGGGTTTTGACTGAATTTCGAATACTTGTTTTTTAATATTTCGGTTTTTAAAAATAAAAAAGAAACCAAACATTTTTCAATTAAAAGATCATCTAATGAAAAAACATTTTTAATATTAATTTTGAGATTTTATATTTTCATATTTCTTATTTAATTTTTTTTTCTGTGTCATTCGATCGTTCCGTAAATTTAGACAATCATTCTGTAGAGACTTTTGAATTTGCTTTTTGATTGTTACATAAAAATACTGGAATTATTAGGTCTATCTGCCTAAACCGTATATTCGAGTATAAATTACTGATCCAATAATCCAATAATTATATGATTGTGGCCCGAAAGTTTGAATATGAAAATAAATTCCATATAATTAAGCTTTGTTCATTCAACAATTTTTCAGATTAAATAATTGATTCCATTATTTGTATTTTTGACAAGGTACTAAACAAATATTTTTTCTCCTAAATTTTTTTAGACAACGCTCATGCACTTTTTGTTAGAGCAACATATTTGGTTTGTCATCGTTTGATATCATCATGGAAAACAGATTTAAATGTTTCATTAGCTGCTTTAGAATTATTATCAGGATTGGCTAGACTTCACATAAAAGATTCGGGTAATCTTATTTTTTTTTCTATATTCATAGTTATTATAAAATATTTTAATAAAAATATATTATTTTTAAGGAATTTAAAGAAAGATTGAACAACAGATACTGAATTCATTCTGATTTTTCTTGCTGTTTTATATTCTTTTATTATTGGTTACTAAATTCAACGATTTAAGATTATATGTTTGATTCTAACATTTGTTCATATTTAAATTTATTTCTAATATATTTTATTCTATTCTATCTTACTCTTATCTCATAAGCACCTGTTTTGCAACTTTCGTCACGATAACTACGTTTGATTGAAAATTAATTTGATACGTTAACGAGGTGATCTGTCTATGAGTTTTTAAATTAATGTTTCGTCGATCATAAAAAAATTAGTTTTATCGTCACATGACTAAATGTTATGATAGCAATTATTTAGTTTAACCATATTCATTACGTTAAACCATAGATTAAGAATACAGAAAGATTTATAGCTTCATACAACATTTTTTCAGCCTTTTTTGGTATTTTTATGTGAAGGTGTTAGTAAAACTAAAGAAAATTCTTTACATATATTGATAATTATCACTTTTTTTATTTTGTTTTACTAACACATTCACATGAAAATACCAAAAATAATGTCGTATGAAGCTAAGAATCTATGTATATTCTTAATCTATGGTTAAACTTAAAACTAGTAGATTTCGTACCGTGAACTTCTATTTACTACAGTTATCGAAACGTGACGAAAGTTATTAAAGCCCCATAATTGTTACTCAAATACTAATTTTTTCAAATTTATTTTCCAATTTTTCTCTTATTATGTTTCTCTAAAAACGCAGCCAAAAAATTAACTGGTAACTTATTTTCTTTAAAATTAATAGTATACTAATGTTTCGATTTTACTTAGATTTACAGTATTTTTTTTTTCTAATTCATATTTATTCATAATAATTGAAAATGTGACAATAATTTCCTACAGATGCATTGGAGTGTAAACGTGCCGTGAAATGGATTTGCGATTACATATTTTATCAGTGTTCTCGGCCTCCTCCAGCTCATAGTAAAGATCTACATAGTACAATAGTTGCTGCATTCCAATGTACGTCAGCTTGGTTAATGCAACATCCTTATTTGTTGCAGGATAAAGATTGTTTAAACACGGTTCTAGAAGTCGTAGAGTTGGGGATATCTGGTTCAAAAAGTGTTGGTAAAATTGGCGATTTACCAAAATATAAGGACGCAAAGGAATTAAAACCGGTTTCAATGAGAGTTCGAGATGCTGCAGAGAATCTTTTAACTTTGATATTGGAGCAAGTTGGTTATTTTCCAAGTGAATGTGGTCCCGAATCGATTTCATCGTTACTAGATGAACTGGCGCTTGTGAAATATTGTAATTCTGTTACGACTAATGAAATAACCACTGAACAAGCTGTCCAAAAATTCAAGTATTTTGTAACTGAAAATTCAACAATTTTAGCATTATTAGAAGAGCCGTTAGGCAATTATGAAGATCCTCAACCAACAGTGACATTACTCATTCGAGGACCATTTGGACGCCATGCTTGGACAATGCAGCTGCGGCATCTACCCCGCAGTAAATCGGGAAAGAAATATCACGCAGCTAATCCTGGTCGACCGGTTCCAATGAACGATCAACAGCAAAGATTGGATTTTGATCAAAAATTCTTTCCTGATGGAGTTGATAAGATTACACCTTGCATTGCCGATTATTCAATTCCCACTTTAGATGCGGTACGTGAGGAATATGGAGTTGAAGGAATTAAACGTCTCGAACAAATGCTGGAAAACCAGACAATTTACGAAAAAATTGCATGGGCAGAAAATGACAATTCACCCGATAGCTTGAGTCATGCACAAGAATCAGTTCCACCAACCTGTTGTCATGAATTTCAGGCAGCTCGACTATTCTTGTCGCATTTTGGGTATCTCTCTATTGACGATAATTCCGCTAGGAAGAGAGATACAGACGCATCTCCAACGGTAACACCACCTCTTATATTTTTAGACACCAAGCGCTCAAATTTTTCTAATGATTTAAATATGCTTGACAAATTAAGTCCAAGAACTCATGACACAGTTCACATTTTTTATGTAAAAGCTGGTCAGGCTAATGCACAACAAATTATTTCGAATCAAAATGATGAAAACGTTCGGTCATTAGACTCAAATTTTTGGACAATGCTCATGACATTGGGTTGGTCTGTTTCAGTAGAAGATCATTCCGGCTGGACAGGATTTGTTGCAAATAGCTGGAGCTTAAAGTCAAATGTAAAACCAAATGAAAAACTTAATAATATTAATGATATGAAATTTAATGGTGAATCTCATGTACTTTATTGGGCTGATGTTAGTACTGAAATAGCTTTTGTGGTACCAAATGAAAAAAATTTAAACGCCGAATCGGTTGATGGAGGCTGCTTTTCATATAACTTATCTGCATCGAGTGGTGATAGTAACTCCACAAAACTTTGGGGTGATAAAAATGAAATTAATACGAATCTATTAAACCAGAAGATGCGAACGCTATCATTAGATTTGGATAAATCAACGAAAGAACCTGTCCCACCAGCAAGAAGACGTGCAAACGCCAAACCAACTTTACTACCTCAAAATATTTCCAAAATATTCTTAGTATGGCTTGAAAGTTATGAAGATCATTTGAATTTTCCAATTGGTATGTAATTATTTTATTTAACTCAACCTTAATTTTTAATATTAAACCAAAATTTAAAACTAGGTTAGGTATAGGTTTATAATCGAACATAAGTTGTCTTAGATAATAATGTTCTAAAAACAAATATTGTATACATTTATATGTAATATTTACAGTATAAATTTTATATATTTATGAATTTGGATTTCATTTATCTTAATAAATCGTTATTGCTTGCATTGCTTGTTAATATTAATAAAATATTTCTTTTTATAGAGGAATTATTGCCATATACCAAAACCGGTGAAGAATCTGACACTGGACAGGTATTTCGTCCCACTGACTGTCAAATTATTTTTTTGCATTCATTACAATCAGGGCTTTTACGAGTAAAACTTCAAGGAACTGGGCGCATGAGTTTTGCTACTCCACTAGTTGATGGAATGGTATTGAGTAAAAGAGTTGCAGGCAATTTAGTTAGACAAACAGCATTTAATTTGGCGAAGCGGAAACGTCTGGATAATGATGCGTATGTTCATTTTTATTTTTATTTCAATTTATTTTATAATTAATCAACAATATTATAATTAATCAACAATATGATTATTTATTTCACAGATTTCAGCCACCACATGTTAGAAGACGATTTAAAGTTCAAGATATTGTACAAAAATATAAAATGGACTTGAGTGAACCAGAATTGTTAGCACATTTATTTCAAAGTTCATAAAATAAGCATAAAATAATCATAAAAATATAACTTTTAATATTTTCACACTACTATGCATAACATAATTTATTATATTTAATTATAATTTTTATTCCTTATTAAATATAATAAACTTAATATTATAATAATATTTATTTTTTATCACTATATATTATATTGTTATTTGGGTGCAGGGATTAGTTAAATAAACAATTTTATTTAAGCTTATTTGAAATTAATTGTTTATATTATTTGAAATTAATTGTTTAAGTATTTCAGAGTCTATTACAATTAAAGAAAAGCACGAACTTTGTTGGTTATTTAGTTGGTTATTTAGCTCAAAATGAAATTAAAATGACAACAACAAGGACCTTAAGATCGTCAGGAACTATTATTTTCAAGCAAAGAAAAATATAAACTCTCTTATAAGTACATACTTCACTTGTAATGATTAACAAAAAAGTTAAAGTAGAAGTTCATTACTTTTTTTTCAAAATAAAATAACTTGAATTACAAAAAAAATCATTCAGGTTCTTTTTGTTCTGATGTTTTCAAAGTCTTTTTCATGTATTTATAACTCTGAAACATTTAAAGTGCGTGTGTGATGTCAAAATTTACATATTACTTGTTTTTATTTTTTGTTTAACCAATAAATTTTAAATGCAATTTCCCAAATAAATAAATTATAAATAAATAGTAACCTTTTAAGTATTGGGAAATGAATGGATGGATTATTAGATAAACTTCTTATTATAAAAATTTAAAGATTTTTTTGATGAAGTAAAGTTCGGATGTCATGGTACAAGTATTTGGTATAATGTAAGATTTTCAAAATTAAGAACCAAAATGTTAAAATTAATATCACTTGCTTAAAGGTAGTGAATTGGATTTTAGATTAGAAATTTTATTTTGCTTTATTAACTTTTTTCGTATTATTATACAATTTACCTTAAAGTTAGATATTTATTATTGGCCAGAAATATCAATTTCTGGATATAATTTCCAACTATCAGAATGCTTTATATTCTGAATCAATACTGGAATCTTACTGAAATCAGAATCAAATCATAAATTTTACTTTACTGTAGATTGGACTCAAAATTTAATAACTTTTGACTTCTAGGTATTAATACAAAACTTTTCTTTTTCCAGATCATTATTGTAATATGATCTTTGAATAATTCTTACCGATAGGTTCTAATTTTGGTTTTTTTTAATTTTTATATATATATATATATATATATATATATATATATATATATATATATATATATGATAATTAATAATATAGGAAATACATAATTGCAAATGTATACATAATATCCTTTTTAGGATAAACTGCCATTTGTACACCTTATTTTCATTGAAATTGATTTAAATATTACAAGTTTCTTTTTAATATCATGATGGCGCAGAAAGTATGAAATACAATGTGTCATATGAAATGTGAATATCTATTTTGCGCGACTTTTGGCTATTTATTTTATTTTGAGAATATAATGCACATAAAAAAAAATTCTCCTTTTATTTTTAAGATTTTTTCTTATTTATAATATTATTTTTATAATAAACATTATTTAAGAGATAAAGCTAGACTAAATATTTTTAGGATAAAAATATTTATTTATAAAGATCTTATTTTATTTTATTTGTTGTTTTATATTCAAGGGGACGGATTTTAGTATCGTCATATTTTTAAATAATCTTAAACTGTAGTGATTTTCTATTTTCCCTTTGGCTGGATTTGTGTAATTTGCCTATTTTTAATATGGATTTTGTGCTGTGAATAAGTGTATTTAATACATATACATATTTATTTAACCAAAAGAAGAAAATCACTAATATTAGAATGCTTGATGCTGACATACATCAGCAAGAGATATAAATATTTTATATTTGAATATAATACTAGAGTTTCCCACCTAGTGGATTGGACAGTATATATTAGTGATGGGAAATCTCGTTCACTTCAGTGACCTGTGTTAACTCGTTCGTTCTTTTTTACTGACCGAGTTAAAAAATATCGTTCAATTGAACGACCTATTTTCTCGTTCGCGAACGACCGAAAAAAAATGAACTCAAATCAATTTACTGACCGAGTTAAAAAAATTGAACGGGTTAAAAAAATGAACGAACTATTTTTACTGACCGAGTTAAAAAAAATTGAACGGGTTAAAAAATGAACGTATTATTTTTACTGACCAAGTTAAAAAAAATTGAACGGGTTAAAAAATGAACGTACTATTTTTACTGACCGAGTTAAAAAATATTGAACGGGTTAAAAAATGAACGCACTATTTTTACTGACCGAGTTAAAAATATAGCTCAATTAACTCAAATCAAAATGAACTTTGCAAAAATAAAAAAATACCAAATGAAATGAACTGAAAGTGAACTGTGAACTTTAGGAAGCATTAATTCATCTATTATTTTTAAAGTTAATATGATTTATTTTTATTATAAAAAAATAAAAATATTTAGAGCATATTAATCTACTAATAATTATTCAAATATCTATATTAGCAATAACCGATTATATCAAAAAAAAATTTTTTTTATCTTTTTATTAATATTTTTTGTTATATTTTTTGGGATAATTTTTTATGAAAAATAAAACATTTCTTTAAATATTTAATCTGTTTCCCGTCAGTCTTTCTTATTGTATTTTTTTCTATGGATGTCGTGTGGCATTTTCAATTGAAAAAGACGATAATTTTCAGACCAGTAAAGAGGTAGCTATTGTTCACAGCTACACTTACATAACAATCTAACAACACCAACACAATTTCTCTTTCTTCCTTATAGCTGAAAAATAAGTGTACTGCTCTTTTCAAACATTTATCTCTTCTCTACACCTACAGAACTTTTTTTTTTTAGAAAAGAACGATGAACGGTAAACGATGAACGATATATTTTTTTTTTACTGACCGATCGGTCATCGTTCACTTTAGTGATCCGTTCTTTTTAACTCGGTCGTTCACGAACGACACATCTCTAGTATATATTAGTGGATTGGACAGTATTATATTAAGTTCGCCATGAAGAATTATCAAGACCAAGAAATAACCGTGAATTCTTCACAGATTTTCATTTGTGTTAATAATGCCTCAAAATTTAAATTCTTGTTTGCTTCTTCTTGAACAAAAAGATTTTCTTCTTTTACTGTGTAAAGTAGGATATGATACGTTATAATATTTCGTTTAATCATCCCATCACTTGTACTAATTTGAAGTAAAATGTTTACAACTTTTTTAAGAATTTCATGTAATAAGTAGCAGTGTTTTCATTTGAATTTTCTTTCACTGATGCATTTTTTTTTTTTTTTTTTTTTTTAAGAAGGGGGGAAATGCTTTTACGCACGTAGTGCCGGACTCCCAGAGATAGCCTGGACTACCGACTAAAACCCTAACCTTCTTCACTGCCTATTGGCTCGACATGGTACTACCTTGCGGCATTTCATCATGAGGAGCCTGGCCGACTGCTAAATGGCTCCTTTTCTACAATTCATTGCGTTGGTTTTTTTTTTTTTTTTTTGCCAACCACAATGTCCACTACAATCCACTACAATTACTTAGTTGTTTTCTCTATTTAGTACCTCCTGTTTTATTTTCAATATTTTCCTGAACAGACTGGCTGCCGCGTTCCATTTCTCTTTTGATTGCAACATTTTCTCCACTATGTTCTCCGGTGTGATCATTACTCCAAGGAAATCCTCTAGCGACCGTCTTTCTCTTTCCCACTCTTTACACACAAAGAAGGTGTGGAATACGTCGTCCTCTTTCTCTCCGCAGAATTCACAGGTGCTGTTGTTTCTCTTCTTGAACCTATGCAAGTAGGCCTTAAAACACCAATGTCCCGTCATCGCCTGGGTGACATAAAAGTCGACCTCGCCGTGCTTTCTTTCAGTCCATTTGGCCACGTTTGGAATCAGGCGATGTGTCCATCTTCCGGTAGTACTACTATCCTAGCGCTCTTGCCATTTGTCGAGCAGCACACGTCGCGCCCTGCTCTTGATCTGGCAACGGCTGTCGATTGTGTCTTCCTGACCTTCCCAGAACACAGTACTCCTTTCCAGCGCTCGAAGGTCGATTGGCGGAACCCCAGCAACCACCAGGATTGCACTATCCGATACTGTTCTGTAACCCGACTCAGGGCAGAACACCTATTTACCGAAACAGCATTGCTCCGATACGACGGCTTCTCCATTGCCTGAGCCCATACGGGATAAAGCATCTTGGAGAACGTGACTCCAGCGAGGATGCCCCTCTTGATGCTAGCAGGACCACCAATATTCGGCATCAGTCTGGACAGGTAGCTGCAAGCACTTGCGCCTTTTTCCGCTAGTTTGATCAACTGCGCTTTGAAGCTGAGCCTCCTGTCGAGCTCCACTCCCAGGTACGTGAGTTGGTGTTGCCACTGTTTTGCAACGGCTCCAATTTCCAGACAGGGTTTGGTGAAATTTCTTCGGTCTGTAACCAATACCGCCGCCGTCTTGTGGATCGCCATTTGTAAGCCTTTCCCATCGAGCCATCGTTTTACTCTTCTCAGGCAGTCGTTCACTCGTATCTCCAACAGCTCCAGCTCAAAAGCTGAGCAGACGACAATGAAGTCATCAGCAAAACCTACCAGGCTAGAACCATCAGGAAGCAACATGTCCAGTAACCCATCGTAAACGACATTCCAAAGAAAGGGGCCTAACTTGGATCCTTGTGGGACTCCGCACCACATTGTATGAACCACTACAAAGCCATTACCTTCGTAAAACACCTGTCAATCGCTCAGATAATTGTCGAGTTAAAGGCATTTTTAACATCAATCGATATGAGTGCAGTAAACCTCTTTTTCTTTCCCGTGCCTGTATTTGCTGTTCTGGCAGTCTCCACTACCCTTTGAATAGCGTGGATGGTTGACAAGCCCTTTCGGAAACCGAATTGCCGGCTTGACAAGCCACCACGAGCCTCGATATGTGCCTCCAATCTCTGCAGGATCAGACCTTCCAACACTTTTCCGACTGTATCTAAAAGGCAGATCGGTCGGTAAGACGATGTTTGATCTATCGGCTTTGCTCCTTTTCTTAACAGAATCAGTTTCTGGTTCTTCCAGGCCTTCAAAAAGACCCTGCTCTCCAGACACTTGTTAAATAGTCTTAGAAGACAGTTCGGGTAGTGCTCAATAAACTTCAACAGAATTTCGTTCGGAACTCCATCCGGACCAGGCGATTTCCCTGTCTTTAGTTTTAGGCCTACGGCTTTTAACTCCTCGACTAAAAATGGTTCCCCTGCATCCGATCCAACTCTGCCATAGCTCCTTTGGACTGATTCGGCTGCCTGTTTTTTGGGGAACAGATCTTCAACTATTTTTTGTACCCACTTAGGGTTGTTTAGCTCTGGAATTTCTTCTTGCTTGTTTATTTTTTTCGAGACAATTTTGTAGGCCAGTCCCCAAGTGTCGTTTTTGACCTCACCCAGCAGATCTTTCTAACAGTCGAGTTTCCTTCTTTTGATCTCTTTTTGAAGTAGTTTTTTGGCCGAACTATACAAAACTTTGAGCTCCGTGTTTTGTTGATTTCTACACCATTGTCTACGCGCCGCATTGCAGTGAGATCTTAGATTCGCTATCTGCTCTGACCACCAAAAGGCCGGTTTTCTATTGCACTGATATTTTTGAAAATATGTAACTTTTAATGTTTACGTATGAAATTTTAATTCAAACTTTTATTTTCCTTGATGAATAAAATACTCTACTGCATTAAAAGTATATCATATTGATTTTTTTTTTTGCAATCAAAAACGCTTAAACAAATCAAGTCAGAAAATAAGAAAAATTTAATAAAAATTTTTCATTCTCATATGTTACGACGAACGAACAAAAAAAATTATATTCAGAAAATCTTGACACTTTACTAGTCATTTGATATTATGTTTACTTTCAACTTTTTTTATATTAAATTTTTTTATTTATTTTTTTTTTTATAAATTTTTATACCTTGTGGGTGCTAACATTAAAATTAAAAACAAATAGTGTAAGAAATTTTTTTTTTGGGCTAAAACAATGTTAGGTAGAGTTCTTCTTTTTGATTCCCGATGTTTTGAATATGAATTCTCTAACTATTCTCTGAATTTGACTATATAATAATATTAATACTCAATATTAAGATATAATTATGTACTTAATGTTTATTTCATATTTTCATAACCATGTGAATTGACTTTGACCAGTTTCTAATTGGACAATGAACGCATATCAAATCGAACGATATTTTATATTAACGTCTTTCACATTATGTGATGTTTTAATACTATGCTAGTTCTTATTTTCAAATTCTATGATATGCACTACGCTTTTCAATTGAATGAAATCAGAATAGTATTTTCGAACAGGAAGTTGATAATGGAACATAGGCAATATAGGAGTATTAAAATACATTACATGCAGTGAAAAAGTATTATAAGTACAACAACTGAATGATCTAGCATTTTAAGTGAAAGAAAATTTTACTTATAATGATAATTGTGCTGCTAACAATCAATCGCATCCGAAATCTAATTGTTTTTTAGTTATTTTTTTAATACTTTTTTCTTCTAAAAAATATTTTTTAACAAATAAGTCTGTTTAGATTTTTACCGTACTTTGGATTGGTAGAAGCATATAAATTTAGCTTAAGATTAAAAGAATTATTCTTATAAATTTGAATAAAACAATTCATTTATATAATTTTATATAGAAAATTTGTTCTACCTACATGTAATTCTACAATTTTTTTTTTTTTTTATGTAAGACTATCATAAAAAGGATTATATATTTTGAAAAGGAAGAAAAAAAAATTTTGAAGTTGAATGCAAAGTGAATTAAAAGTGTCCAAAAGATTTGTATATGTTTCATTTCCCACATCAATTAGGATTTATTGTTCTGTTTTCATGCAATATTTTACATAAAACAAGTTTACAAGCTAAATCTAATATTTTTATTTAATTTTTTACTTTTTACAAAATTAATTTTTTTATTTTTATAGATTTATTTATGCTTTACAAACTTTTGTATAATCTATCTTAATGATGTATAACAAGAATAATTTCTAATTTTAAATATAGTAAAAGATAGAAGATGAATGCAGAATTTAGAAATGATTGCTTGAATAAATCATATAATTATTATCTGTAACTGCTAGATCTTTAACTAGCAATACATTATTATTTTTCCAATATTGTATCTGTTTCCTTACTTTCAGGCTTCGTGATGGTGAAATTTTTATATCGTTGTTGAAGAGGAATCTGCCTACTCGATATAAATTCATTTGAAAGAAAATATCCTTGGCACCTTTTTATGTAATGATCTTGTTTAAGCCTTTTAAAATAAAGTATAGTTTTTATTAATTAAATTTGAAAAAAAAAACAAAAATATCGTTAAAAAAGTGACATCAAAAAGGTTATGAATATTTGACTATATGTATACCTCTAAACAAAAGACTTCCTTGTTATTAAAAAATATTGTTTTGTTTTTACATCATTATTTTTTTTTTTTAGGATTTCTTTTGTACAAAAAAAAACCATGTAGATTAACAGAGGATAGCATATTTATGTATGTATGTATATACATTATAAATATACATTGAAAAAATTATAAATATACACGATCGAAAAGAATGATAAATTAAAAGAAAAATACTTAAGTAAAATATTTGAGAAAATATAAAATTCTGTTAAAAAGACTTTCATAATGAAATTAAAAAAAAACCCAAAACCGCACGCATGGAGTATGGTTATTATATATGAAAAATATATATATATATAAATGTTGGACAAATTTCGATTGTTAGATCTAAAGGTCCGAAACATTGGGTTTTGATAGACTGAGTTTATTATAATGTGGATATGATGGATATACAAAGTATATTGATAGTTTCGGTAGAGAATTTGTTAGACTTTTTATTTTCTAGCATTAACATGTATGGTAATGATATAGTTTTTACATATAAGGTCCTCCCTGATTTTAACTCCTGAAAAATGTAATAAATGGCAAAATTATCTGATGATAATAATTCAATTTATCGGATAGCTTTTCATTAAAATTGCACAACAAAAGCTTCTGTTCTTCTTCAAGATAGTAAATCACACACTATATAAATAAATAAAAAAAAAAATTTATTATTATTTTTTGTTTAAAGTAATTTTTAGCACTAAAGTAATGTAAACAAATGCACATTTCCTTTTAACCATATTAAATTAAAAAAAAAAAAATTCTTCATTTAGACAAAAACAATTCATATAAAAATATTTCATGTTTTAAGCTTATACCTTATGCAGTTGGTCTCTATGTTAACAAGTAACTAACTACTTAATGTCTAATTAACTAAATCCTCAATCTATCCTTAAAATATAATTTTGATATAAAAAGATTCAAATTTGTTAACTTCTTTTAATTCTTCAACATTTAATTTAAAAAAAATAAAATAAAATAATAACTCTTTTGTAGTCAATCAATTAAATGTAGCTAATATTAAAAACTAAAGCGCAACATACAATGTTAACATGTCTGTTAATTTTAATGATCCAAAGTTTTTATTTTATTTTTATTTTACTTTTTGAATGAAGGGGTTGCATTATATGTGTACAACATTATGCATCCTACTGTGACATAACACTGAAATGTATTATAAGTGGTATAATTATTAATGAAACATTATTTTGTTTTCAAACGTTTAAAAATAACAAGGGTCATTATCTATACCTAAGTTGTAATTTTATAAATTATTTTTTTTTTTATTTATACATAATTCAAATTTAAGGTTTTTAAATGGAATTTATATTTTCAATTATCACAACAGTATCATTTTAAAAAGTGAAAACATTAATCATCTGATAATTATTATAAAATTTTTCGGTTATAATAATAAAATGTTGGCACTATATGTTTGTAGCAATGAAGCTTATCTCGAACAATTATGTCAAGAACTTTTCAAAATTTTAAAAAAATCTCATGCAAGGCTTTTTAAATATTATACCTACAAATGTGAATATACGACAAAATAATGAAAACTTAAAAATGAAGTGAACTATAAGACTTTAAATATTGTTGCGATAAATTGAGAATATTTCGCACTGAAATATTAAAAAAAAAAAAAATAATAATAATAATAATAATTTGCGGACATTATTCCCACTTTTTTTTTCTAAATGGAACGTGATATTAAAATTTAACGAATTAATTATGTTAAATTCTTATATTATAAAGAATTTTCATATAAAACCACTTGTGAATTCGTTTTATACCAATGAGTTTTAATATCTTTTTTTTTTTTATACATATATATTTAAATAAAAATAAATATGTTCTATATTTTACACACCAATAATAGTAAAAGATGGAACGATTTTAAATATTTTTTTTTTATTATTGAAATAAAACTGAATTAGGATGTATCTTAATATTTTTATATTATTTAATTTTTGATAAATCAATTGGTGAAAATCCTCAATATACACATAGTACATTAGAATATTCCAGTACCTATATATTACATATTATAAATTTTATGCCTTTGTGATTTTAATATAGGTTTTTCGAATAATGTAATTTTATGTTGAAAGACAAAACAAGTTTTAGACCCTTTTCCATCAAAAATTAAGTAATGGGTTATCGTTATGTTCTCATTAATTGTCCGTCCACCCGTCCGTCCCATAATCATGTCGGATTTTGATGATGTTGATTTCGGTAAAATAATCTCATTGAACTTCAAGTTCCGAAACTAAAGTAAAGATTTGAGGTTAAGATCTTTCCTAAAATCAGCCGATGTGAGGTCTAATAGTTACATTTTAGATTTTTTTTAAAGGTAAGCTGACAAATTCTGGCAAATTGATACACTCTATAATTAATAAAATTCTATAGAAGAAAATATTATACAAAAAAAAACGCAATATTTTTTTGTTATTATTATTATTATTAATATTCTTTTGGAAACGTAACCATCTTGTGTTTAGTTTGGTCTTTTATTGATATTTTTATTTAGACTGAATGGGAATTGGAAAAAAAAATAAATAAAAAATAACGTGTATTATAAAAATTCTTAAAAAACAAAAAAAAAAATAAAAAATAAAATAAAAATTCTTATTGACAAAAATTTTTTTTTATTTGTACACACTACAAATGCACTACACACGTTAATATGATTTTTAAGAAAAATAATTAAGTAAATACTTGAATATATTAAACGGGAAATAGTTGATATCGTTGGGGAATAATGTTTACCACATTCTAAAATTAAAGTTTCTCGTGCACATTGTAAAATAAAAAAAAATTTCTGACACTAAATGACCAAAATATTTATTATATACTCTCTTGTCAATATTGAAATGAATTATAGTTATTATCTCTATGGAATGGAATATTGGAATATTTTTTGTTGTGCAAAGACTACTCTCCATTTCTTGAAAGAATATCTATGGGTTCACATCAAAAAAGTCTTTATCGCACTTAACTTAAGAGACATTGGTTATACTTTAAAATATTAACGCTAAATTATATAATTGCAGTCATAGTGAAGAGGGCAGTAAATACATAAAAATTGAAAATGAGAAAATTTGTGGAGTAAATATTCTAAAGAAAAATACAATTTCTCAACCCCCTGATTCGATTTCAGAAAACATTTTAGAATATTTCGAAAGATATTGCTGGCTTACTATCAAGTATAAACAGTAGAAATTATCCAATTGAAACATTTAACTAGAATTTCTACATAAATTTCCTAAAATTAATGCTCACTTTATCAAACAAAACATTTAGAAAAAGTTATAGAAAAGTTTTTATACCTACACAATTCAATTTTTGTAAAAAATATCTTTGAACAAGGTTAGAATCTGAAAATGCCAAAAATTTGAGTGAAATCCTATTTTTATTTATTTTTTTTTATTTTCATTATTAGGAACTTTTACATTAAAACTACCAACTACAAAAAAATAATAAAGTTTTTATTAGAATTTTTTTTCGCCTTCACATTCATTGCTGTTGTTTCTTATCATATAACAGAGATTTTTTATCATATATGAAAGAATAAAAAAAGGTAAAATATACATAATGTCATATGTATATATATATAGGGTAACGTAACTAAATATTTTTCTGGGTTTTTTTTTTCGAAAATCAAATATTCGTGAAAAAACATCGTCTCAAAATTATTTAACTAAATTATTAGTTATGAAAAACCGAGAAAAGCTAATTTATTCGTCCTAAAAATTGAAGAGAACAATATACAAAGAACTAAGATAAGGCCTAATACAGATTACGATGGGAAGAATGTGTACGTATCCTAACCTAACCTATGTTATCACGAGTTAAGAAGAAAATATCCATTCTTCAGGCTCTAAGGATTTAATAAAACATTTATGGGAAAAAAATTGAAATTGAAAATGGAAATTTTTATCTTTTAGTTCCGGTCGCTATAATTTCTCATTATATAATATATAATATATATATACTATGATTGTAAAACAAAGAACTTTATGACTTCTTATTATATTAAAGTATCCTGATTTGTAAAGTATTTTTTTGCATAATTTTCCCTAATAATCACTTCACTTTATAATATACATAGCATTAGGTTTTTTTTTTCTTTAAATATTATGTGAAACATGTTAGCTTGGGATATCAACATCAAAAAACCATGACAAATTCTTGTTTCCAACGATGAACTAAACGCTTTATTGTTGGCTACATACAAATAAATATACATATTAAATTCAGTTTTTTTTTACTGTCCTATACGAAAACCTATAAAACTTTTATACAAAAATATAATAAAAAATTATATGCGCGATCAAGAGTCTTTTTATTTCTGTTTTTTTTTTCCATATTTTGTCTGGAAGAATATTCAGAGGTGTCTAGAAAGAAACTTGAGTTCTTTTGTTTAAATATATGTATATTATATATAAATATATAAATATGTATATAATTAGAGTGGACTTAAATGAAAATTTTGACATAGAATATTGTAGAGATAATAACTTTTCTCAATTAAAGAAAAAAAGATTTAACTGATTGATGATTAGATGTAAGAGTTCGAAGTTGTGCTTTATATATTAGGTCTCAATATGTTTTTCTTTAATTGTCTCTCAAAAAACTATGAAATAGTTAATTAAATATAATTCCAAAGCAGTAATTTAGTCATGGAATAAAGTTTTAGGGAGAATAATGTTCATGTGCTGTAAAATAAGTTTCTTGTAAAATGAGTGACACATAAAGTCATACTTAAAAAATGTTGGTTATTATTTTTCATTTTAGTACTCTTAGCTTCTACAATGACGTAATGATGCAATTGTAATATTTTGTGCATTTAAATGGAGCATTATGGACCCATATACCAAAAATTTGTTCATTTTTGGAATATGAATATAATCTTTTACTTCAAAACAATTTTGTTTTAAGAAATATATTTGACTTATTTACAGGGTAGTAATTAATGCCAAATCAAAATTTTGTTCAAAATAAAACGGAAAAAACTTATAGTCAGAAGGTTTGAAAATATGCAAATGTGATAGAAAAACATTTTTACTTAACAAAATTATCACAAACAATTTAAAAAATAATGTAAAAAAGTTACCAAAAAAGTACCTTATCTCGAAGCAATATTTTAATACATTTATTCTAATTTTTTTTTTTTTCGGTTACACTAGCCTCAAAAAATCATAGCTAAATTGGCTATGCTTTAATTGTATTCGTGAAGATTTTAAGCTTTACGTGAAGTCCGAAGTATTTTTATTTATTTATTCCTTTAAATAAATCAATGTAAATTTCTATTTCCTTTTGTTTTATAACCACCATAGAATTCAAAATGACATAATTTATTAAAAAAAATTTACCGAAATTAATTTTCAGTCAACTAAATAAGTTTTATTTAGAATCCAAAATTGTAGTAAAACTATCCAATTTAGCAAATTCAACATACTAATATTTTAAGAAAACAAAAACAAAATAAAGAAGGAATTATCCATATACTCAATTGATTTTGAGAAATATATTTATGTACAATGTTCATTTAACTAAATATCCCAATTTGATTAATTTATTCCTTTAAAAATTTAAATTTTTTCAATAAAAGTCCAATCCAATCAAAATTTTTTATTTTTATAAGTTTTTTTTATTTTTTGTTTAATATATTTATTTTTAATTCATTATATACATATATATATATAAGTATAAAATGTTTATGAATATAAGAAATTTTTTATTTTTTTATTAAGTTCTGATTGCTGGTCGATCGGTTCTCGATGATCTTTTAATTTTTTCATATTATTATTATTTTTATTGTTGAGGCTTGAATTATTATTTTAAGAATTATGAGTTGAATGAATTTTAAGAATTTTTTTTTGGTAAAAAATTTATTTATTTTTTTTATAAAATATTGGTATATATACCTTATAGCTTTTGATTTTATGTAATTTTTATATATATAAGTATAAATATTTTTATTATTATTAAATATTATGTATATATACTAAATAAAATACAAGTATTATTATAGAATTTAAAAAAAAATATAAATATATTTTTATTAAAGATTTAATAAGAGTTGATAATGGCTAGATATTTTTTTTAATTTTTATAAAAAAAAAAAAAAAAAATAGGAAGAATAAGTATAGTGTAAAAATAAAAAAATATTTCGAAAAAAAAAATCGTGCTTCCAAAAAAAATTATATTCTGGCGTGAAAATTTTATTTTGATTGCATTATTGGATTGCGTTTAGTATCGAAAAATCTTTCATATATAAATAATTTTTCTTTCTTTATATTATTCCATTAAATAATTTATAAAGTATACCTTTAATAAATGAAAATGATTTCTTTATCTTTAAAGCCCTTATATAGATAGTTTCCAAAAAATAGGGAAAAAAACGAAAATTTACATCAGAAGTGCAGGATTAAAATTTCATATCTACCAGATTGATTAAAAAATAATAATATCTATCGTTATTAACTAAATTTATTTATTTCTGTACATATCCTAAGCATTTTTCGAATTATAATTTCAAAATTGAAATAATGAAATTGATTTATGTATTTTAACAAAAATGTTACATTTTAATGTGAAATGGATACAATGTTGTAAAAATAACTAAATCAGTATTTCTTATATGAATATTTGTAATATATAAAAATCAGTTTCACTTTCGCAAGCTGTCAATATCCAATTTTTACATTATTGTATGAAATTTGTTTTAAATCATTTCGTTTATGTTTTATGTAAAATTATCTTTTAACAGATTACATTTGAAAATAAGATTTTTATTAGTTTTTACTATTTATATCGATTTTTTTTTTTTGTTGAATAATAAGATTTAATAATTACACTGACAATAATAACTGACAAAATAATAATAATAAATCTAATATATTATTTTTATGCTTTTAACGTAAGATTTGATAGTATGTTAGGTAAAAGATTAAAACTTTCTCTTTCTTTCAAAATTTTCCAATTACTTCAATGTCTATTGGTAATTTTTTTTTTAGAATTTTCGAATATCCGCATTTTATAGGTATAAAATATTTATTGCTTGCGCCTTGAACATAGTTTATTTTTTAAGGCTTTTTCATTAATTATAATAAGAATAAAATATTAACATTATTTTCTACTACTAGGCTTTAAAGTATTATCTTATACTTTTAAAACTATACATTTTGCGCTTAAAAAAATCAAAGATCCAATTTTCTCACTTTTCTAGTAACTAGACATATATAATTTTTTTTAATACATACTTTTAAATTAAAAAATTTGAGAATAAATAAAAGTTATATGTTTTGAATATTTTAAATTTATTTCTTCATTATTATTAAAATTACAAAGTTTTATTTAAAAAAAAAAAGAAAACTATGAAATTTGAACTACGGCATATTATTTCCAAAATTAATTCTTTTCTCTTTAATTTTCATGACTCATTGAACTCTTCTGATATGATTTTGACTTTGAATATTTTTTTTTGTAATATTGTTTTTTTTTTTTTTTTTCTTTTTTTTTGTAGAATAACATAGAAGACAAAAAATTCAACACGTAGGTATACCAAAATATTGGTTGTAACATGGCAGAAAAATATCAAAGATATAAAATATAAAGTGTACGTACAAAAAAAAAAAAGTATATGGACTTGGTGTACCTAATGAAATTCAGTTTGCGCATTCCTGTTTCCTATATATTTGATATTTTTACTTTTTTACCTGTTGCAGACAATGTTTTTAACAAACAAGAAGAAAATAAAAAAAAAAGAGAAAAATAAAAAAAAATTATTATGAATTTTTGAAAGAAATTCCTTTAAAAAAAAACTCTGTAACTTTTTTTTTTTTTCCTAAAAATATTTGAGTGTTGTATCTTTAGGTCGTATTTGTGTAGTTATTTAGACGTTTATATAAATACGTACGTTTTTATGCATGCTCATATTTATATATATGTATGTATGTACATATTTATGTACTTTTGAAACTATTTAAAAAATTGTATATGTATTTTGTATATTGTGCTTATAAATATAAAATTATATATACGTATACTTAAAATACATAAAAATTTATATTTCTAAGTAGTTCGAATCTACAAAGAAATATAAATCACAATATAATATGAATTAAAGGGTATGTTGAATTTTGATTTTGATAGAAATAATACTTTCAATAAATTATCTGAAATTTGTAAATGAAATCAAATAATATGAGTCAGACAAAAAACAAAAGACTTAAGACACAAACTTTATGTATAATCCAATGAAATAAAATAATATTAAAATATAAACTAAAAACACCAACCTCTAAACTTTACATTATTCAAAAGTTGCTGTCTTCATTTATTTATCTAAAGCAAACATAAAAAGAAAAATTGATTAAAAGAATTATTAACAAATAAATAAATAAAATTTGCCAATAAATTAAAACAGAAATAAAATTAAAGAAATTAAAACTATAAAAATTTTCGCAATTCCAGGAGTCTTACTCACTTCAAGATAGTGCTTTGTCGAATACAAAATTTCTGTCTATCTGACAAACGATAGAATTTGAGAGGTATTAATAAAATCTCAAAAAAAACAACCAAAAACAAATTACAAGTTAGTTGAAGTAAGTAAGTGAGGTAAAGCACAGAAATATAAATGTACATCGAAGTCGCGAGGATTACAATATTTCTGATATGAAAAGTAATAAGCTCCATTTGGAATAAAGATAATACATAATACAATGAAATGGAGCTAATCCACTTTATTTTTCATAGTTAAAAAGTGGTTTGAATTTATTCGTACGTTTAAGGGATGCAGGAATAATTATCTAAGAAAATTATTCAAAATTCGTGGAATTTTCCTAAATTTTAATCAATTTTAAAAGACGCGTTATAAATATAAACTGTTTAATTTTGAAATAAAGTTAAAAAAAAAAATATTTATTATTTTTTAAACATTCCAGAAATTGATTTCCTTTTCTGATATTTAGAATTTGTTTCTTTCATGTCAAGCAAAATATATATTTTTTATATCAACACTGGTATCTTAGTGTTTTTACATAAAATAAATCTATTTCATCGTTTCATAACAAAATTCTTTTTTTTAATCATATAATTTTCCTTTAGGTAATAATTTTTCAATAGTTTCATTAAATTTAATATATTTTTCTTTAATTCATGTTTATATAGAAAATTTAAACGTTGGACATACTTTAAAAATGTGGTATATTTTTTATTAAGTGATCTTAAAGAGTTAAATTTATATTATAACTATGTATGCAAGAGTTTTATTATTCTTTTTTAGTTTTTATTTTTTATTTTTTTATCTTTTATTTTAATACATGTACAAAAGAAAAACAAAAATATTTTTAGGAATATTTTTCAATATTAAATTATTGAAATATTCAAGAGTTTGTTGATAATAATGCCTTTTTGAAGTTAAATTTATTTTGATTC
Organism: Hybos culiciformis; assembly: GCA_964007475.1. Lineage (NCBI taxonomy): Eukaryota > Metazoa > Arthropoda > Insecta > Diptera > Hybotidae > Hybos > Hybos culiciformis. The sequence goes on from OZ023273.1 coordinate 108,510,836, forward strand.
AACGCGCCAATGGCTAATGGAATGTTATCGGTTTTTGAAATCTTAAATATTTGTTTGTAACAATTAGATATTCGTAATAAAATAATAGTTGATTAAAAAATATCATTATATTTATGTAAAATTTGGAATATGGAAATACATATAATTACTTGAACAATATTCCAAAATAAATATTTTTCTTTAATCATTTCTTAATTATTATATAAGTTTTACAGTATTAAAGATACTTTAGGTTAAAAATGTAAAAAATCAACTATTTTCACGGCTTAACTAGAAACTTAGTAGAATGATAAAATAATAAGAAATTCAGTCCGTCCTTGGATTTAATATTTGATATTTAATATTTGATTCAGTTTTTAAATCTGTATTTTCTTGAATTCTTGCGGAGATTCGAATATACACTCAGACAAGCTCTCTCCATTATCTGTTATACATCATCTTCTTAACCTTTACTATATAAGAAAAATAAGTTCAAAATTTGTGAAACAAATATAAACAAATCTTGAAAACAAATAACTACGATTTTTACGATTTTTGTTTTTAATTACCTAGAAGTCCTACATTTTAGTTATATATTTAATGTTTTATCATAATGACCTTCATATTATTTTTTTATCATTATGTTGATATACGATGATGGTAGGAAAATTTTGAAGTTTCCTTATAGAAATTTTCCCGTTTCCAATTAAATCTCAGTGCAATAAATGTAAGAAAATTTCACCAAATCATAAACAGATTTTTCTTCTATGTTAAACTAATTGCCTAATAGCTACCGGCTTTTTTGTCATAAAAAAGCAATCAAGTGAGCCTGAAAATATAATTTCAACTTAAAAATTGTTATTTTTTAAATTCTTTTTTATTTTTCTAATAAGTTTTACGCCTTCACACTCAGAAAGTTAAACACAAATACAGATTTAAATTATTAAATAGCTTTTTAAATTCAAATTATATTTATTTAATGTAAACAAAAAAGTTTTTACAGTGTGGCTTAGCTATAAGTAGACATCTAAACAAAATGGGAAAAAGTACAATAATTAAAATTTCTTTACGCGGGAAACAATAATTAAACATCCTCAGAAAGACAATTTTGTCAACGCTTTTTTTTTTTTTGAAGAAAACGACGAAAAAGTTTACATGAAGAATTAAAAATTTCCCAGTAAGCCAGTTCTCACCTAAAACAATGATATCTCCCGAAAAATAGTTACCAAATAATGTGAACTGATTTTTGTGCCAAGACACGTCAGATTTTATGTTGAATAGTCGCGAATTTAAGCTACTTAAAAGTTTTTTTCTATTACAAATATTTTTCTTAATTTAAAACTTGAGATACTGATTTGACAAAACATCTTAACTTCATAAATTGGAATTTATAAAATTGCTTCTAGCATGTTGGTACAATTTTCGATTGACTGTGAATATTATTATTTTGATTCTCTCTCTCTCTCTCTGTATCTGAAAAAAAAATTTTAAGTAATAAAGAAAGAAAATAACAATAAGAAAACAGGTAAGATTTCAGAATAAAATCTTAACCAAATAAATAAAATATGTCGCCATGTTCTTTTTTTGCTGTTAAACTCAGAGAAAATAGGTGTAGTACTTTTATTAAATTAATTTTTTTTTATTTTTAAAAGACAAAAAAAAAAATAACAAGAATAAAAGAGTGAACTCGAGAGTTAAAAGCAACAAGTGAATGTGTCTTTAAGTATGTGCTTTAAATGTATATGTGATGGTCATACACACGTCTTGATAAAAGTATAAGATTCTGAAGTTAAAAAAAATGTTTGGTTATTTTTCTTTAATATTTTGATTCCTTCCTTCAGGCAAAATACTTCAATACCGTAAAGTTCAGAGTTGATCAATTTCTTAAAAAAATCTTATTTATTTTTAGGAAAGTAAAGTGAAAATTAAGAAAAATAAATCAATTAACTAAACAGAAATTAACATAAACATTATTCAATTCAATAATAGTACACTTCGTTCAAGTTGAATATAAACACTAGCCTAATATGGAGATCGAACCTGTGGCTGTAATTATTGCTACATTATTACACTGTAACAATAAGTTACTGCTACAATATGGCCGTCAATTATAGCTCGAAATTTAACGATGTTTATCTTAGGCCAGATTTTTTAATGATGTATATCTTCAGTATACATTCAATTGCAAGTGCTTCGACTGATTCTATCAGTTTTCGTAGTAAAACGTTTAGTTACATTACAGTTCAAAAATTAAAATACCTAATATTTACAATTAAAAAAAAAAACCGTGTAGTGGCTTAGAGAAATAGGATAGTGTCATTAATCTATGACAATTTCAGTTTAGGGTTATTTGTCGTCTGTGTAAGCTTAGTCCATTTTAAATCCTTAATGGCTAGATTCAGCATCTAATCAATTTTCTATGTTATACATGAAGCATACAAATTCAACTACCACCGTTCTTCCTCAAAATTTTTTTAAACATTTTTTTTTAGTTTGTTAATTTATTACACTTTAAAGGCATTTTTCCAGATTCTTATGTTGTTATTTTCTCAATAGATAAAAAAAAGGTAAATTTTTAGTTTATTTTTCTTTTTGTAGAAAATTTTCTGCGCTCCTAAAGAAATTTCATTTTTAAACTCTCAACAGTGAGAATTTATGTTTTTTATTTTAAGCATGAGTTTTTATGATGCTCTTTTATATTATTATTCAAACTTTATATTATAATATACATATAGCAAAAATTATTACAGGTTTTTAATATGATTTTACTTGAAAAATTTTAGTGTTATAAAAACCGCGTTTATGTACCGATCTATCGCGGAATCCTTTTTTAATTTTAACATTGTGTTTCCTTTTATTTTTTAAAATATTTCTTTATATTTAATCATACTTTATATTTTTTTTTTTATTATTAAATTTTTTTTTTAATTTTTTGTTTATAAAAATACAAAAATATTTTGAGTAAAATTCAAAAAAATAAAAATATTAATAATAATAATTTGATCAAGAAAAAAAATTTAATTTGTGAAAATAGAAGTTTATTTAAAGGAAAAGAAAAAAAAAATTTTTTTTTTTTTTTTAAAAGAGAAAAATAAATAATTTCAAAGAAAAGAAAATAACGAAAAAAAAAATGAAAAATAAAGTGAATCAAGAAAATTAAATAAAAAAAAAAAAGAAAAGAAGAAAATCAGGAAAAAAAAAATTCAAAATTATAGAAAATAGAATTAAAATCAAAATAAAATAAAAAATAAAAAAATTATCAAATACAGATTTTTTGGTAGAAATTAAAATAAATATTATAAAACAAAAATTGGATACCTACATCGAAATTTTGGATTACAAGCTACGTGACAGTTGAATTTGTAAACAAATAACAAAGTAAAAAAAAATTTATTATTGTTATTAGATTTAATTTTTTTTGTTTTTGTGAACCATTAATAGTTGCCTTCAATTTCGAAATCTTACCTATACTTTGATAAACATTTATTCAGCTTTGCTTTAACAAACTTTAAGTTGAACTTTGTAAAAAATTTAGTACAAATGTTCTGCCTGTTTAGAGATACTGAGACAAACGACAGTATTATTTATCTACTTTTAATTAATTTAAGCAATCTACACAAATAAGTATAAATTATTCTTGAGTTAATTTAAATTTTATAATTTGCTAAAAAATATTACAAAAATGAATACCATTTAAATGTTTTTTTTTTCCAAGAATGACCATTACAAATTTAAATCTTTGACATAACAAATTAATAATTATCTTCGTGTATTATAAAACTTTTTCTTTTTTTTTTCTTTTAATTTTTAAATTAATTATCATCGGAATAAAAATGATGTTTGAATTAATATTAAGAGAAAGAAAAAAAAAAACACCTATTTTCGTTCCATAAAAAATAAAAACGAAAGACTTAAGACACAAACTTTTTTTTTAACATATTATTTTGATTTATTATTTTAACTTGGTTTGTTGTTGTTGTTTTTTTTTGCAAAACGAAAGAATTAATTTAATTATAATATTTTTCAGTAATTGATATTATTCTTCTGGCTGGAAAAAAAAATAAATAGATTAAATTAACTAACATAGAGAATTATCTAATCCCAGCTTTGAGTTTGTACACAATATATACTCATAACATTCATGAATTTGATTTCGGTGTTGTTTTCTTTCGCCAATTAAAGAATATAGAAAATTTCAATTTAAGTAATTTGAAAATATTTGAAAATAGTAACATAGATTTTTATGTCTTATTTAATAATGAATTTTTCTCCCACAGTTCTTTTTATATAATTGCAGACGGCATTGCAGACAGTTAAGATCGAAACTCTATCTAATCGTTCAAAAAACAACAATATTAAGATAATTTTCTCAAATAAAACAAGAATAAAACTCAATGTTACTTTCTCAACTTGGAATTTTTTTTTTTTTTTTTGAACAACCTAAACAAAGAATTATATCTGTTTTATTTTTTATTTCCAACCGTCCACTGGATATATTAGATAAAAAAAAAAACAAGCTATAAAAAAAAACTAATAAGCAAAGCTAATAATATTTTAAAAACATTAAATTTTTCAATCTTTTTTAAAATAATAATTCATTTTATATTGTCTGGTTTTGTAAGTTAAATGTTATTTTCTTTTAAAACTAAAAATTATTTTCACCAATTTTTTTTATTTATTTATTTATTTTTTTCTATTTTATTTATCATTGTTCATTATTGGTTCTTAGTCCGTAATTTATTATTTAAAAATAAAAAGAAGAAGAAAAAAAAGAAGAAAACATTAAAAAGAAAATTTTCCATTAAAAAATTTCTTACATTTCTAACACTTAATGTTTTGTAGCAACAATAAGATAAATCTTTGTCAATTTTAATTATATGTTTAGTAACGGTAATTAACCCCTACACTTAGAGTAATTCTTGCAAAAAAAAAAAAAAAATAAGAAAAATTTTCTTAACAGATTTTCATTTTAATTTGATAAATTACAAAGTATTAAATTCAAAGATTTGTTATTTAACAGTTTTATTCTTGTAAAATTTATTGTAAACAAAAATATTTCATGAAAATAAAAAAAAGAATTGTGAAAAAAAATTTTTAAAACTATTACGCTTTCCCTTCTCCAAAATATACTGGTTTCAAATTAAATTTTTGTAATAAATTGAATTTTATGTTTTTAAGTTTTTATAAAACGCATTTTAACATAATATTATTTAAATGGTTTTCAGACTACTTTTGACATTAAAAGGAAAGCCATCAAGCACAAGTCAGAAATCCATTTTTATTAATCGTCCTCACGACCTTTATGTAACTTCATAATTCTTATTTCATAATTTTTTCCCATGTATTTTGTTTTTGTGAATAACATTTGTGAATATTACCAAATATCAAAAAAATTATGAAAATTAATAATGTCTGGACCGTCTTTTTTCATAATTCTTAATTCCAGATGTCAAAATTTACAAATGTTACCGTACATCATTTCTCAATTGTATGCATTACCAAAATTCGATTCTGTTATGAAATTATTGAAAAAATTATTATTTTCTTTTTTTCGTCTTGAAAATTTAATATTTTAAAAATTATTCATAATTTTTTTTTTTTCAATTTATCTAAAATTGTTTAACAACTATAGAAAAAATTTAACAATTAAAATTTTTTAACTTTATATCGAACATAATAAATTTCAAGTGCAACAACCTTTATTTAATTATTTTATGAAAGCGTTTCAAAAACAACCTCTCCAAGACAAAGACAGTTGGTAATAAAAATTATGAAATATGAATTATGAAGCTTCATAAAGGTTGTGAGGACGACTATAATTTATATTCAACCTTACTTTTATATTGTTTGGAATTCTTTTTATTTATCTCTTGTACTTGATCGTATTATAATAGTCGTCTTATACTAGTTAATCTACTAATTAATTAATCAGGAATCTATTTTTCTAAATAAAAAAAAATTAAATTTGTATTTGTTTAATAGAAATCTTAATTAACTGACTAAATATCCTTAAGTTTAATATTTATTTCGAATGTAGTTTTGTTTTAATAATTTTTAAAATTAAATTTTCTATAATTAACAGTCAAAAATATAATTTTTAGTATTAAAATTATTTAACATATTTCTAATTTTTATATCACTGAGTATATAAAATAGTCGCATAGAATTCAAACATTTTTAATTTTGAATATTTTTTTTTTTATTGGAACGAACTACTAACTAATATTATCTTAATAAAAATTACCGCCTAAATTAAAGTGTGATAATTATTAAAAACACTTAATCTTATTTAAATATTTTAATTATCAGTGTCAGGCCCATGTCATTGTAAAAAAAAAAAAAATAAATAATGACCTAAGTTTGTTTGTAATTTATTCGTTATATGAAATATTTTAATTTTCTTTTTGACTTTTATATGCTGAGTTAATGTGAATTACTTATTATTATGCTTTATCCGTAATAAAGGGTTATATTTAATACATCACTTTCAAGCTTAGTTAAGCATGTCAATTATACACAAAAAAAAAAAAACAAATATAATATATATATCGAAAACTGAAGTGTTAGCATAATTAGGTAATTATTGACTTGATTTGATTCTTAATTAATTAATATTTAAATTCGTTGAATTATTCAAAAAACAAAACGTGAAGCATAGTTAATTCTTTCGAAATAGATATTCTAAAATAATAAAATTGTAAATTATTTAAGATTGTGCATTCAAACGCTGAATTTAATACAAATTTTTAAAGATAAAAGAAAGTATATAAGAGTAAAAAACGAAAAATATTAGTAACTTAGCTTAATGGTGTAATTTACAATTTTAAGTGCATTTCTACGATATGCATCAAACGCATCAATCATGATCATGAAAAAACATAATAAAAATAATGCATGGATATTTATATGTTTCTATTTTACGGGAGATTTTGCAACAACACATTTTTTTCTTGATTTTTGTTTATTTTTATCAAGATATTAGAAAATAAATATTGGGATGATCGATCCTTTGCCGATACGATACGAGTTATTTTGCAATAACTTATGCTTTTTTTTTTTGTGTTTTATGTTTCAACGCAATAAAATTTAATTTTTTTTTGAAATAGTAATGGTCAATGTTTTGTTTAATGGCAGGAAGATACTCATTGATAAATATCATAATTTTTTCCTAACAATTTAAAGAACATAAATATTTAAATTTTACTTATTTATTTAAATTTTATGGTTCAATTACATTTTTTGTAATTAAAAAAAATGTTATGGGAAAAGGTAGAAAAATTCTAGGTTCTTGCTTCGTTTGTAACAAGTTAGGATGAGAATTTTTTTGGTTTTTTTTTTTTAGCATATCATATGATATGAACTCATGAATTCATTCATAATCATGTTGTAAATAATTATTACCAAAATAAACATATAAATATTTTTTAACATGTTTGATCAAATGTGTTGTTGTTTTTCGTAAATGCTAGAACAACGATTAAAAATTATGTTTAACATGAAGTAAATTAAAAGACAAACTACTTTAAATAAAAATTTCATAGTTTTTTTATAGAGAAAAAAACTGAAGTATGTTTATGTTTATGTCATAAATGAGAAAATTAAAAATGATTAGACCTGAGTAATTATTATTTTTTCATTCAAACAATAAAAAAAAAAAAACTTAGAATTTTTCTGCCTTTTCTTCGCATAAAAAATCACCATTGTATTTTTTTTTTAATTACAAAATATGTAATTATACCATAAAATTTAAATAAATAAGTAAAATTTAAATATTTATGTTCTTTAAATTGTTAGGAAAAAATTATGATATTTATTTGTATCAATGAGTATCTTCCTGCCATTAAACAAAACATTGACCATTACTATTTAAAAAAAAATAAATTTTATTGCGTTGAAACACAAAAAAAAAGATAAGTTGTTGCAAAATAACTTGTATCGTATCGGCAAATGATCGATTCATCCCAATATTTATTTTTTAATATGTTGATAAAAGTAAAAAAAAATTAAGAAAAAAATGTGTTGTTGCAAAGTGTCCTATACATAAAATAGAGACATATAATTGTATATAATATGTAATAACGCGTGTTGGAGTACACTTTGAGGCGCTCGTACGCCTTAACTATTGACTTTATTAAAAAAAAAGGTAGACACATAAATTGTAGGTAATGATCTCTACTTTCATTGTATGTATATAACTGTTTTTATCGTAAAATCAGTCGGAAAGGAGATATGGCCAAAAAAATAATTTTAGGCGACATTTTTCCAATATGGCGGCGCGAGCGGATAAAATACGAGGTCGCAAAGTCGAAATTCGGAAGGAGCACATCAAAATCTATAAAATTACCAATTTTCAAAACTCCCGGAAAACTTTCCAGGTAACCACTATTTTTTGAACCAAATGACTGTACTACTTTAATTATTTTTATTATGTATTTTCTTAAGTACAAAATTCATTTGAGTGTTTTAAAAAAAGAAAAGAAAAAATGATTTAGTTTCAATTATCAATATGACTTTTTTATTTATTATTTTAAATTCAGTTGAATACAAATGTAACAAAAAATATGTTAACTAAACACATTTGAAAATATAAAGCTGTTTTTATTTTGTTCCACTAAAACCCTTACAAGAAAATACCATTTTTCGAAATTTTACATAAAAAAAAAGTAATGTATGGAACCTATTTATCTGATAATCAATGATAATCAATGATAATACTTATTATTAAATTAATGTAACTGTGGCAATAATAAAATAATAATAAAACTTAAGTTATCTAAAGTCAAGAATTTGAAAAATTTCAATTGCTTCTATTAACCCATATACAAATACGAGTGATTCTGTTATATAGGTAGTAATTAAAAATTGTAAATTTAATTAGCAGATTTTGTGATTTTGTTTTTATTTTAAAATACTGTACCTAGTTATTTACATAAATAAATAAAATCAAATAAAATTAGTTTTATTGGAATATAAATTTTAAAGATTAAACAAAGCCGAATTTTTTTGAGAAGGCGGATTCACGGCGCGAATTTCTTTAACAATTAAATTTCATGTTTATAAAAATAATATCCATTTTGTGCAAAAATATATTTTAAGGATCGTAAAATGCGTTATTATTTTTATTTTATTTTTTTAAATGTTCTCTTCCAATTGTTTCAATATTGTATATTGTTTTCATGGAAAATTAGAAGGAAAAAAATTTAATTTAATATCAATACCTTATTTTATGAAATATATATTTATGGTTTGAACAAAATAATTAGTTTATAAAAATGTTTTTAAGTTATTTTAGCTAATTTATTTTTTTTTTTTTCTTAATTTCTTGCAATTATAGTAATTATTGCTGTCTGGGGATTTTATGATTTTCAAATAGAAAAGACAAGGTGACTTAACAAAACTAAAAGCATTAAATGCGAAATTAGTTAGATTTTACATATTTTAAATAGTTTTTTTTTTTTTTCCTTATTTATCAATTTATTTTACTACCTTAAAACTAAATATTTAAGACAATTTTATTATGCACATATGATAGTTGTTATACATATAAAAAGTAAATATAAACTTTTCAATTTACAGCACAGAGAATTTATATCATATATAGCTAATAGTAAAAATCCAAATAAAAAATATTTACAAATATTCATGTTATTCAATTTTAGGACACTTAACCATGAAATAATTTAACAGCATAACATGAGCAAAAATCAATGCATAAACATACATAATATATGTAATTAGAAAGAAACCTAGCAAGTTTTATTGTTTATTACTTAAGTTTTAAAATCCAATTGCATAAATTTTTAGATTGGGTCAACATATAGTTATTTGTTTAACTATATGATTTTTGTTACCACAAGGTTGGATTTGACTGTTTTAATTCTTCTGAACTCTAGAGTTATTTTAAAATAGTGCGCCCCACACGCTGTTGAAAAACTGAATTAATTAATTCTCGTTATTATGTTAGGTATATGCTATATGTCAGGGGTTTCAACTGATTTTTCTACAAGATCAGTCAAAATCCTCTGCGATCTACTTTTTCTAAAAGTAGGAGTAAGAGAAGGCAATATTTAGGGATCCAAATTCTAAGTTTTCCTCTGTTAAATTAGTTCGGTATTTCGACTTTATTATTTTCATTTGTGAAAATGCTGATTCGCACAAATAATGACGAAACAAAATAGGTGTATACATTTTCAGCAACATTTTTTTAGATATTTATCTTCTGCTAAATATTTCCAGAATTTATCTTCGGATTTTCGGAAGCTCTTGCTTTTATATAAATATCATTTTGTAAAGTAATAATTTCTGCTTCAAGTGTACTGTTATAGTTGAAAGGTTTTTCACAATTGTTTCTGCTTTAAAATTGCTATGGAAAACTCATAAATAAAACTACATTATCAAGTTTTTTAAAATCTTCGAAACGGTTACCAAATTCTTCAATAAAATTCTTAGTTTCTTTGATATATTTATTTTCATCATTATTAGTAGAAGGTAGAAGCCGAACTTTTTAATTGCGCCAACATGTTTGGGAAATTGGATAATTTTTTTGATTCTTGAAATTGAAAATGGCAATTTGAAAGAAAATAAATATCTGAAATATGAATATTTATTGGCGATCGACCTAAAATCATTACGTGATCGACCGGTAGATCGCGATCGACGTTATTGACACCTCTGCTATATGTTATATGTAATGTGTAATATTGAATTTCATTGGGATCCTAGACCTAGGCTGTAAGATTATGAATAAAACAGTATTATGAAAATATTAATTTTTTTTTTACGTTTTTAAAAATAAAATACAATCTTGAAGTATAATAAAAATAATTTGATAGGCATAAAATATTATTAATTTATTTAATTATTGCACTTGCTTTCTCCAAAAATATTAGTTAAATTAAATAAATTTTAGAAATTTGCTATTTCATTTCATTTGTTAATAATTAATCGTCGAAATTTCAACATAAAATCATTAAATCAATATGAAATAATTATGTATGTTGTATAAATAATTTTTATTTTTTTTTTGCTGAAAATATGAGCTATTTAAGCTTTTTATTAAAGTTTAGAAAACAATGTTTTTTTTGTAATTTTTGTAATTTTGTTTTTCATTCACGATTTTTTTATTTCATTTGTAAAAATACTGATTAGAAATAACCCTGCAGGTCATTTAATACTTTTTTTTAGAGAAAGTAAATAAAATAATGAATGATTTCTTAATAATAAAAAAATATATGTATGTATGTAATAAAAAATAATTAATATTTTATGATTACAATTTGAAAATAATTAAAATTTTGTGTCAATTTGAAGTAATTGTGTCAGAAAAAATTTATTGAATTGTGCCAAAAAAAACAACAATTCGTTATTCAAATGGCATAAATATGCGAGAAGAAAAATAGAAAGTTATTATTCGATTTCAGTACGCCCCCAATATACTACTGAATATTTATCTAAATAACAAGTCTGCATTCCGAGATGTATACATTGTGCTTTATTACAGTTGTTTTAGTAACATTGCATTGTCGAGAACTACTACAAATATATATAGGGTTAAGGGATTAAAGCTCCCTTTTTTCACCATATATAAATGAGGAATTTTGATCTCATAATAATTATCCTAGTATTTATGTTAAATTTCAAGCTCAAGTATTATATCGTATCGTTACACAACGCTTGATTACACAACGCTTAAATAACTTATTCAGATGCGTTACGAAAAGTGAGGGTTCTAATACCTGTAGCGCAAAGATTTGAGGTTCTAAAAGACGAATTTGTTTTCAATTACTTCAATAGATTTATTTGCCTACAGCTTAATTCATAATATCCCAAAAACAAAAATTATCTCCTTTACAATTGAACTCTGGATGAACCCTAAGAATTTATTATCAAAAAAAAAGGGTTTATTAAAATTATTTTTGAGTTTAAAATATAATTTCAATGACTAATTAATCTTTTCAGTTTTAATTTGCAAAAGTATACATCAAGTTCTATATTCAGTTAGTTCTCATATTTTTCATTATACTAAAAGTTTTAACAATTAATTTTCAGTTTTTCCTGAAAAAAAAAATTATAATTTAAAATTAATGTAAGTAATTTCGAAGATATTTTTTTTTATTTCTTATACCTCTGAAATGTAAAATGAAAATGATTAATGATCAAGTAGTAGGTATTGAGCAATTTATATATATTTTTTTAATTTAGTTTTTTTTTTTGGAACATTAAAAAAAGCCATAAAAGATCAAATTTCTCCATTAAAATAAATTTTTTGGTCCAATTTTGTTCAATTTTTATTTTCTTCTTTTAATTATTTTCACACTCAATACTATACGGCTTCTAAAGCTTTCGATTGCTCCTTTTTTGTTGCATTACAAAAAAAAAAGAAGAAAAACATTCTTAAAATATAATTTGTCCTTTCCACTTAATTGAAATATTTTTACACTTTTATTGTATATTAAAAATTTAATTAACTTAAAGAAAATTCCTTATGTCTTGATAGGTCATTTTTATTAAGGTCACAATTAAAGTAAGTCATTTCATTAATGCTGTCATGCCGCATTATTGTAAATATGGTAAAAAAATTATGGAAATTTATTATAATAACTCCTCTTTGTTTTATAGAAAAGTTGTTAAAAAAAATTTATCACTTGATTGACAACAAATTAGGAAGCACACTTTTCCGTTCAAGATGCTCTTTTATCGCCCAAGCTACTGATATTGTTAAATTTATTCTTTTATGCAAAAAATTAAATTAAAATTTCGAATTTCGAAACATATTAAGTTCCCCTCATTTTCTCGAATTTTTATTGCTTTATTAATATTTTGCATATCGCAACATATTAAACAAAGAATTATATTTTCAATCCTTTTTGGTAAGAAAAAAAAAACAAAAAAAAAAATTTATGATTTTTATGATCATTATTATTGTTTTCATAGAAAAAACATTAATATACATTAACTGTGTTATGTTCACTAAATTTAATTTTTTTTTTTCCACAAGACAGTTCTAGACATTCAGACAGGAAAAAATATTAACGGAACATGTTCTGTCATTATTATTTATTATTTTTATTAAACTAGGTTTATTTATTTATGAACTTGTATAATATAAAATAATCAGACTTCAACCATAATCTTTTATGTCGTATTCTTTAGTTCATAAAAAAAAATGTAATTAAAAATATATTTTAATGTATGTATATATAGCATTCTTCTGTTCAATCAACATATAATAAACATTTTTTTTAATCAAAAGGGGATAATTCGTTTTAGTTGTACATATTTTTAATTTTTTTTTAAATCAGTTTTTCAAATTGGTTAGTTTTTTTTTTTTTTTTTTTTTTAGAATTAAAAGTTCCAAGAAATCAAATTAAATGTCATCATTTCATTTATGTGTACAATATGTTGATAATATAATTGTAATTTTAATCAGTCTTAAAAAAAAAAAAAAAAAATTTTTGATATTATGCGCTTTTCTTGAAAAGGCCACAAACAATACAAACATAAATATATGTTTAAGATGAAAAAAAAAAAAAAAAAATTAAAATCTCTTTTTTTTTTTTTTTTAATTAATTTTGTGGAAAAAATAACATATTCCTTATTCTGTTAGTTTTTTTAATACCTTTTTTTTTTTTTTTTTAATAATAATTTTCGTATTTTTGCGAAAATCATGTTTTTAAATATTTCAACTTACAAGGAATTTTTAATTCGCTTATAAAACTCATAAAGTTGATAATTTTTTCAGTTTTTTTTTTTTTAACATACATACTTTTGAAAATTAAAAAAAAAAAATAAAATAAAAAAAGAATAAATGTTTTTGCTTCTTTATTAGGAATTGTACACATAAATTAAACTTTTTAAAAGTTCGTCTTTAACTCCTTCACCTCAAAATAAGACTAAGTTCTTACACAGTGCAAAATTTGAACAAAAATAATAAAATTTCTAAGGTATAATTTTACTTGTGAAGATTATGTAGTATTTTGTGCAATATATTGTCGTGAATGAAATTGTTGTTTGGGTGGAATGTATAGCTGATGGGCCGTCATGATATTGTTGGTTATTTTCCGACGAGGTTCAATTCTCACATCGGGCCGGAATTTCTGTGAATTTTTCCACTACACTCAAAAAAAAAATGCAATCAAAATCGAAAGCAATTGTACTTCATTTCAATTTTTGTCCGTAATTGATACTTTTGAAGTCAAAATCTGTTGTTTTATTTGAAGACATCCTGAATGAAGTTCCAAAATGAAATACCAACTTTACAGACAATTTTAAGACTGAAAACCTGTCCTTATTTTAGGACTTCAAATATTTTCTTTCAAAACAAAAATTATTACTTCATTTGAATTGCAATTGCTTTCATTTTACCTTGCATTAATGAAACTATGTTCTTCAAATTAATGTTTTTAGTTGCAATAAAATAAAATGAATAACTTTAGATTGAAATGGAGTAAGTCCTGTTTTATTTTCATTCATTTTATTATATTTTCCATTTTACACATTGTCGTAAATTCAGTTCATAGCTCAGTGGCAGAGTTGGTGGATTGCAATGTTTAGGACAGTGGTTCGAAGCTACAAGCGGGCATAAAAAAAAATTATTAAAAAAAATTAAAAAAAAAAAAATTAAAAAAAAATAAATTAAAAAATTTAATAAACAAAAAAAATTAAAAAAAAAAAAAAAAAAAATATATAAAACAAAAATAAAAAAATTTAAAAAATAAATAAAAAAATTTAATAATAAAAAAAATTAAATAAAATAAAAAAAAAATCAAAAAAAATATAAAAAAAAAATAAAAAATTAATAAAAAAATAAAAAAAATATAAAAAAAAAATAAATAATTAAAAAAAAATTTAGTCTAGCAATTTTTTTTTTTGTATTTGCGGTGTTTTTGCTGATGAATTTGAAAGGTTTTTGGTTTTGGGGTAATAAACTTTGTTTTGTTTTTACTTGAATTATTTTGTTTTCATTTCGAAAGATACTTGCTAATTTCTGCTTTCGATTTTGAAATGAACTACCATTTGTTTTCAAATCGAATAATTCTCTGTAGGGACAATGCGAAGAAATCTCACTTTAAATTGAAGCAATTTTTTGTTGTTTTGATTGCATTATTTCTTTGAGTGTAGATTTAAGTGTAGTACACATGATAAGTTGAATATATTAGTTTAAGTCAATCAGTAAGTAAATTATAGAGCATCAGCGGAAAATTATGATTCTACCCTCAATAACATGAAAATTACATTATTCTTATTATTTATAATTTAAAAAAATGAATAATAAATATTACAAATTATTATAGTTTTAATAAACTTTACTTTTAGATAATTAATAAGAGTTATGAGCGGGTACAACAGTTGCATTTAGAAACTGCAATTTTTAATTTTAATATCTTGTTTAAACTATTTTATAATTATTGTTTGCTTAATGGTCGTTTTAATTATTCAAATATTTTATAATTAGTTTTTTAAATTTATATTTTTTCGTAAGTCAATTTTTAATGAATTAACCTTCAAAAATTTTAAGTAACGAACTCATTATTCTATATTAATATTGTACTTCCTCATTAAACATGAATTCCAATATTAAAAATCTTTTTCTAATTAAAAATTTTGCATGTAAAAATTCATTGAGGAACATTGAATAAACCACAGAAATAATCATCACATCTTTACAGTCCAATTTATAAATTTCATTCTCATTAGAACATATCCATTAGTTTAAAATTTTTATATAATTTTTAAACAGTTTTAATTCTCTCATTTAGAATTAAAAAAAAAAGAATAAAATAAAAAAAATTAAAAACTTAAATAATTTAAATTCCAATTTATATTTTTAAATCATTCCAGACAAATAAACATTTGTCTCTTAATAAAAATCCTGTTTCCTTTTGATCGTCCAATATAAAAAAAAAAAAAAAAACCAAACATACTTCCAGTTTCTTATACAAAGTTAATTTCCTTTTTTTTAAATATTTTTTTTTGTGCGGAATTTTAAAACATTATTAAAATTGCTTTTAACATGTTTTAATTTTTATTTTTTTTTCTAACTCATTTTCGATGAAATTGTAAAAGTTTTTTTTAATATCATTTAAAAAAAAATATATACATTCACGTTTATATATAAATGATATACTTTTTTTTTTCGAAAATTATTCATTAAGTATAAAACTTATATTATTTCTTAATTTTTGTTTTTTTTTGTTAAAAATATTTGTTTTAAATAGGTCCCAACCAAAATAACACAATTTTTGTATGAAAAATGGGCTTATATTATGTTTATGAAATTGTCAAAAATATGAGATGAATTTAAATTATGAAGGAATTAACATTTTTTAAAAATCATAGCTTGTTAGAGTTAAAAAAAAAAATCGAGAGCTGTATTTAAATAAAATTTAAAATTCGGTATGAACTCATTTTCTTATAGCCCATAGCCTAGTATTTAATTTGGACAAATGAACCAAATAGTATTTTGCTTTGATTTCGCATAGCAAAGCGCAAGGCGATAGTTAGTTAGAAAAATTCTATTGATAAATTATAGCCAATATTTCATTAAAACGAGGCTTTATTCATTTATGTCATCACATGTTGTTTACTTACGTTATTCGTTCTTTCGTTTATTGAAAAAGAATTTTGGCAACAAATAAACTAGGCAGAGAAACAACATTGCCAAATTCTCAATAAGTTTAGTGATCAAATTTTGGTAAAAATAAAATTTTTTATTCAAGACAAAATAATAGTGGTTCTCCCGAAAACTTTTTTAATAAAAATATTCTGAATAAAAATATCACTAATGTATTTTATTAGTGTAATTAAATCTCAGAAATATTTCAAGTTGATTATTTTTATAGACGTCCCCAGGGGTGTTCCAAAATTTTCTGCAGACAAAAATATCATTTCTGTCAAAGTTGTTTTGATTTCAATTTAAAAACTATTTGTTTCACTCGTTAAAAAAACACACACAAAAAAGGATAAAAATTAGTTCTCCTGAAAATTTGTACTTTTGTAACACTATCGAAATATGTTTATCCTAAATATTTTTTATTCAAGAAAAAAAATTTTTTTTTCGGTAGAACTGCCACTAATGTTGATCTAAAATTTTTATTGCATTTATATTTAAATTTTTTTTTCAATAATAATTATACTACTATGAATGTTGCTAACGAGTTTGTGTCCATTAAGAATATTAAGAATAAAAATATGATTGTTTATTTATTTTTTATTTACTTATTTTTTTTTTTCGGAAAAAATTTGTTTAAAAATATCAATCAGATTTAATATAATGAAAAGAAAATCCATTTATAATTTGATTTTTGAATGCTTTTAAAATATTTTTGCCGTTATTTATCGTAAGAAATAAAAAAAAAATTACTTCATTAATATTTAAAACTAACTAGACAAGTAGTTGTTTTTTTTTTCTGTTAAAAAACTTTTTTCAAGAAAACTTCAAGCCTTTAGAATATACCTAATACATATATATAAAAAATAAAGGTAATAAATAATTATTTGAATACAGACAAAAATATTCTTTTTAAGAATAAAATAAAACAAAAAAAATAATGTTTTTTTTTTGTATTATAAAAATGCTTCAAAATTTTTATACTAAAGATGCGTTTAAATTTCAGTCACAAAAAAATTTGACAGTTTTCTTATTCGTAAATACAAAAAAACATAATATAAAGAAAAAGTATAGAGTTATGTTCCTTGGTTGAGGCGAAAACAATCGCCTTGTACTCGTAAAATGTTATATGTACAAATGTTAAACACATAATGTACTCAAGGAATTATTATCTAAAATTATTTTCTTCTAGCGCTAGAATGTACAGATATTATTAAAATCCAATTTAAATCTTTATAAAAAAAAATAAAATTATTAAAAAAATTAAAACAAATTTAACCAGAAAGAATTTTAAATCTATACATATAACTTTTTTAAATTTGTAAACACACCATTAAATAATCTTTGTATTTTATGTTTTGCCTTAGGGTTTAATGTAAACCAGCCTATAGTATGTATATATATATGTCTACATATAAATATATATATTCTTATGGTTTAATATTGAAGAGAACATAATTTTTTTTTTTTTATTATTATTTGAACTCAAAAAACATGCTTACACAGCATATTTTCTTTACACAGCATTATTATATCTTAGTATCATTATTTTAAGGTTTTTCTAATCTACATAATATATTAATGAAAAAATTTTTACACTTAAATTTATTGGAAGCAATAATTTTGTCAATAAATATAAAATTATTTAGAAATTTAATTAAAATTATAAATGTGAAGTTTAGCTAGCTTGAAAAAAAAGAAGAGTTCATCACGCTATTTCCATGATTTTTAAATTATAGAACAAAAATTTCAGATGACATTTATATTTCATTAATTATTTTTAATTTCATGAATTCAAAAACCTTATTTCTTTTATTCAGTTCCTTCAGATTTAAAAATATGTATTACATTTAGATTTATATACATTAAAATTATTAATTTATAGAAAAATACGAAAAAAAAAAAATTAAGTTTTCCAATTTATTAAATTTAATTTTTGCCCTATTTACAAATTTCTGCAAAAAATATTTTTATATGATTTACAAAGCGATTTCGTTTGTCATGAACTTACTTTTAGTATAAAAATATAGTTTCATATTAAATATTGAATTCAAATATAAAATTTTTGCTCTATATTTAACAAAAAAAAACACCATAAATTAAAAACAACTGAACAAGTATGTATGTGAATCGTGTAATTCTTTTTTGTGCAAACATTTAGCAACATTGTTATTTTATTCTTTTGAGGAAAAAAAAGTAATTATGATTGTGATACACTTACAAAACTATATTATACCTCTATTCTGTAGAAAATGAAAATAAATTGTATTCAGTTCCGATTATGTAGAATATAAATTATTTTCAAAAAGTTTATGAATACTCAAACACTCTGTTTGCAAGTTAAACTGAAAAAATAGATGATTTTAATAAATTTGTAAATAAAAAATTTTAAACTTAGTATTAGGTTTGTGCTTTGCTTTAGTATTAGGTTTGTGCTTCCCAGCTTTTAAAAATATTATTTACCGTCAGAATAAACAAAATTTAAGTGAATAATTTCCTTCATTTAATTTAAACAAACACATTTAATATCCTTACGAATATCAGAGAATATTTTAATTTAATATATTTACTTTTTATTTGAATTTATAAAAAAAAAAAAACCCCAAAAAATTTGATGACGAGTCTTACTTGAAGTTAAAAAAAAAAAAAAATAGGGTTTGTGTCTTAAGTCTTTTGAATTTTAATAAATTAAAAAAGAAACTAAACAATTAATGTTATTTCAAGCAAATTTTATTTTAAAAAAAAACACATAATATATATAAATAAAATTAAATGTCCGAAGTATAATTTCAATAACTTCAATCTAATACTTGGTTTTTTTTTTGTTTTTTTTTTTTTTTAATATTATGAAAAATAAAAAACCATCTTTTAATTGAGAGAACTGAAACTATATTTTGCTTCCTTCAGTATCATTTTTTTTGTTTATATTTTTCTTTTTCTCTATTCTTACTCAACATTGAGCATATAATTTTATGAAATTTCTAAAAAGCATAAAAGTTAACGAGCATGGATTCAATGAAAACCTGTATCTTATTTTTTTGTTTTTTTTATTTTTTGTTATTATTATTAAATAAATGAGAGTGTATCTAATCGTACATTTTTTTTCTGTATTTTTTTTTTTAAATCTTACATTGGATATATAGCAAGAAAATTATACAAAAAAAAAAAAAAAAGCGTAAAGGCTAGTATGCGTAAAAAAGTATTATAAAATTTATATATATATTTTTTAAGGGTATATGAACCATCATTTTGATATAAAATTTTATTTTTCTTTTTATTGAACATAAAATATATGTATAAACATAAATATAAAGAAAAAAAAATTTTATATTATTGGATGTATTAGGGCAACTTAATTCCCAATGTATAAGTTAGCGTAAAGTTTAATTTTTTTATTCTTAATGAATTTTGAGTGATATTTTTGGTTTCACTACTTTTTGAATAAAAACCTAAGACCAAAGATATTCCAGCTCTATTGAATTCAAATAAAATGTTGCCTGATGCCTTTTATCACGGTCTTTTTGACATATTCGAAATTTCAAAAATAAAATAATGTCTTTCTTTTTGATTTTTGGTGAAAAAGGCGTGAGATAAGGAGTCCATCCTGTTCTATGTTCACTTCATTAAAATAATCATATTCGAATGGCTTTCAAAAAATGAATATAATAGCCACAATATTATTTCATTTACCCTATGGACATATATGTATAAAATAAAGTATAAATATATATTCATTTTGATTTTGTATTTATTTGTGTTTTTGACCCAAAGAAAATTCAAAAGAAATTCCATGAAAAAAAAAAAAAAGGTTCAACCAAAATAGAGTGTATAGAAAATTAAAATCATAAAAAAATTCAAGAAAGAAATAAAAAAAAATTAATATTTGATTTTTTTTTTATTGTTTTTGTTTTTTGACCTTTTCTGATGAAAAATAAAAAAAAAGCGTCAGATATTAAATCTTTGTATTTTATTTTTTTTTTTTTTTTTTTAGAAAAATTTATTAAAATATTATTTTATTGAAAAGAATTTTTAGAATGTCATAAAAAAAATTATAGATATTGAGATTTTGGTTTTTTTCTTCTTTTTTTTTTTAATTTAACATGGATTATTACTTTTATGTAAATCAAAAATTAAGAATCTATTGAACTTGTTCTTTGTGTTGAAGTATATAGCTTTTTTTGGAAACATGACTTTCAAGCTCAAAATTCTCAAAGATATCAATGTTTCAAATTTAAGTGTCCTAAAAAATAGCCACAATATATTTTTTAATGAGAATGGACACAATTGGATAGCCAGTAGCGACTTTATCGGTTGCTACATTGAACATTTTTTGAAATTTTGCAATTATTTTTGATACTTAGTAGTTCTTGATGATGGAATATCCGTAAATTCGGAACTTTTATTCGTCAAGCTTTTTTTAATTAATTGCCTTATGTGCTTTTGTCCGGCAACATGAGAATTAATAAATTTATTGAAAAATTATTTAATCGCTATCGCTGTACTTGTGTTTGCAGCTGTAGTTGATAGCTGAAGTTGTTTCTTGCATCTCTTATTGAGTTTAAATTTTTATATGAGTTTTTTTTAAATATTGTTTGATTGCGAGTTTGAGAAATCCGTATTAGTCATAACACATTTCATAAATATAGTCGATATCATTCAAGATGGAATCATATCAGGAGACCGTTGGGATGAAATATTTTATAAAAAGTGCAAAAATAATAACAAAAATATTAATATTTACACATTTTAATTTTTTTTAAATTTTTATCTTTTTAGCGGGTATCATACATCCATTATACAGTTGACATTGTAATCAGGGCAGCAATATGGTGAATTGATTATCACGGATTATAATTGAAGAATAGCGGCTGCTTATATGTCGAAGCTATACAAATTAAAATAAAAAATAAAAAACTATTAGACATGTATCTAGTAGGTTGATCCTAATGGATCATAACAATATAAACTTATTAATAATTATAGATTTTGTTCTAAGAATTCAGCATTCATGACGATCTGCTGCCGTATTAAAATAAATTCGGCTTTAATAATAATGTGTGTGGTTCAGAAAGTAAATTGGTTTCTTATATTAACAAATTTTATACTACTAATAAATGCAGTTCATATACCAGGACCTGGACCAGGAGTAGTATCGTTTGCAACTTTCATTAATACAAATGATTTATCACGGCATAATAATAATTATTCTCAAACCTCAAGGCGGCGATCATCTAGTAGTGATGGATCACAAATGCATTCACGAGCAGTTGATACCAGAGTACAGCTGGAAGTACTCGAAGGTGCTCCGCGTGGCACCGTTGTTGGTTACATTCCAACGAAACCAGGTTTTACATACCGGTTTAATGAACCGCCACGAGAATTCACTTTAGATCAGGTGAGTGGTGAAATAAAAACCAATATGGTATTAGATCGAGAAGATATGGGAGATAGATATGATTTAGTTGTATTATCGAGTCAACCAACATATCCAATAGAGGTTAGAATAACAGTACTAGATATCAATGATAATGCTCCAGAATTTCCAGAGCAGAGCATTGCTATATCTTTTTCCGAAAGTTCAGCATCTGGAACAAGACTTCTGTTAGATGCTGCAACAGATAGAGATATTGGCATTAATAGCGTAACAGATGATTATCGAATAGTTGATGGTAATCATGACGAGAAATTTCGTTTGGCTGTTACGTCGAATCCCAGTGGGGATGTATCATATTTACATCTCGAAACAACTGGAAACTTAGATAGAGAAACAAGGGGATATTATAGTTTAAATATCTCTGCCAGAGATGGAGGTAGCCCTCCACAGTATGGTTATTTGCAGGTGAATGTAACTATTGTGGACGTTAATGATAATCCACCGATATTTGATCATAGTGATTATATAGTTTCATTAAATGAGAGTGTACCCCCAGGAACACCAGTTTTGCAAGTTATGGCATCTGATAATGATTTGGGGGATAATAGTAAAATAACCTATTATTTATCAGAATCAGAAGCACAATTTACTGTTGATCCTGAAATTGGAGTAATTTCAACAACGGCCCGTTTGAATTGCCCCCAACAAAGCTGTGCAACGTTTTCACGCCCAAACGGTAACTGTCCTAAAAGTTGCGTATTCACAGTATTTGCCAGGGATCATGGCTCACCTCGACAAGATGGACGTACTTATGTTACAGTAAATTTAGTCGATACAAATGATCACGATCCGATTATTAGATTTCAATATTTTCCTTCAACTGGAAGTTATGCAACAGTTGATGAAAATGCTATCAATGGCAGTGTTGTAGCGGCAGTTTCTGTGGAAGATATCGACGAAGGTTTGAACGGAGAAACAAGTATCAGGATTCTTTCTGGTAATGAACTACAACATTTTCGGCTGGAAAAGACTCCAAGCTTTGACATTGTAAGAGTGAATGGGGTTCTTGATCGTGAAGAGATTGGTAAATATAATTTAACTGTAGTAGCAACGGATAAAGGAACACCCCAAAGAACTGCAACTGCTTATCTGATTATTCATGTCAATGATGTAAATGATCATGAGCCAGTTTTTGAAAAATCTGAATATTCTGCAGTGCTTAGTGAATTGGCACCGTCAGGTACTTTTGTGGCCAGTATAACTGCTACTGATGAAGATACCGGTGTAAATGCCAAAATATATTACGATTTTGTCTCTGGAAACAATCAGCAGTGGTTTACTATTGATCAGACTTCAGGTCTTATTACAACTTATTCAGCTCTTGATCGAGAAATTCAAGACACAATTATAATGAATATATCAGCACACGATGGTGGTCCAAATCCGAAGTGGGCTTATACACAGCTTAAGGTATCAATTTTGGATGAAAACGATGAAGCGCCTAAATTTTCTCAAAAAACAATCAATGTTACATTGAGCGAGAAAGCACCTCCACAGACTCTAATAGCAATGCTAACCGCATCTGATCACGATCAAGGAACAAACGGTAGTGTAACATATTCTCTAGCACCAATAGTTAAGCAAAAATATTTGGATATATTTTCTCTTGATTCCTTAACCGGTCAGTTGATTACAAAAACACCATTAGATAGAGAGACTATATCTGAGTACGAAATCCAGGTAATAGCTCGAGATCAAGGTACCCCACCACAATCAGCAACAGCTACAGTTTACTTAACAGTTGATGATGTGAATGATAATAGTCCGGAATTTTATCCAAGACAGTATTTCTTACCGGTGGTTGACGATATAAAAGTGGGATCATCTCTATTAACAATATATGCGACTGATCGCGACGATAAAGAAAATGCTATTATTACATATAACTTGGAAACCGATGAAAATGGTTTCTTTGCAATAGACTCCACAACAGGCTTAATAATTTTGAAGAAAAGCTTAAAACAATCAGAAAAATCAACTTTTAAACTTATTGTTTCTGCAAAAGATCGTGATGATCGACGATCAGAAAAGAATGCTTTAGTTGAAATTTTCAAACAATCAAAAATGGAGAATATAGAATTTGATTCGTACAATGGCTATGAATTTCAAATAATAGAAGATCATATGCTCAGCACTCCAGTCTTAGGCCGGGAGGTAGGTAAAATTCAAGCAACAAATTCACATCAACAAGTTGAATATTTTATTATATATGGAGATCCCAATGAAAATTTTGAAATAGATCGACGAACTGGTATAATAACCACTTCGAAAGCTATTGATCGTGAATCAACATTGCAATACTCTTTAACGGTTGTCGCGAAAGATAACCTAGCATTTGGTAAGACAGGTGTTAATATATCTGTTCAGGATTTAAATGATAATGCACCAAAATTTGCTACTGATAGAGATGAAATTTTATTGTTTGAAAATGCAGCTGTAGGTCAAGAAGTTTATATATCAAGGGCACGTGACAGAGATTCAGGTTCGAATAGCAGAGTAACTTATAGTTTAATTTATAATCCGGATAATCAGTTCCGAATTAATGAAGGAACTGGTGTTATACATTTACAACGACCGATACGTTCCGAACCTGGCAGTATAATGCATATAGAAATAAAGGCAATTGATGGAGGTAAACCACCTTTATCATCAAAACATACAATATCAATTATTATTGAGGATGTTAATGATCATACTCCTGTGTTTGATCATACATCCTATGAAACTTCGTTATTAGAGTCTACACCAGTAAATGCAAGATTTTTTGCTTTATCTGCTTCAGATGCAGATTTAGGCGCCAATGGAAGAATTTCTTATGAAATTATCGAAGGTAATACTGAAAATAAATTTGGCGTTTTTCCTGATGGATTCTTATATGTGAAGTCTCAATTGGATCGCGAAGAAAGAGATTATTATTCTTTAACATTGTCTTGTCATGATCATGGTATCCCTCAACGTACATCAAATGTTCCTGTAATAATTCATGTTATTGATGAAAATGATAATGCCCCACAATTTACAAATTCTAGTTTTACATTTAATATACCTGAAAATGAGCCAGTTGACTCATTTGTTGGAAAACTTGCTGCAGTTGACCAAGATATTGGGCGAAATGCTGAATTATTGTTTTCATTGATATCGCGTGAAGATGATTTCACAATTGATACTAGAAATGGCTTTATCAAGACATTACACCCTTTTGACAGGGAAGATTTGATTAAAAAAACTGGCTATAATTATATTCAGCTAGAAGCAATTGTAAGTGACAATGGTTTTAATCGACTACGAGATAAAGTTAAAGTCAAAATAATTATAACGGATATAAATGATAATGCTCCCCAATTCTTACGCGCACCTTATAAAATTCAAATTTCGGAAGATTCTTCATTAGGCACACATTTAGTTCGTGTTTATACTGTTGATGCTGACGAGGGCTTAAATGGTGATGTCTTTTATAAAATTATTAGTGGCAATCAAGAGGGCCGTTTCGCAATTGATGATGCCACCGGACAAATATCTTTACTGCGCAAATTAGATCGTGAGGCCAAGTCGTTGTACGTACTCACTATTGTCGCACATGATGCAGCTATTAAAGGTCATCAGTTAAATTCGACTACTACTGTTACCATTGAAATTTTGGATGAAAATGATAACGCACCTGAATTCACGCAAACTAACGCACAAATATCAGTTCATGAAACAAATCCAACTGGTGTAGAATTAATGAAATTTCGTGCAAGTGATTCTGATTTAGGAATTAATAGCCAAATAACATTTTCTATAGCAAGTGGAAATCGAAAAGACACATTTCATATTGATCCAATTTCTGGATCGTTATATCTGCACAAACCATTAGATTTTGAAGATACTCAAAGCTATTCATTAAATATAACTGCTTTAGATGGTGGAAGTCCACGTTTATCGACAACAATATTATTTATTGTTAATGTTATTGATGAAAATGATAATCCTCCAATTTTTCCAAACACAGCTATTGTTAGACAAATTCGAGAAGGTATTTCTATTAAAACTCCGATCGTTACTGTAAACGCAGAAGATCCAGATTCTGGATTGAATGGAAAAGTAACTTATTCGATAATTAAGCAAGATCCTTTTGATAACAAAAGACATTTCGGGATTAATGCGACGAGTGGTGTTATTTTTACGCTGAAAGAAATCGACCGAGAAACAATAGACACATTTCGTTTAACAGTTTTAGCAACTGATCAGGCTGAAAGCCCTCAAAAACGTTTATCTGCTGAAAAATTAGTTACCGTAATAGTAGAAGATATCAACGATAATGCACCAAAATTCGTGTCAATGAATGCAGCAATATTACCTTTTCAAGAACCTCATTTTAATAAACCTAGTCGCGACGGTTCATTTGTAATGTTTGTAAAAGCAAAAGACTTAGATTCAAGTACAAACGGTTTAGTAACTTATGAAATGGTTTCTGGTAATACAGATTTATTCAAATTGCATAGATCAACAGGTGCAATAACTTTACGCAAACAAATAATTACTCCAGAATTCCGTTATCAGCTAGCAATTAAAGCAACAGATGAAGCTGTTCAAAGTGAACGTAAAAGTTCGGATGCTTATATAACTTTGATAACAACTCATAGTGGTATGAAAAATAATGGTCCTATATTTGATCAACGTGAACAAAGTGGTAGTATTTATGAAAATGAACCAACCGGCACTGGTATTTTAACAGTTAGTGCTCGTTTAAATTCAGCTGATATAGAATATTATATAACAAACGTAACAAGTATTGATGGCCATCAAGTTGATAGATTATTTGATATTGATACTAAATTAGGTATTTTATCAACGGCAAATGAATTGGATCGTGAATCTGGTATTGATACATATATAATTGAAGTTTATGCAATTGCATTTGGTGAAATACCTCGGACATCAAACACAAAGGCAAGTAATATTGAAATTTATTTATTTTTTTTAAAATGTTTTACATACAATGACATGTAACATTAATAGAAGAATATTTTATTTATATTTTGATCTTTATTACAAACATAAAAAAAAGAAAATTTCTTGCGTTTTAACTTATTTTGGGAAATAATTATGAAAAAATAAATTTAAAATAAGAAATTCGAATGATGACATGGCGCGTATTTGTCGTTTGATAGTGCCGGAAATAAATTAATTGATTGTCGCGATAGTTTCCAGTTAGGGTTAATTTAAATAAATATGTCGGCTTTTTATTTCAAGAATGAGGGAACATCGTTTAAGCAATGTCATAGTGAAAACTATCTTGCAACAACAGAATAATAAACTACAACTTGAATTCTTTTTTTCTATTTAAAAAACAATCTGGTTTGAATATGATTGTTCAAAAACTAAGTTAATATATTATAATCTTATATTGTATTTCCGATTTGACTTTACATAATAATTTTATGTGAACTTTTTTGAGTGTGTTATATACATAAATATGTTGAGAAGATGTTCATGGCTTATGTTAGCAAGCTGCCGCCTTTAATATTTATCTGTTTTCCGCCGCAGCCCTTAACAAACTTTGTGTATGCAAAATAAACAAGTTATTTTATTAGACTTTGATTTGGGCTTCAAATATTAAAAAAAAAGGCGTTCAGATACAAATGAAAAAATTTCAGAATCTTATTTGTTTATCACTTGACTTGATTTTATGAATATATATTTTATTATTTTTATATTATTTGTTATTCTTTGTATATATATAATAAACAAAAAAATGTGAAAATTGCACCTTGAAACTAAATTTTCATGTTAATTCTTTATTTTTTTTATATACTTTACATTTTAAATTTTTATTTGTTGTTATTTAATATATTTTATTTTAATGTACTTTTTCAATTTTATTTTTTTCTTTTTTTTTTTTGCATTCGCGATGGTATAAGATAGTGATTTTTTTCAATTTGCGACTGGAATGTCATTTTTTCTTGAATTTTTAGTTTATTAAATCTTTGTTACAAATTCTTTTTTCTTACAACAATTATTTTTTTGTAAAATTAACACACCGAGGAAAATAAGATTTGGGAAAATTAAATAAAAATGGAATAAATTTATTAAAGAAACAATATTTTTATTCATATGACTTGTTCTTTTTTACCCCACAAGCTTTTAATGCTATACGCGATGAAGAAACAGCATTTTTGTTTTGGTTAGAAAAAAGACCAAAAACCTAAAGTGAACATTCGCATAACTAAAGCAAAAGCTTCAAACTTTAGTAATATTAAAAAAAACTAGTCCGCCGCAACCAACATTATAATGAAATTATGTGATTATTATTATTTTTGTTAAGTATCTTATTATTGAAATTCTGAAATATATAAAAGTATAATATTTATTTCTTAAATTTTGAAAATTGGTACTTACAGTTGAATATATTTCAACCGAAAAATTCTTGTCCGTGTTAAATTTATAAAATATATCTTTTCTTGTGCATTCAAAGCAATATGACCAATATGAAATGTAAAAAAAAAAAAATAAAAAATAAAAATGCATTACAACGAAATTTAATATATTAAAATATGTTTCAGAAATATTTCGAAATGAAAATAAAAGTGTTTCGCACTAAAAATAAACAAAAACTTTTTGTAAATGTGATAAATTTAGTAGTAATAAAATTAATTATCATCATTTTTATGTGTTTAAAAAAAAAAAAAAACTAAAAATTTAGTCGGTCTTTTATTCACAATATTATACAAAAGCAGTTGTACTCGATTATATAAATTTGATAGCAATGATTTTTACCAACTAACTAGTAACTTTACATTACAAGTTTTTGAGCAAAAAAGTCCAATAATAAATATATAGGCAATAAATTCTCTTTCAACACAGAAAATAACTGTAGCCAAAAATATATTATCGACTTTTATAGCACGTTTAGCGTTTAAAATTTTGTAAATCGCTTTCTAATTAGTCAGTTTTATTTATTTTTTTTATTATTATTTTTTATTATTTTTTTTTTCTTTAATGTTTGTTTCAAAATTAAAGATGTGCTAAATATGTAATTGTGATGAAACAAGCATATTTTTACAAATAATTTGGATTGAAATGAATAAAATTACTTATATAATTCATTTTTTAAAAGCTTAAAGATAAATGCTTTTTGTTTCAATATTAATGGAATTAACTAAAATAACTAAAAAAAATTCACATAAATTCAAGGCCGAGGTGGAAATCGAACCAACGACCGATTATTTCACGTCCATTATAAACTCTTCTAAGTTCGAGATAGATTTTGTATAGAATGTATTGTTCATTTTCACTGTTGTGATAATCGTTCGACTAGATAATGCACCGAACAACTTAAAATGTACGGTTTAAATGTATTCTGTTTTCTAGAACGTAAGAGTCAGTATCTGTATGTAAGAAAAGGCTATAATTTGTTTTAAAAAACTTAAACTGATCAGTGGATCTGATTACATGTACGCAAAAAATTCGTTTATATGTTCTAGCAATCAATACAGCATTGATTTATAAATACAATATTCCAATATTGTTTTTAAATACTAAAAATAATTAAATTATCGTCCCCGGACCATACGAAACTCTTCTTAAAATACTTAAACTTTTATTTATTACTTATATATACTTATATTTATATATACTTAATTTATTTTTTTAAGTATAATTTTTGTTTAAAATGTTTCAAACATTAATTTTCCAATTTTATTCGATACTTTAGAAAAAATAAAATAAAAAAATAGTAATATTTTATCAATATAATTAAATTGCTTAAAGGTGTTAAATATCATGGTTTTTTAACATTTTTCTTGTAATTTTGTGTATTTTTTTTTTCATTTTAATTCTTCTAATAATATGAAAATAAAGAAATTAGAATTATTGTCGGAAAATAATGTTCAAAATTGATACGGTTTGTTAAATTTTAACATTTTTTTTTTTTTTTAAATAGTTTTTTTTTTTACATTAATGTTGTGAATGTGAATATTTTTATTATTTTGTTTTCTTTGCTTGACAGAAAAAAAAAAGAATAGTTTTTGTTTATCTTTTTTCATTTTTTCGTTGTCTAAAGAAAAAGAATTTATTTTTTTATTAAACTAAAGGACTAATTAAAACTAAATTGTTTCACAAAAAGTCAAATTAAATTATTTTCTTTTGTCCCATTAAGATATAAAAATGTTACCACGTCTTAAAAATAATAAATTTTGAAAAAAGACAAAAAAGAAAAAAATTACTGAATAGATGAGAATAACAAAAAAAAAATAAAGAACTTTAGGTATAAAAAAAATAATAAATTATGTTAAAAAATATAAAATTAAAATAAGATCATAAATTACAAAATAAAGTGATTTTTATCATTTTAATGGTAATTTGTTTTCTTTTTTTTCGTTTTATTGAAATTAATAAGATGTTTAAAATAAAGAACAAAAAAAAAACTCTTTTTGATTAGATTACAAAGGGAAGAAAAAAATACATATATATTAATATGAAAAATGAGGTCAACTTAGTAATGCCATGATCGTATGTAGAATAAAAGAAGAATTTCAAATAATCTCAGTTTTTGATATCCAAACGACTGACCGAACTTATGTGAATTATAGATTGTTTTTTTTTTTAATACTAATTAATGCGAGCCTAAATTACGTAAACTAAATTATGCAAAACTTTCATTGCAAGCAGAGCTCAGGAATTTTTGTTAAACAAAAAAATCTTAAAAATAAGTGAAATGCATTTTAACCCACTTTAAATGTTATACTTTTTGTTGCACATTCAATGTATAGTTGGTAATAAAATTAATTTTTTTTCTATTACATATATTTATAATTTACGATTAACTTTTATTTTATATTATTTTTTTAATGTTGTTTCATTAAATAAATTTATATAATACATAATGTTTAATAGTCCAATAATGTGAATCCATTTGTAAATACATAAATGGCCTAATTTCTAAAATTTTCTAATTAGTGCCCAGAATTTTAAAGGCTTTTAAATGTATCTAAGTATGTTTATACATTTCGTCTTGGGTTTTTAAAATTTTTTTTAACTCTTTCTATTAGTACATCAAAGATTGGAATACTTTCTACCATGGTATATATTTACATAATTTTTCCAAACATTTTCTTGGAAAATATCGTTAAAGCTTTGCTTTAAAAAATATACTCATTGCAACTGCTTTTAGATTCATAATTTTGAACAGTATATGTATGACTGTAGGTACCCAAATACACAATTTCTAACTGAAGTTAACTTGTAACTTTTGAAAATAAAACAAAAAGGTTTAAAATTGGATATTAAATAACTTTCGAAAATTAGTTGTTAAAAATAAGTTGATTTTAAGTTGGAAACAATCTTACGAAAAATTTGTTATTTTCTAACGTTTTTTTAGTGTTCATTTTCAACTTCCGGAATTCCAGTTGTTGAAAATTGGTTTAATTGAAGTTATAATTTTTTTCAAAAAAGTAAGTTCTCTTCGGGATTCGAACCTGCGTCCTTAACAAAAAATCGCCACACAGAAAATTTGTACACCAAATTAATATTTTCTATTTCATATACTTTTTAAATTTCAATACCGTGGCAGAGTGGTAGTGTTGGCGGATTGCAATGGTACAGTTCAAAGTTCAAATCCCAAAGAAGGCATAAGAAATAAAATTTCGAATTTAATAAAATATATGAAAAATAAAATTCTAATAAATAAAAAAAATATTAAAATTAAAAAAAAAAAAATTAAATTTTTTTTTAATATCTGTGGTAATTTTTTTTTGGTTTTAACTTAACCTAATCTTAACTTAAGTTATAAAAAACCCCGGCAAAACCGGTTAAGATAGCGTTCTGATAACATTATGATAAAGTTATTACAATGAATATATAACTTTAACGTCAGAATAACTTGAGTTATAATACCGTCATATAACCGTCTTCTAACATATTTTGGATATTTGGGTATATTAGTAATTGATTTCATTGAACAAGAATAATTTAATTATGTTTATCAACTTTACCTTTTAATGCTGGTTTTCCTTTCATGCAGAAAGTTTATTATTTTTTTTTTTTTTCAAATTTTATTTTTTATATCTATTTTGGAATAATTAAATATTTAAAATACTGAAAATTAATGTTAGCTGTTATACTATTTTAAATAGATCATAATAAAAGTCATCTATAAATTTAGATAATAAATTTATTTTTGCTAGAAATTTTCTTTAAAATAAAAAATATAAATAGTTAAATGTTTACAATTATATTAGTAATAAAAATAAGTTTTCTAAATAAAAATTTGTATTGTAATAGGTAAAATATAAAGTCCAATAACATTAAAATTTAACTTTAATAGCGATCTATTTCAATAACAGTTTACGTTATTGAGCCTTAAAAATTAATTATAGTTAATACTTTTTTGTTAGCTATACATAATTTTTTTTTTGGAATTAGATTGTGAAAAATAAATTAAAAAATGCCAAGGGTTAAATGAATGTTTTTTATAAAAAAAAAGGATAAAAATCTTGAAATCACTATAGAATAAAAATATTCCTTCAAGGTTCTTTATTCTTTTTTATTTTTATTTTTTTTTAGAAAAAATATATAAATTAATTTAGTGAAGTATAAAAGAGTTTCTTATAATACGACGACTATGGTAAATAATTTTTAATATTTTCTTGCCACATCATTTATGGAAAAGGAATTTTAGATACTTATACTGTAATTTCAACATTTCCTATATATGTACGTTGAAAAATGATGTTTAAGCAGAGCGAATTGAATTTTTCTTTTCTGATTTTATTTTATTTTTTAGTTTAATTTTTTTTTATATATCTATATAGTTAGTTTTTTTTTTTAGTAAAAAGTTATATATACACATAACTAATGTTGGGTCATTTTGATGTTGATGGATTGTTTTAGACGCCGCGCGTATTTCTTTTATTTCTTTGTACCTAAAATTAAAAATTAAAAAAAAATAAATAAATTTACTGTTAAAATATGTTGTTTAGAATTGATCACATTTAGGTTACAATTTTTCTTCTAGTTAAACATCATCGTTCAAAACCTTTTGCAATATTAATGCAGTATATAAATAAAAAATAATATATTTAGCTGTTTTATTAAATGTGTTAGAAAAATAATATTTAATTTATGAATTTTATTCCTTCTATTTGTTAGTTTTGTTCATAATTTGTCCCAAAAATGTGTGTTATAAACTCTAAACCAATAGTTTTTTATTGCCATCAGTAAAGGTTGAAAAAACTACGGAGAATGCAATGTGCTCCTGGTTTGCTTCTGACAGTTACCTATTAATTTAATTTAGTTTTGTTATTCTATTTTACTATTATTGTCATCTTCATAAATGTAAAGATGGGTATTTAAATTGTTTAAAATATACACCAAAATTAAAAATACATATACCTAGAATTCATCATTACTTTCCGGAAATGAGGAGAAAATAAAACAAAAATAAAACAATATTTTCTGAGTGAAAACATTTATGTAATTTTTATTTATTTTATTCGATTGAAAATTTCACATCGTAGTGATGGTATAGTATAGAGATAGAAGTCAACTTTTAATTTAATTCTAATATAACATAGAATAAATATATTTATTAGGTAGACAGATAGAAAGATATAGATAGATTTTTCGCATCTCTATAGATACTTAATAATAATAAATTTATGAAATTGAAAAACTTGTTATTTTTCATCATTATTATTGTTATTATTACTATTATTATTATTATTATTATTAATGTTATACTAAAAAGTAAAATATAAATGTATATAGTAGCCAATTTATATAAATATATATATATAAAACGCGCCTTTAGAAATATATATGTAAAATTATAATTTATTAATGACATTAGAACAGAAGTTTAGGAATATTAAATACATTCAGTACATATGTTATATGAAAAGAAATCTGATAAATATATAATTAGAATATACATAGTGACAAAACATTAAGTTACCCAAAGACTTTTTTGAAATTTTATTTATTTATTTATTAAAAATCTTACCTACTCATAGTTTCTCTTGTATTTTTTCAACAATGTTGCTAATCTTATCATATATTTTTTTATTTTTAAGAAATCAAAAAGCTACAATAATTTTTCTTTTAAAAATTAAAATTAAAATCTATTTAATTGATTTTTTTAATAAATATTAAATGTCATTACATAAAGGCTATAAGTGAATACAAAAAAATAATATACTGGCTAACTAATAAAGTTAAAATGTCAACAGGGATAAAAGGATTTTGATGGAATTTTAAACATTTTCTATTCAATAGAAAGAAAATACCGTAAATTTAATTTATAATATAGTAGTATATATATATATATATGTATATAAATGTATAATATACAATATAATTTCTCCGTTATATTTTTATAATATAAAAAAAATATATATATAATCTCATAAATGGTAAAAGATAATTTTAAATAATGTTAAGCATGAAAGATATATGAGTTTTTATACTTGTTGTTATTATTTTATTTACTTCCAATTCAATGTTTATTATATACCTACAAATAGAAATCAATTAATATCATTTGAAGCATTACGACAATGAAAATAACATTTTTTTTTAATATAAAAATAATAATAGTAATATAAATACTTTATTTTATTATTATTTACAAATTTTAATAGAGTGTTAAAAATCATTTAGCATACAGCTACTTAATTTATAATGATTAAAAAGAAAAAAAAAAGTAAAGACAACCAATAGATAGTTAGTTAAATATTTCTATTATATGCCATAGAGTTATTTCAATTATTGACAGTAGATTGGCTTGAAGAACTATATTATTTTTCTGATTGCTTTTATTTTGGTATATAGTTAATATTATGTGAAGTATTTTACTATTTAACATGCACATATAATTGAATTAATCAAATCCAACACAGTTTTCTTGTTAATGTGTCAAACAGATTGATATAAGAATTTTTGATAAATGATCAAAACACACATTTTTCGCATAGTTCAATGAGAGCTCATTTAAGTTAATTACAGTATGTTCATTAACATAGATTTGAACTTCCTATTTAAAATAATTCGAAATATGTACAAACAAAATATGAAATCACCTTGTTAAATTCTGTATACAATGTCTTTTAAATGCAAGCATAAATAAAAGACCATCTTGTCTTTAAAATATTGATTAAGATTTTTTTACAGATCAACATTAAAACTAAAACTAAAACTGAAACTAAAATAATAATAATAATAATAATAATAAAACCCTCTATGAGAAATTTTAAAATATGTGTATTTTCAAAATATAAAAAAAATTTTCCGTTTTCTATATTATTTTCATCAATTTTAAAATGAAAAGTATCCATTATCTTTCCAAATTTATTTTAGATCATAAAATAAAATGAAAAATAAAACGGAAGACATGCTGCGAAAGTAATTGCTTAATTTGAATATTTATTTATTATTATTATTTTTTTTCTTATAACTATGTATTGTATATATATTACATAGTATGTAGTATAATGTAAATTTTGAAAGGTATAACCAATTTTTCAGCCTGCTCTCTTTAAGTTAAATATTTTATCAGATATTTGTATCTTTCTTTAAAATAAATTTTTTAAAATAGAAAAAAAAAACTATGTAAAATATAAAAATCTAGGTATATCATTTGATTGGAAGAAAGTATTATAGTTATTTATAGTTATAAAAAAATTTATTATTTTTCTCAATTAAATTTCGGAACCATTTCCGAATCAAAATCAATATTTTCGTTGAAATTTCAGAAACCAATTCGGATTATTACATAAAGAGTTAGTTGTAGAATTTAGTTTTATTTAGGATAATTTAGATATTATAACTTTATCAGCTCGATAATATAGAATTTAAAATTTTGAACTGCTTAAAAACTAACACTGAACGATAATTGCAAAAATAAACGCTATAAAGCTAAGTACTATCAATCTTATTTATTGAGTTAAATAAATAGGCCCATATTTCCGAACTCTGAAGTGAAGTGATACATTTCATTTGATTGGAAAATACGATTGCATTTCATTGAATTAATTAATATTTCTTTATAGTTTCGATAAATAAGATTCACAAAGATTCGAAAATGTTGACAATACAAATATTTGTTCTGAGGTTTATTTAAAATTACCAAAATTCTATATTAGTGTTATTTTGTCCGGAAGAGAACAGAAACATGTTTTTAAAACTTACAAAAAAAATTTTTGTTTGAAATTTATGAATCCTAATCAAATTAAAATATTAAATTAATTTTTTTTCCCTTTTATGGTATATAAGTTAATTTTTAGAATATTGACCTCCGGACTTATTTGTGTGTGTTACACATTTATCACTTTTAGCTAATAAATTAGACATAGTTGTTATCTATTTGGACAGTTTTGTTATTTCTTGTTTATTTTTTTTTTCTATCTATCTATATCTGAAGCAATAAAAAAAAAATTTGAATGAGAAAATTCTTATACTTAGTTTGTTCGTAGGTGGAAAAATGAATTTATTATTTTTATTCTAAAATTTATTGTACCCCTACCTAATTTTTTTTTTGTAAATAAATTTTTTGTCTACTTTCTTTTTTTTTATTAAAGATAAATTTTTTTTAATTTTGATATTTTGAAAAAAAATTCTTTTATTTTATCAGCCTACAAGTTTATTATAAAAAAAAAATGTTAAAAAGATGTTTAAACCACCTAGTCATAGTTATTGGGTAGAATGGAGGGTGAGAAATATGTGCTTTCCGGCCTAAAATTTGTGGTTAGCTCCCAACATGAAATGAACTACTGATTTTGAGATAGAGAGATTGAAGATGTTAAATTCAAAAGTGGTACACAGTAAAAGTAAAGAATTTTCCAAATTTAGAGTATACTATTTACATTGTACATAGTTATAATGATACTGTATTTACTATCACGCATAAATAAAATCTCTTAGCAAACTTGTTTATGACATTAAATTTTCGATTATATACTTCTTTTAGAATGTCATTCAAGTTGAACGAAGTCAAAGCAATGTAAATACCTAGCAATGTTATTCAAAAATGTTTATGTGTGATAAAGTACCTATCAAAAAAAATTTTTTGTGTGAAATATATGAAAAATGTAAAAAAAAATAGAGGTTTACGCAAAGAAACTTGATTTTGTAGTATTAAAAAAAAGCTTTCGTTTTGAAAAGGTAAGTCACTTGAAATTTATTGCTTTAATGAAACTAATTTCGATTTCAGAATGCAGAATCATATTTAAAAAATTCATAATTTTCTGATTTTATTCAGAATCAAAAATAATTCATCAATTATTTATTATTTAAGTAGTAAACTGCTGTATTGAAAGGAAAATATTGTTAATTTTAAAATTATTTTTTTAATTTTTTATATAACATGCAGAAAATATGGTAAGGAAATGTTGTGTAAGGGGTTGTGACTCAAAACCCAAGACTGAAATATTTACGTTTGTTCCAATTTTTTAATTTATAATTTTATATGAGAAAAATTGAAACATTGTGTGCATTATTTTACATCAATACTTATTTTTATAGGAACGAAGGAACCTCTTATACAAACTTTTAATTTAAATCAATTCAAATTTAGAGTAAAATAATAAATTGTCAATGCTTCAATTGAATTTAAATTATGATACTTTTACAAGGATCCCTTATAAAAATATTTTGAAATTAAAATAAAGTACCTATCAAAATTGTTTTTGACATTTGATTTTCATAGGTACATTGCTAGGTATTTACATTGCTTTGACGAAGTTTTTTTTAACGACATTTATATTTTTTGTTGACTGACTATTAACCCTAAATAAAAATGAAACACATTTTTTTTTAGTAGGTAATATAATTTGTGCCTCTGCGTCTTCGAAAAAAAATTAATTTTTTTTTATTTTTTTTTATTATTATTCGATCTATAAAAACATAAATAGTAAATAAAGAAAAATAAATTTGTTAGTTTTAACGCCTACACTAAGTTGACCTAAGCAAAAGGATTGGTTAATAAAAAATCAATATTTTCTTTATATAAATATTTCTTTGGTCAATATAATGATTCAAGGTGGAAAACATTAAACTAACATGCAGTTTGTTTATTCAAATTAATTGTAAAATAATATCTTTAATTTTTTTTTTTTAATTCACAATTTTCTTTCATGTCATTAAAGAAAAAAAGTTCTAGTAATATCTTATTCGATTTTTTTAGTTTGTTTTAGTACGAGGGTGGTTCCGTAAGTCTCTTTAAAAACACATTAAAAAACGTTTTTTCAGGCAAAACTCATTTTATTTTTCAACATAATCTCCTTTTAGGTCGATACACTTCGCCCAACAATTTGCCAATTTTTTGATGCCCTCTAAAAAATACGATTTCTCGAAGTCTCCAAAATAGGCCTCTGTTTCAGCGATGACCTCCTCATTCGACCCAAATTTCTTACCGCCGCGTTAGATTTGGGTCAAAATTTGACAGCAGAGGTTTGAAGGATAGCAAATATCAACAACCGTATTCATTTGCCAGCTCGAGCATTGGATGAATGCGTTTAAAGAGACTTATGGAACAACCCTAGTATATTCAGTTTTAAGGGTTAAATTAGATTTTTATGTCAATTTTTTTGATTTCAGTTATCGTTTTGAGTTGGTAATAACGAACCGGCAATCATAATAAATTCTGTAATGTTCTATCTATAGATTCTAAAAAAACCTGTTCAATAATTTTGTTCCGATTGTAGTTTTTTTCGTAGGTTTATGGATTAAAAAATAGAAAGTTCTTAAAATTATAGAACTTTTTATATTTTAATAATCTTTAGTTTACACGTTTGGAACTTTTTTAATTGTCTTTTGGCAGAGGCCGATTCATGCCTTAGAAAGTTTCAAAGGGTCCAACAAATAATTTGCTTTAAATAAATATAGACTTTTTTTCAGATTTTCAGCATTTTAACAACATTACTAAGTTATTTTGAATTAAATTTTTATATTTATTCTTAAATTAAAAAATAAATAAATTAAGATTTTTTTTTATCAAAATGAATAATTATTCTCATTTCCGTATTTCTGTTGGTTTTTTTCCCACTATCGCCTGTGAAAGAAAATCTTTAATTTTATAAAAAAAATATATGTATATATGTTTTTATTCAATCAATTTTAAATATGTACTATACATACAATATGTTATATTATGTATATACTAATTTTTTGCATATTTGGTTTTTAAGAAAACAAAAAATTTTCCCAAAGGCTTTTGGATTTAAAATATTAAAAAAATAAAATAAAAAAATCTGAGCATAAACATAATCAGATAAAACCAGTTAGAAATTATTATTATTATATGAATAACAGCTGA
Source organism: Hybos culiciformis (assembly GCA_964007475.1). NCBI lineage: Eukaryota > Metazoa > Arthropoda > Insecta > Diptera > Hybotidae > Hybos > Hybos culiciformis. The sequence continues at coordinate 108,550,148 of OZ023273.1, forward strand.
ATTTTTTTTTTTTTTCATATTTATAATATATCGTATAATTTAAATATTAAAAAGGATTATAATTAAGATTTATTTTTAGCAATCGATTTTTCAAATAAATGCGCCTTATTTTAAGTTCCTTTGTGATGCAAATCTTAATTTTTACTTGAAAAAGCAAAAATAAAAATAAAAAAAAATTATGCACGTGTTTATAGTGCCTGCCTATACATGCATTATCCAATAGATTTTGGAATGAATTTTTTGTGCTAGATTGATTAAAGTAAATAAATAATAATATTGCCCTACCGATTCACGATTATCTTAGTTCGTATATAATTTATATCCATAATGTATTAGTTGGACTTATATCTGAAAGTTTAAAAATTATAATATGTTTAAAGAGTATCTTTTGTTCATAAAAAATAAACATAGAAATGTGGAATTTGAATAGGTACGATGGAAAATGAGCATTTTGTCTTTCGCGGAGCAAATCATCTCTCTGTAAGTCATCTAAATTTTCTTTTTATTAAAAAAGGGATTGTCAAAAAAAATTAAGTATATATTAATTAAAGAACCAAAATAATCGGTTTGCAAATAAATTATATAGCAAAATTACGTAAACGGTTCCATTCCTGAGAAAATACAAAGTACTTTCTTATGCAAAAAAAAAAAACTTTTCTAAATAGGCTCAAGGATAATTCAATTTGTGTGTGTATGAAAAAAGAAAATTATGAATATTAAACATTAAGTAACTTAAGGCTATAATTCAAAAAAAAATAAAATAAAAATCAAAACAATTTTCCGATCTACATTAAATGATTTCCCTGTCAATAATTTTCTGTTATTTAAAAAAGTTGAAAATTGTAAAAATATTTATCTTCCAGTTTTTTTTTTTTTTTTTTTGTAATTGTTGTAATTGATCTTAACTTTTAAAATATTATTATTAGCGAAACTTGCACAAAACAACTGAAAAAAATATAGATATATGTGTATAGATATATGTGTATATACAGGCAAAACAATTGATTTAAGGAAGCTCTCATGATTGTAATTTACGTTTCTTTGAAAGAAAAAAAAAATTAAATATATGGATATCATCTTGGTTATTTTAATGAGAACTCAAAAATGAAAAAAAAAATAAAAAATTTGAAAGAAAAATGCAGAAAATCCACCAAATGCACCTAAAGGAACAATTATGCTTTTTGAAGTTCCTTTTTATTTTTTTTTTTATTTTTTTTCTTTAATGTAATACATCATTATGTACAAAGTATAATGCATAAATATTTTTAATAATGTTAAAAAATGATAAAGAAAAATTATACTAAAACATTAAGATTAGTTTAGTGCACAGTTTTGAATTAAAACTATGTTATACACGTACTTTTTGTATATAGATATAGCTTTAATTAAGTTAACCATTGACGTTTTTGTAAAAGTAGAATATTTAAAAATCTTAGTGTCAGAGAAGTGTTCGGTTTCCTATCTGAAACACATGACATCAGTAAAGTTATCATGCGAAGTCATGGATAACTGTTTTGTTGAACTAGAAAAATGTTTACAAGATCCTAAATCTTTATATTTTTTACTTTTTAGTTTTAAAAAAGTCAAATAATTTATAGTACTTATATAAATTATATGTTGTTGAAATTATTTTTTTAACCTAATTATCATATATTATTACATATTATTCTTATATTTGTTTTGTTTCATTCTGAACCAATTAATATAACAAAAGCAACTGAAATCAATTAATAAAAAATTGTAAAAATTAAAATTAATGAAATTAATGAATTGTTATTTAAATTTTATTTTTATTTCTTTTACTTCTATAAACTTTCAAGAGAGAAGAATCTAGTCTTATGGTCTGAAATTTGGAACTTAGAATATAATGATCACGAATTAATAAAAAATAAAAAATTAAAAAAAAGTTTTATTTTTTTTTTAGTTTTATTTTAATTTAATAATATCCGCCTTCTATATTTTCTCGTTGTTGTAATCATAATCATGAAGTTTTATGATCGCTGAGTTCCGATATAATATTGATTCAAGCGAAAAAATTCATAAGAAATATTGTTATTTTCTTGAAAATAAAATTAAAAAAAAAAAAAAAAATTCAAACGTTCTTTTTCTTAGCCTTTTTCTTTCAAATTTATAGTAGTTTCTGATTATCAACGAAAAAAAATCATATTGATAGCTTTAAGCTAAAAAATAATTTTATCCATAGTAGTTTATTTTAATTTTTTTTTTTTTTTATGTTATTCTGTTTAAATTTTTGCAATCAATACTTTTTTTTTTTTTTCGTTGTTAAGTTCTTCTGTTAAAAAAACCGACCTCGCCTATGGGCCATTTTATTGATCTTATTCTTTTTAGTTTTTATTTTTATTTTTTTTTTATTTTTTTGACATTAAGCAAAAATTTAATAATTTCCTTAAAATTGCGTTAGCTGTGTACGTAGGTAATATTAAATGAAGCATTTTATTAAAAATATCGATAATTTTTTTTTAATATACCAGATACTATGCAACCATACTTCTAGCTTGCAAAAAATTTATAGAACAAAAATATGTTTTATAACAATCGTTGTGTTTGTTCTTCAATGTGATAAGTTTTTATTTTGACAATGGTACGCTCTCAAAAATATTTGAGAATAAATAATAATCATTGTATACATATATAAAAGAATATTTTTATATAATTCCATAATAATTTTTTACAGTGATAGCCCGAGAATAAACATTTTTTGGGAATATACAATATACATTATAATTTTTAAATGCTAGGTGTAAAATAATAAACTTGTTATTAACAATATTCACACAACACAAATGAGTGTAGGTATATTATGAATTTTTTTCTTCAAATATAAATTATATATGGATGATTTCTTTAATATGAAGAAAAATATTTTCTTCATATTTATTTAAGTCCTCAACAAAAAGATACATCAAGTATCTTATTCGGATTTATGACAATCTATACATCTATTATATAATAAAAATTCAATGAATTATAAATTAATCGGCTGGGACTGGCAGAGCCTTTAAACATTAAGAAACGGAGTAGTTTTTTTTTTAAACTTTGAGCTTTTTGTGTACTAAATATTACATCGCACATAAGTTATACGCCAATTAATAAACTATTTAAAAATTGAAAACTAATTCTTGACCATATATTCTATTTAACTACAACGGGCTTTATTACTAGTAAAAATATTAAAAACTTAAAATAAAATTATATTAGTTAATGGTATAAAATCTATTATCGCTATAGTTAAATCAAGAGTTACACATTCATTCCTTTTTGTTTCGTTTTTTTTTTTTAAACCTAAATTTAAGTAGATTAAAGTGTTTTGAATTTTGTATTAAATATTTAAAATTTTCGATTTTATTAGAATAATAATGAAATAACCCGTAGTGATGAATTTTATAATTTATTTGACGTAGAATATGCCATTTTATTTGACTAATCTTAGAATTTTCAAATCGAGCAATTATTTATAAAATGTTGTTAATATTTCGTTTATACAGCTGCATTTTTGTTCATTTTAAAACGACATATTTATTTACCTTATTTACCTGTCAAAATGAAAAATGAAAAAGGTAGAAAGGAAATTTTTGTCATGTTTTTTTTTTTATTTTATAAATATGCATTTCCAATTCGTATTGTATACGTGCGTTTAGTGAATAAATAAAAAAAAATATTTTATATAATATATATTATACTTTTATGTATTTAATTTCTATATAATATAATACATATACAATACATGTGCAATATAAAGCACATAATATTAATAATAATAATAAAAAAAAAAGAAATTCGATTAGCGATCAACCTTCATTATTTATTAAGATTTTATGCAAAGGTCTCGGTTATACATCACACATGTAAAAGATAGAAAGATATCGATTGGACAATATAATTTTTAGAGCCTATGGCTATTAAACAAAAAATTATCCTATTATGCTTGGTTAAAATTTTAACTTGATTTGATCTTGCAAAAATACAATGTTCTGTATGTACATATAAAATTGTATGTTCGTTCATATTTTTTTCAAATTTCTGCTGAATATATCGTTTTAATTTTTCTATATTACCATTTGATTATAAGAATTGAGTTACTAATGTTGAAATTAAATTAGCCTTTAAATAAAATCTTCAAGTGAAAGAATAAATCTTTGCCTAACATAGTCTATCTCTATAATACTTTTAGCTGAAAAATAAACCTGTTTTGGCAATATTAAAATCCTTTTCCTTAGAAATTAATGAAATTTTATAATTTAATAGCAAATTCAAGTCTCGCCATTTTAATCTTCAGACAAAGACTCAAGTTTGCAATTAAAATAATTATTCTTAAAAAAAAACAATTTAAATTGTTATTAATTTTAGGTTGCTAATTCATTTAGATTTTAAAATAACTTTGATCATATTACAAGTACAGAAAAAACATACATTCGCTTTGGCTCATTTTATCAGAACTCGATTCAATAATTATAAAATCATGCATGATATCATATACATATTTATACGAAATTTTTCAAGTATTTAAATAATATAGTTTCAGGCCCATAGATATTTTAAACATAATTTCTAAGTGCAGTTAACTTCTGCCAAGGATAAACAACATAATATTCTGACATCGAAAATTCACAATTTATATATATTTTTATTTTATTTTATCTGCTATATTATAAAATAAGAAAATATTTCAAATTTAAAAATTCTTCCTACTATTTTAATTTCAATATAATTAAGAATGTTGTAATGTAAATTCTTATACATTTTGTGAAATAATAAAATATCAATTTATTTGACATTCAAACATTTTGATATCTCCTAAAGCTTTGTATTCATTTTTTTTTTTTTGAAATTTAATAAATTGCAAATTATTTTTTTTAATTGGAAATATTAGTTTTTGATTATATGTATAGAAAAACCTTCAATCAACACGTTATTTTGAATGTAGCAAACATCACAACCCATATATTAATCTTAATTGAAATAATCATTATTATTATTATTATTTTTTAAATTTTTATTTCATCAATTTATATAGTTATGCCAATTTTATAGTTATGGACTAAATTAACGTATTTGTAATTTTTTTTTTGATATAAGTGTGTTTTGTTGTTTTTTTATATCAAAAAGGCTCTCAACATTGTCATTTTCGTTTGAGGTGTACGGTGAGGTGTATGGTTCGGTTATTTCGTATATGTATTTAATAACTTGTGAAAAAATACTATATTTATTTGTCCAAATTTAACTTCAAATGTTTTCGAGGCTTCAAAAGAATATCAATCGAAAAATTAACAACTTTATTAATGTAATTAGGAGTTTTGCTCAACAGACAAACCTTTCACTATATATAGTACATATTTTTCCAACGACATAGTTATTGTTTTTAGAAGTTAACACAATGCAATAAAATTTCAGCTGAAAAATGTGCGCAGAGAAAACATTATCATTAGGACTTTTATAAATCCCATGTGGCATGTTTTAATAAAATCCAAAAGAGTATCTTCAAATAAAATCAATGTTTTTTTTGTTTATTTTTTTTAATATCAAATTACGAAAAAACAAAAATAAATATTTCTTTTTCTGACTTCTCATTTATGATGATTACAACAACAACAACAAAAATAAAAAAAAAGAACAAACGTCAAGATATAAACATTTTGATTTAATTGCTGTTTAAAAACATAATAATGACAAAATTTTGCTTGCTATTGACATTTGTAAAAATTTTGTCTTATAAATGGCACTTTATTCAATTAATTCCGAAATCAAAGGCGAACTTAATGTGAATAATTTTTTTTTATTTTTTCTTTTTTTATTTTATATTAATTTATTTATTTTAATAAAAAAAAAAATTTATATAAGTTGAATAATCAAAGTGATATCAGTTTGAAAAAAGAAGAACATTAAAAGCGCATTAGTGCACTCTTTGAGATTTTGATAAAAATGACTCTTTTTTTTATTATTATTATTATTATTATTTTGCAAAATATAAATGTGGCACAAAGAATAAAAATACTTGTCTCATATCGTCAGAAAGTAATTGTTATAATGCCCAAATTAAGATGTTGATTTATAAAAAAAAATCCTGGACATTAAATTCATTTTTAAAAATTGTATACAAACACTAAACCTTAATTAAGGTGTTCGTAGTATCAATTAGAAGTTTAGCTGCCGCACCAATCTTTCACATTTAATATCTAAGGAAAGTATTTGAACTATTTCATCTGGACTAATTAAAAAAAAAGTTCCTAAAATTTGACCAAAAAGCTATGCTTATGTACATAGTGTTAAATAGAAATAAATATTTGTGATTTTAATATAAAATAGTACTGTGTGCACTAATTTTTAAATATAAAGTATTTTTTTTTTTCTTTTAAATTGATATAAAAACTCATAAACCTAAATATGTGAATTATTTAGCGTACTTTCCTTGTAAAATCCGCTAAATTATGTACCCATCTACATTTCATTGATATTTATTCACAATTATATATGTATATTTTGTGGTTTTTGAGTCAGTGGGAGAAAGAATTTTTCTGAAATAATTTTTACGAGGGACATTTTATCGCTTTTGTAATCTTTTCCTTTGGATAAATTCTTTGTTGAAGTAAAAGTTGCTTTTATTTAACTTTTTTATTTTATTTTATTTATTTTTTTTTTTTTGGTTTCAATTTTAATGAAAATAATTAAAAGAATTTTGATAAAATATTGTTATTTGTTTTTTGTTTTTTTTTCAAATTCATTTACTTTTATTTGCAAAAGCAATTTTATTTATCTCAAATTTGTGGGTTCATAGAACATATTTATATTTGAAAATCAAATTAAATATAAAAGAAATTAGGGCGTTATTAAGTAATTAACAACTCAATTTAATTTAAAAATTGTAGGCTTTCAACTTTTTTTTTTTCTATTTAAAGAATAAATTTCTTTTAAGAAATTTACTAGTACAATTATTGCATTTATAAATTAGTCGGATTTTAAAAAACGAATTGTTTTTATCCAGTTGGATCCAAAACATTTATCTTTTAGATATCCTTTAAACTTTCCACTGTGAGCAATTGAATCAGAAAACTGTTAGTGTTAATTACAGGCTGTTCAATTAATTATATTGTGAATGGATTATTAATTTTGAGCTAGTATAATTCTTTCCTTCCGTGCCTTTTCTCAACATAAATTTAATTTATCTAAGATCGTTTCCAAAAAAAAAATAATAATGTAAAAGTATAGTGCTCTGAAGTTATTCGCTGCGATTTTAATCTAAAAACGAAAAAAAAAAATAATCATGTGTAACAACAAAACAAATTATTATTGTAATTTTTTTTAACTTTTTATATAAATTTTAAATTCCTATATAGTTGCATGTATGGAAATTTTAAATTTATGACAGTAACAAAAAATAATGTGTGATATCAATTTATAATTTAAAATATAAAAAAAAAACATCAGACCGCATATCCGTCAAACTGGTTAACTAAAAGCTGATTACCATAAACATTCAGAATATTAATAATGATTCATTGTAATTGTAGCCAATATGCATAAAAGCTTTTTATCATTTTTATATTCATTTTATGAATACATATCTTTTAAATTTTTTATTTTTTTTCGAAATTTTCTTTTATATTTTGGGTAACCGTATAGTTAATGTTTCTTTGTAAATTACAATAATTTCGAAATAAAATCCATTGAAAATTATTTATTGAATTGACAGAGATATAATTCTTTTTTGAATCTATAATTTTTAGTGGTTATTCGTAAAACAGAAATTTAAGGTTTTGTAAAACACACGTATTTTGTTACACTGCCTTATTTGTAATGCCTAAAAGTGACTAAATTTAGTCTCAAGAAGTTTAATTTATAAATTGATGATTTTCTTCTGATACCCTAAAAATATTAATTCCATCGGATTTAAAATTCAGGCTATATAATAATTTTAATGACCCATAGAGCGATTTGTTAATCCAATAAACTAGGATTAAATTTATTTTTTGTATATTTTTTAAATTTTAAATTTTTTTTTTTTTCAAATTGAAATATACATTTTCTCAGAGTTAAATTTTAAGTGTTTGACATTAAAATATTGCTCTTCATGTTATTTCAAAGAAAAAAGAAAAAAAAAGTATTTTTCCTGAAATGCGTATGTGAAGCAAAAGAATACAATTTCAATATGGTGGTCCTGCTGTTTTAGGATGAAGACCATTTAAACACAAAAAAAAAGAAGAAAACCATTAAAATTGCCTAAAGTAAAAGAAAAAAAAATCATTTTTTTTTTAGGGAACTTTAAATTACCCATTTGATATTAATTTTCATTTTACTTCCATTCCATGATTATTAAAAAAAAACTTGAAGAGAAAAAAAAAAACATGGAAATCACTTAACTTTTCTACCACAAGGTTCAGAATTGAAAAAGATAAATGACAGGTTAAGATGAATTCTTAACTGAGATGAGTTTTGTATTTTTTTTTTTTTTGAATTTTGATAAATTTATTTTTTTTATTTTTTTTTTGCTCTTCTTTTTTATATACATATAATGTTTCCTTTTTTAATTCATTGAGAAAAGCTTTTCTTTTTTAACAAATTTATTTAAAGTTTATCTTTTTTATTTTATAAATAAAACATAGATTTCACAGTCTTTGATGTTTTTTTTTTCTTCTTTGTTGCTTTAATTTTAATTATAAGAAATTTTGAATGTAAACAAATTATTTGAAATTAGTTTGAAACTTTGGAATATTTAAGTAGGACTACAAATTCGTTCGAAGAATAAATGTTATTATTATTTTAATTGCTTTCGTTTAAGTGACCAAAAGACAAGTTTCACAAAATATCTTTCATTGTTGTTATATTAAAGTATTTTTTCCTTGTCTTTTAAGCCCGAGAGCCTAAAGTCAAATAAGTTCAATTCAATTTTAATTATTTAAAATTAATTAAAATTGATAAAATTATATGTTTATTTGTCTAAATTTATGATTTTATTAATTTTTGTTTCGGATAATTTTATGTAAAAGAAAATAATATTAAGCCAAATTTTAAAAACATCTGACAAACAAAGAAAGTGGACCAAAAATAGAGTTTTCTTGAAGATTCTATATTAATTAATTAATAATTATATGTTTTTAAAGATAATACTAAAAATAGTTTAACTCGTAAAGGAAATTGCTTGTACATATATAAAAATATAATAGCTGTATTAGCGATATAAATAAAATATTAATTAAAAATGTTCATGTAAATAGTTCTGTTTTTGTCACATTAATTAATTTGAAACAAATGTATATTTATTAATTACATTAATTTGAAACAAATGTATACTTATCGCATTTCCCATTTTTTTTAAACCAATACTAATAAACTAAGTTTAAGTGATAAATCATCACATAATGTCGGATAAGACCCATCGAAATTGAAAATAATGTCAAAATTTTTTTATGCGCAATTCATTATTGGATAAGATAAAATATTTTCGAGTACACAATTATTCACTGCCATCACAACTTTATCCAAAATAAATTATTTTTTTAAAACGAAATTACATCGTTAATAATTTCTTTTTTCAACTTATTACAAAATAGAAGCAATCTGTGTTACATTATGTTTACGGAAAATTAATGCATTTCTTAAATATATATATAAATACGTATACAATTCAGATATGTATTGCTTACAGATAAATTTAAGCTGGATATACATTCCAAAATCTTGCTGAAAAAAAAATACTATCATGTTAAAATAAATGATGTGTACAAATCATTTCTCAAAAATTCAAAAAAAAAAAAATTATGAAAGAAATCAAGTTCATTAAATATTGAAAAAAAAAATATATTTTTGATTATTTTGTTTTGTTTCGGATAATTTTTTATGTATATAATATTTTAATATTTCTTTTTAACATAAAAACGTCAATGATATTTCAACTCAGTTGGATAAGAAATCCAGTATATTTTATTTAACGAAAATTTAATTTAAATAAAAAATAATTATAATTTCCATTTAACTGTTACGAAGGTTTCGATAATGAACATAAATGCGAAAATATTCCTTTAAAAGCTTAAATTACGTGGGCTTAAAAAATTAAGCTTAAAATTTTCTTAATTGTGTAACTAAAATATAATTTCACGGAACTAACAGTTGAATAATATTGTTTAAACATAGGTACTTGTAAGTCTAAAATTATCAGTCGTAACGTTAGAAGATTCGTATAGCGAGATTTTTGATTATGTATGTGTAATATACAGTATAGAACATTCTTAGAGTATTGTGTAAATTATTTTCTTCTTTGTTGTGATGTGCGAAAACCTTTTCTTCTTGATTTTGAATCAACTATCAAAACAGCTTGTCTTTTTAAATAATTCCTGGAAGGTACTTCGTCTTCTGTATCTTCACCAGCTAAATTGAATAATATAATGTGAGTACTATAACGATTAAAATGTTATACATATTTTTTATTTAAATATTTTTACCTGGTGGCTGGGTGGCTCCTGGAGATGTAGACACTGACTGGCCTGTTCGAGCAATCATAAGATTTATGTAACACATAGGTATTGGTAACGGTTTCTCTTCAACAGGTGATGGAGCTCTTGGTGAACTCAACGGCATATACAATTCTTCAGCCTTAGGAAAATATTTAATTCATATCATAGATTAATATTCATATATGTTATATCTAAAAGTACATATAAATGATATTGTCGATTCTCACTTCAACTTCTCCAATAAGTTCCTTATCTTCTTCCTGCGATCTACGTTGCAATGATAACTTCACGGCTCGAGCTAGCTTCTCCTCCAATATCTTGAAATAAGATTTATGAAAATTAAAAATAATCTTTTCAATATTAGAATACAAAAAAAATAATGATATTAACTAATTTCTCTTATAGAAGAGATTTACAATAAAAGATAAGTAAAATTATATTTCGTTAGTATATATTGTATTTATATTTAAAAGAAATTTGTATTAAATGCAATAACTTAACCTAACTTACATCAATTAAATCTGAGTTGGTAGCTTGATACGTCAAAAAATCAGGTAGATCTTGTGGTATGATGGTTCTACCTAATTTCACTAACGTTATATCAGTTTCATCAACCTCTTGAAGCTTAAATATCATTTCAATTAATGTTTGATTGATAGATTTGACTACTTTTTCTGTTTTTTGTATTGCTTCGTGATTATTTTGGTCTCCTTGTTTAAGATCCTCTATTTCAACTTTAATTGATTCTAACAGTTCTTGATTTCTAAAAAAATAACATTTTTATTAAAAATATTATATTGTATATTTTTGGATTCAATTTTATTTGTGACTAACACTTCGTTATCTTTATTGTCCGTGAATTTCGAAGCTTCAAGTTCATTAGACAAAATTTCTCTTTGACTTTCTAAATGCTTTTTTTCAGCTTCGGCAGCTGTTCTCAAATAAGTCAGTCGAGAAGTTGATTCTTTTTGAGACGTAAAACGCTGTAAGACTTCTTCTGCTGTTGTAGCTCCGGTAATTTCCATTAACCGTTTGAAGATTTCCTCCATTTCAGCAGTTGCTTGCTTAAGCTGACAATTTTCATCAGTCTCTCTTTCAGTTTTTCCGGTCAATTGATCTCCAGAACTTGAGCCAATACTTTCTTGATGGGCAAGTGTAGTCTTCGGGCCACTGGTAGCAAACAAAGTACGTTCTATTCGTTCTAGCTCCATCTTTCTCTCTTCAACTTGTTTTCGGAAATCAATGGCTTGACGCTCTCTTGCTTTACTAGAAGTATTTGCAAGTTGCTCTTGACGTTGTAAGATAACTTTGGCTGCATCTCGCATTTCAATTGCTTCTTTATTGACTTCCTAAAAATAGGAGGTATAATATAACTTTTAACGTTTTATGTCACTTTTGATGAATTGCGAAACCTGTAGACGATTAATCTCAGCTTGCTGCTCTCGAAGAGCCTCCTCAAGTTCTCTAAGTGATCTCTCAAAACGTTCGGCATCATTCATTAATGAAGCTTGGATAGATCGATATTTTTTACGAATATGTTCAGCTTCCATCCATTGTACGTTAGTTCTATGGATTTCATTTTCCAAATGGGCCACTAACTAAAATAAAAACAGTTAAATTTTAAAACCAAATTTGGTGAAAAGAATTTATTTTAAATATTTTGAAATCTTATGAACGATGATTATTAGATAGATTTTTATTAAACTTGCTTTGCGGTTTGCGTCCTCTTCTATAGTTTCTGGTGGGGGACCACTTAATTCTTGATTTTGTGCTAAATTTTTATAAGACAACAATTCCTTGTATTGTTCAATTAAATTGTTGAAATGTTTCTGTCGCTTCAAATATTTGGCATGAATTAAATCATATTGTTTTCTGGTTTCAATAACTTTCAAATCCATCAAAGTACACGCATCTTCTGAATTTTTTGCTCCAATCGGATATATTGGTTTTAAACTAGCTGTTTCTTCTGTTTCTCTAGCAGGACGCCTAGAAATCGGATTTTTTAAATGTGACAACTTTTCTGTTAATTCTTTAATATCTTTTTTCAAAGTTATTATTGTTTCATTATTGGCTGTTTTCTTTTTAGACCATTCTTCGGCGTTTGCTTTTTTCTGTCCCTCTACAAAATTTTATTTCCCAATTATTACAAGAAATAAAAACTAAAAATTATAATTTTATTGATATACCTGCTAATAATATTCGTTTTTTAACTTCAGCGATTTTCTTATTTGTTTGAATTAATTTCTCTGATTCCATTTTTTATTGAACGAAATTTTCAAATTTGGGTAATATTTCTGTAATAATGTGAAAAGATGTAAAGGATTTTATTGATTATACAGAAAACAAAAAAAAGTTCATTCACTCAAAAACTATTGGAAACAAATAACAAAACCAAGGAAAAAAAAACATTGTTGATTCAACAGAAACATGTACTTAAATGAAATTGTTAATAATATAAAGAGGAAATAATATAAATAAAAGTTCAAAAATAAAAGCTTTATAATTCAATGTAGCATAATTTTACAGTTAGATAGATATATCCTAATACTGCTAACTGAATGTTTATTTCAGATATGATTATTTATTTTCAATTTCGAAACAGCTGATAGATGATTGTTTCCAAAATATTCTAAATCTAAGATGTTTTTTTTTTTTTTGTAGTTCTTAAAGCTCTTAATCAAATTGAAAATACCTCAATCCCAAATAAAAAATCTTTCCTATTCAGTCTAAATTTAGATTTTAAAAACAATCAATTTAAGTTTTGAACTCAAATTTGTGTAATGAATAAGTCCCAATACCATTCATTTTATATATATAAGAAATCACTTTTTCAATTTTTTAATTTTTCTTAATTTAATAAGCAGGAAATTGAAAAACTTCTTATTTTTATTACTTCACATTTTCTTTTATTCAAATTTTATAATTTCAACTTAAAAGGACTAAAGAAAAAACTCCAGTTTTTATTAGATAAATTTTTATTCGCTTCTTTGATGTATTTTCTAAGTTATTTTTATTTTTTTTTTGCAAAAAAAAAATATTATGTGGTATAGACAATAAAACATTAATTAAAGAAAAATTACTAAAAAGTGTTTAATTCTTGTTTATCATCGTTTAGATAAGAAATATTTTGTTTTTAAGAATATCATAGATATTCAGAAATTATAATAATTTTTTGTCGTAAATACCTTTTTTAATATAAATAAATTTTAAATTTCAATTAGAACAAAAAAAAGTCTTTATATTTATTATGCATATCATCTAGGAAATGTGGTTGTGTCAAAGAAAGGAGCTATTCTTTATCAATTAATTATTCATCTATTTCTATAATATAAATTTTCTTGTCAAAAATATTATTTTTTTGATCAGTTCAGTTTTCGAAAAAAAATAAATGTATTTTAATTGAAAAAGACAAGTAAATCTAAATAAATCCATTAATTTAAAGATTGGCTGCGACTCCTTAAGCAAATAATCTTATGTTAGTTTTATAAAGGGACTAGGTATTTGCGTAAAATAAGAATAAAATATCTATCGGTGGTTACGAAAAATTGATTTTGATATGTTTTTATTAAACATTTTAATCCTCGCAAAAATAAACTGTTAAGCTTACACTTAATTTAAAGACGAACATTTTGTTTTTTATTTTTCTACTTAGCGCTGTTTTGTTGCAGGGTTCTTCAAAAATACTCATTATTGGGCTCCCTTAAATTTTTTTTTAAAATTATTAAAATGTATACATAAGTTTTTTATAGTATCGTATTGTCAGAATTGTTTTTTTTATATGTTACTTGCCTGTTCATATTAATTTTGTTATTATTATTTTTATATCAAATTTAATATATATTAGATAGGTATAATGTATCTTCTCTTACTAAAATCATAAAAATAAACATAAAAAATTTGTTTTTTTATGTTATTATTGAAATCGTCATAATTGGAATTTAAAACAAATTTAATTCTTAAAAATTTTCTTAAAAGGAATTTATTTACTGAAACGATTTCGTTATAGTTTGTTATTTTCTCATGTTTGCATTTTTATTATTTAAGTAATTCCGTTGTAAGTTGAAGTAATTTATTTAAACTCGTTAAGATTCTTTTTTTTTTTTTCTCTCTCTTAATTTATTATTTTTATTTTAAAGATTATTTTAATATTATTAAAAAAAAAAAAATGAGAAAATTCACTATCTTTAACTTTAAGAATTATAATATGTAGTATAAGTTTTATTTTATTTTAGTTTTTTTTTCTTGATTTTTAACTGGAGCCAGGCCATAAGAAATTTCAGCTCATGCATGTGTGTGTGTATTTGTGCGCAATTATTAAAAAAGATAAATTAATATGCAAATTTTTTTTAACCTTTTTTTTTATTTTATTTTTTTTGATGAACATTTTTTTCTGGTATGCAAAAATGAATAAAAATTGAAACATGCAACCTGCCATCAAAATATAAACATATAAATATGTATATAAATATAGTTTTTTTTTTTACCATAGTGGACTATGGCAATATTTTTTATTTATATAAATACCTATTTTTTTTTTTTTTTTTCAAAAGAAATTAAATAAAATTTATTAGTTGCGAAAATTTATTTATTTACTTCGTATTATAAGTAAAGCATCACTATTATAAAGGAAGTATATTCTTAAAATAAGACCGCTATGCTCATTTGCAAAGAAAAAAAGCGAGTAAACAAGACTCTTAGATAAAAAAAAAAATCTAATAGATAATATAATGTGGAATGTAAGTTCATGATTTTTGGGAAATTTATTTGATGAAAATTCTATGATAAGAAGTTTTTCTTTTATATATTTTTAAAGATACTGCAAATGGCTTTACTTTATATTCCATTCATGGAAAAAAATTTAGCATCATCAAGGTCATTTCTAAAATTAAAGCTTCCAATCCTTTTGGTGAGAAGTAATGTCAGAATTTCGTAAAAGCAAAATACTAATTTGCAGATAGACTTTAAAAGACATATAAGCCGTGCATGGCTGTTTAATCTTATTTCTATAAATATAGTTATTATATTACGAATGGATTTAAATTAAATATTTTTAATCGAAATTTTAGTGATTTTATTTTGAAAAATAAAAAAAACATATTTTTATAAAGTTATAACTTTATGAGAATAAAAAAAAACAAGATACTTAAAAAAAAATTTAAAAAAAAAACAGGGAAATAAACTTAATTTAATAACATTATTTTCATTGTCTATAAACTTTGCAATTATGATGTTATATTTTATATCGGTTTATAATAAAAAAAAAAAGGAAAAAAAAAAAAAAGAGTTCCGTGTCCAAACGGGTTAATAACTTTAGTTGTTTTTATTAATGTTGAGTCAAATCGTCTGGAAAACGATGAAGTAAAATTTTTTTTTTAGATCAATTTGAGTCAAAAAAAGCATCAAATTTTTTTTTTTTTTCGCGTGAGAATATTATTAGATTATAAAAACAGCATTATTTTACTTCCCAATCCACTATCTAACTTCTTTTTTTTTTTCTCTTGAAATAGTTATTGAACGTTTTTACTAATTTTCCATCGAAATAATTTACTGATTGTTTTGGCCGCTCCAAAAAGAAAAAAAGGAATTATAATTATCCACGCATGAGATTTATATAA
The DNA here is from genome assembly GCA_964007475.1 of Hybos culiciformis. Classification (NCBI taxonomy): domain Eukaryota; kingdom Metazoa; phylum Arthropoda; class Insecta; order Diptera; family Hybotidae; genus Hybos; species Hybos culiciformis. The sequence continues at coordinate 108,566,229 of OZ023273.1, forward strand.
ATGCTCGAAAAAGAAGTAAAAAAAAAACCGAAAAAAAAAACCTAATCCAAAGAAATTATATTATTTTCTTTAAAGATTTCCTAATTTTGTTTTTCAATATTATAAATATACTTTTTTTTTTAACTTTATGCGCGCATGCAAATATTATCCAGACATGCAAACTTAATGTCAATAAATTGCCCTAATTTTAAATTATTTCAAAGAAATTTTTAACCATAATTTTAATAAATATAGTAATTTTAGCGATAATTTAACGAAAACAAATTTAAATTTATTTTAAACATTTTTTTTTTTGTAATTACTTAGTTTACAATATGAATTTCTGAATAATTTAAAAAACAAACTATTAATAAGATATCCCTTTTTTTTACCCTACTATACAGTTTTCTATAAGTGCTCGATTCCTAGTAGAAAAATGAGCCAAATGTGTTTAAATTACAATATAATTCTAAACTGAAGATAGTCTAGGTATTTTAATCAGAAAAAAAATGTGTACATATAGGTATATATATTCTGGAATCAATATGTTGTGTGTAATGTCTATAAATTGACCATTTCTCTAAGAAAAGATGAAAAAAAAATAAGGAAAATAAATTAAAAAAAAAAAAAAATAAGTTAAAAAAAAAAAAATGAAGAAAAATCTGAGTAAATAAATAAATATAATAATATGTAAAATAAACATAAAATATAAGTTATAAATATCCATAGAACATTAAAATGAAAGGAAATTTATTAATGTCACATGTAACATGACTTTGAAGGTGCACGGAATTAATTTCTTAATTTATGTTTTTTTCTTCAGTTTTTTTTTTTTTTTGGTATTAAAGCAAGCAATGATTACACATTATATATATTTTTATTGTAAATGATATTTTATATTATTTTATTTACATGGCTTTAAGTTTGCTGGAGTTTTATTTTTAATTTTGTTTTTTATTTTTTTTTTTTTCGTTTTATTCCAGTCTCAGTTTGGTTCTATGAGCAAATAACAGAGAGAGAAAAAAAACATATAAATAAATAAATAAAAAATTGAAAATCTGAAAAAAAAAAAACTAAAATAATAATAATAATAATAATAATATTAACAAAAATATAAAGAAAAAAAAATAAAAATAAATAAATATACAACAAATATTTCCACAAAAGAAATAAAAATCACAGGCGGTGGGCAAAATTTATTAACATTTTTCTTTTTAAAATTTAAAAATTTTTTTTTCTTTATTATTTTTATGTAAAAAAAATTAAAAGTTAAAAAAAAAGAAACAAAAAGGCTGGTTTCAAATTTGTTTATTTTAAATATTAGGAAAATTTTGTGTAAAAATTAAAAATTAGCCTTAACCCAGCAATTTTTCTGTCAGTGAAGAGTCAAAAAGAGTTCTTTTCCCAGAAAAAATTATTTTTGATAGAAACAGTAAAAAACGTTGAGCTCCAGTCTTATGTCTGCATCGTTGCACTGTAACGTTACATAATTTTGTCTTCGTACTCCTTCTCAAAAGAAATTAAAAAAAAAAAAAAAACCTTTATAACTGAAAGATGTTGCTAGTTTTGACATTTCAAAGAATCGCGTTTTTCAAAATATAAATCAAATAATTTTTCTCTTTTATAAAAATACAAGATTACATATTTTTTAGCGTTTATTGCTTTCTCTAAAAAAAAAATTTGCGATACACCCTTTTTATTATGATTTTATAAATTTTTTTTTCTTAAATGAATATTATACTTTATATACTAAAATAAAGTATTATACGAGTATATAAGTGTCCACCATCAACTTGACACTTAATATATTTTGTAACCTTTTTTTTTTTATTCTTAATTTTAATAGAAATGGGTTTCTATTTTTTCACCTTTTTTTTCTCTATATATACTTACATATATAATATCTATGGAATGCAAATAATTTTATTCATTTGAATAAATTTATGGATATAAATTAACTTAAAAAAAAATTTTTTTTTTTATTATTAATTTTATTTTTTATTCTGTTTTTTTGTTTTTTTTTTTTATTATATTTTGTAAATATTTTCTATAGTTTAAGCATAGTTATTTATTATCATCTGAATAATACCTCTTTTGTCAAAAAAAAAAAATTTGGGGAAATTTTTTTAGATGATACTTTATTTTCTTTAAATGGCATTATTGAAAATGATTTGAATTTTTTTTTTTTTTAAGTTGAAAAAAAGCTAAATTTTGACAAAATAACCAGTTTATGGTTTTACAGTTTTGACATGAACATTTATTATTTGATAAAACCTTTTTTCTTTCATAAAAATTATGAAAATTTTACGCTTGCATATATTCTATTAGTACAGTAAAAATAATCCAAGCTTATAGATCACGTTAAAGTTAAGTATTTTCTGCAAAAATAGATAGATAAAAAGCCAATCTACGGAAGCGATTAGTGGCGAAACTACCGGTACGCGAACGCAGCAAATGCTGCGGGCGCACGAAGTTAAAGGACGCACCGTTTGTCAGCATTTTACCAACAAAATTCATGATTTTTCACAAAAAAGTTTTTATTTATTTTAATTCAAAATCACACTAAGAATATTACTTCGAAAATGAATTTAAACATGCAGGGATATCAATATCTGCTATCTGGTCGATGACAGCTGAAAAACACCCTGTTTCCGACTTAAAAAAGAAGTTTAATGTTCATGCAAAACAGCGTTTGACGAGTCGCCAGATATATGATAATTAGAATAATAGGCGACAACTGAAGAGTTATTTTTTTTATAAAAAATTAAAAAATAAAATTTTAAAAATAAAACAAAAATTATTGGTTTCTTTTTTTAAATTGTGGGGTGGGTGGGTGAAAATTTATAGTGGGTGCAATATTTGTAGTTACGCCACTGGATGCGATACACATAGTATTGGCGAAAAATTTGTTCTTTATATATTTTAATATATACTTAAATTAACATATAATTTTACGTCGATCAATAACATCAATTACATTTAAGTAAAGTGAATGAAATTTGACAGAAATTAGATTAAAGTCAAATTAATTTTTCAAACAGTATTATATTTTAAGATAATTGAATTTTAAAATCAATTTAAATATATACATTCAGAGAATATCAAAACAAGCACAAATCATAATGCAGATGAAAAATTTTAGTTTATTTTGTTAAAATAAAAGTAATGCTTTTGCTTGTTGCATTAAAAAAAACACCAACCGTGTAATTTTCAAATATTTAGAAGAATGGAAATTTTTTTTTTTTATTCTGGCGACCACGGAATATAAACACTAAAGACCATGTGTGCTAGAAACCATAATATATAATGAACATATTATACATAATGCATATGAATACATTTCATATAAGTATTTTAACTTTGCAACAATGTTGTGTGTCAGGTTTAGGACCTCTTGCAAGTTAAAAAATATATATGTTTATATTTATTTTAACTAGAAATGAAAAGAAAAATAAAATTTAAATCATTTTACAAATAAAAATAAACGTGCAACTTTATTTTTTATTTTTATTTATTTTTTTTTCATAAACAACTGTTCTGCTTGCATCTTAGATTTATGACTCTTAAGCATATAATTAAGAACATGATTAATTTCTGTTGTCATATTTATTACCAAATAATTTCTAAATTAAAATAATATTTAATATAAAAGAAATAATGAATGTATAGATATGTTGATATATATGTAAATAATGAGAGAGAAATTTAGTTAAAATATTTGTGTATGTACATATAAGAAATAATTAAATGAAAATAATAAATGAAATGTTGAAAATAATATATTATGTAGCAATTTAACTTAAGTCACTTATTATAACGTAACTCTTTAAACGACAAAATAAAGATATTTAGAGCAGTTAGCAGTTATTTTGGTAACATGTTTGATACCAATCGTTTAATATTTAACGATGTCTAACATGGATATCAAAATAACAAGCATTAGTGATTTTATTTTATGATCAAAATTAAATTTAATATACTTTTTCTCTCCTGACAAAAACTAGCTTTTAGAACTTATATATCTTGTCACTAAATTTTCTTTTTTGATAGAAATGTAAATATATAAAATAATAATACAGAAACATATCTATTTCATCAAATGTTACAAATTTTACTGAAAATAAACTTTATTCTAAAGTAAATAACATTATATATTAAGTGTAAATTATGTATGTATACATTATGTATTTAATGTTCATTGCATACATATAGTCTGATGTAAATAATCTTATGATAATTTCTTGTTTTTTTATTTCTTCTTTCAAATTTATTACTTTTTTATTACTTCTTTTAAAGTGCAATGTATACACTTGTAAGAACTATTAAACAATATATAAACATATTATGTGTGTATACGTTACAATTATGACAAAATTAAGAAAAACTACAGGAGGATTCCATCAATTTTTATGATATAATCAAAAAGCGCGCCAATCCCTTGTCACCTACCCACACGAACAGGATATTATCTCTTTAATTTTATTCTGTATATATTAATATAATTTTTAATAAAATTTTGTTCTCTCCTTAAAAAATTTATTTAAAAAAATAATCTTCAACATTGGACAAAGATTTTTTTAAAAATAAGAAACAAAATAACTGATTTTATAATATAATAGAATTTATTTTAAAATTCTGGTTAGAACAAATCCAAGAAAGTTTACATGCTGAAATTCAAAGTACTAGAAATTTATTTTTTTTCTATAAATCAAAGTATTAGATCATCAATGTCATAGTCAGAAAAAGCAAAAAATGTTTGGTTCACTATCTCCTTTTAAACGAGCAGATCAATTTTGATAAAATTTTGCTGTTAAAACTAATAATAGTGCATTAACGTTTAAATCCACACATTTAGTGAATTTATAAAACGATAATGCAATATTTGTTTCAGTAACAGCACTCTAAGAGCTGACGTTGGCTTTTGGGACACCCTATATAATGAATTAAAAATATTGTTCGTTTGTATAATAAATAAATAAAATAATACTATTTACATTATTTCAATCAGGTCGAGTTCAAGTAACAGTTATTAAGGTAAAAAGTCAACTACTAGGTTAATAAAAGTTTTCTTAACGTTAGGAAAGACAGAAGGCTGCTATACTCAGAAGAATAAAAATTCCAAAATTTATGAGAAATGAAACTCTTTTAAGAAATTTAAAAAAAAAAACTCGTTATTTTTTTTTTATTTACCCTTCTGTGAACCAACATATGTTTCCCGTCAAATTGATTAGTGTAATGTTTATATACACAGTGTGGGTTTAATTTTTTTTTTTTTTTTTTTCTTAATGTCATTTTTTAATATAAGAAATATAAGCATTTCATACTTGTATCTAAATATACATATAATAATGTTAAATTCTTACAATCATTAAAATAGAATTTATTAGAAAACATTAATAAGAAAGTAGTTGGTTGAATATAAATAGCGTGTATTTTTATTGCAATTATGATTCTACACGAAAAAAAAAATTGTTTTTTTTTACGACAAAATATGATGATCACATACTCATATAAATACACATAATTTATTAAATTAAAAATAAAACGCCAAAGCAAACCTTAAATGCCAGATATAAGATATTTTAACACTGTTAAAATACTCCTTTGCAGTAAAGATTTTTTATTAATCAAATAACATTCAAAATAATAAAAAATTTCACGCGCAAATATCTATATGGTAAGATCAATATTGATTTTTTTTTTATATATATATACTTTTATATTCTGTGAGCCATAAGATTATTTCGAAAAAAATTATTTAATATTATCTGTTCTACGGTCAATACTATATCTAAAAAGGAGAAAATTATTTGTTTTGTAATGTTAACGTGTTATTAAAGACTTATGTAAATATTCGATTTTTCCGACCTTCATAATTTGAAATAAGATACTGAGTATACATTTTCCTATATAGTTATTTGTCTATATCTAAAATTAATAAAAATGCATTTAAAATAAAATAATTCTTTCTCAATAAGCTGTTGCTGAACTATGTTATCCTGTGAAAAGTCTGGTTGTCAGTTAAAAATCAACTTTAGTGTTATATTTCCAATTATAATTTTGATTTAAAAGCGTTTATGTTGTTTATAATCAAAAAAAAAAATAAAATAAAAAAAAGACATACATAAATTTTTTGTCCTATTTTTATATGGCAATAATAATGATTCATTCAAAAAACATTTTGTAGACATTTAAGCTTATATTATTATATTTGCAAAGTCAATTAATAAAAATTTATCACTTTGTGGTTTCTTTTATTTCAGATTTTTACATTATGTATGAGTTTTTTTTTTTTCCTTTTTTTTTTGTTTTTTTTTAAATGAAATCCCACATAATTTTGACATTGATTATTGGAAATTTCTGAATAAAAAAGAAATCAATTAACAAAAAATGTTTGTTATTATGGAATGTTTTGATTTTTGGGAAAAATGTTAAAAAATATTACCATTATGAAATAATACCATTATTTATAGGTGAACTTACTTGATAGAGTATGTTGTAATAAATCTGATTTTTGTTATATTTTAAAAAAATGGCCATAGTGCTTAGGTCTCCATTTATAATATTACCAACCTTTGCGCCTGTTCATAGGTTAACTATTAAACAATATCGTCTGCTCAGAAATGAAACAACGTATGACATTTATACGTCATTATTTGACTATAGCACTATTCGATTCGTCGTACTCGATTTTATAAGTACAACTACTTTGCAATATTCTTAATGTTGATTAAAATGTGTTTTTTAGATGAAAATTGTACGCTACTTGATATTTTTTCATACGTTTTTTTTAACTTTCAAATCTTTAAATTCAAATTACTCGAAACTATACTTTTCATTATACGTTGTTTCATTTCTGAGCAGGCGATATGTTCATTATTGATTTTAAATATAATGTAAAAATATGTCATTATAGGATAATTTTGGGATTAGCGACAACCGAATATTTTGAATAACCTGTGCTAATAGAGCATAACATTTTTTTTCTCGAGTTAAGATATCTTAAGATCTTGCAATAAATTTTTTTGCATTAAAATATTAAATTATTCTTCTTTCTCAATTTTTTTTTTTTGTGACTTTCTAATAATGTGAAAAATTATTGGATCTATTTTTTTTTTTTGTTAGACTATTTGATCTTTAATTTTGCGAAAAAAAATTTATTTTTGTTGTATTTATATATTATTATTTTCTATTTTAATTTCATTATTATTTTTGTGAAAAAAATAAAAACAAATGAAAGGGGCATGACTTGTCTTCTTTTGGATATCATTTAGAAGAAAAAACAAAAAAACATTTCTTTTCCAAGATATTTTATACATAATTTTTGTATGGTAAAACAAAAGTTTCTCTATAGATAAACAAGAATTTAAAAGAACAAATAAAATTAGATGCATTTTATACATATATGTATGATTTTATATTTTTCTCATAATTTTTAAATTTTTTTTTTTTTTATTATTATTATTATTTCCAATCATATTGCAACATCAATGATATTCCGTTATTTAATATGCCATTATTTGTTTGTTTTTCTTTTTTTTACTTTAACTTTAACAATATCTATATGTATATTGTGCCAAGAGTATTTATATTTAAGACTTTTTATTTTAATAAATTATGTTTATCGATTATTTTAGAATTTCTACAAAAAAGGCTTAAAAGAAAACAGCTGAATTAATCGTCAATATTAAAACAATTGACCTGACCTTATCATAAATGCATAGTATCTGTTTATTAGTATAAGAATCCGTATGTATAGTGTTTGTCATATCAATAGTAGGTCATTTGACATGTCATAATATAACAATTTTTTGCCAAAATAATATTGTACATTTGAAAAGTTTTGGTTTTTGGAAGTTTAAAATAAATTTAGGATTTAGACAACTTTTTGAAGAATTAGTTTTGAAAATATTCCTTTTCTTTTAATAATTTTTTTAGTGTGGATTTTATTTAATTTGTAGTTTAAACGATTTCACATATTAAATACATTTTCATTAAATTTTTATTTTACTTCTGTGATAAATATTCCGGATTTCAAAATATTCAATATTTATACTGAGCTTGCAAAATCCATCTTAAGGAGCATATAAGTATACCAAAGTCTTTCGATCAATGTATTTTTATGTTATAATAATAATTAATTTCTAAAACATAATTTTATTTTTAATTTTTTTCAATAAATAACTTGGAACAAATGTATTTCGCAACAATATGCTTTAGGGCCAGCTGTTTACACAAATTTATTTGGAATATACATTATAAAAGAGAAAGAAAATTGAATTTTTAGAATAATAAGAAAGTATATAGGTACTTATTATTTCATTAAATTTTTTTATGTTAAATAATAATAATTATCTAATTTTCTTTAGAATAAAAAATTCATATGTATTTATATGCATAAGTACAAAAATGTTTATTTGCAAATTTTATTATGGCAATGATATTAAAACCCTGAGGTATAAATTGTGGGTGTACTTTAAATATTTGTATATTATGTTTTAAAAAAAAAATTATATTTTTTATTGCACAATTAAAATGAATAGTAATAATTTCTAATAAATCACCAATAGCCTTTCATATTTTATTTCAATGTGACCTAAATTTAAATTTAATGTTATTTTATTTTGCCTTAATTTTTGTTTTAATTTTATTTTTTAAATATCTTTTTCCCTCTCTAAAATAAACATCATTTTACATAGTTTTCCCACAAACTGGAAATACCTATATTTAATGTTAAAATGAGGGTGATTCCGGAATAAAATATACTAAAAATAAATTATAAAATCTATCATAATTAAAGTTCTAAGCAAATTTCTACTGTGTAGTTGTAGTGTATAGTGAGATTTTTAATCATTTTTAATTCATTGTTTTAAATTTAATTAATATTTTTCTTTTTCATTACAGGTAAGCGATCACATTCTTAATTATTACATTTATGATGGGTAAGAATTTGAATTATATTTTGGTCGAAATTCATAGTTTAGAAAAATGTTGAGTACAGAACTTGAATTAACATTTTTTTGATATGTCATGGAATTGAACATAAGATATAATAAAAATCGATGAAATTTAGGACTTAGGTTTATATAAATTATGAATACTCAAAATTATTTTTTGCAAAATCTAAATATGACAGCAATCAACTGTCAGTTAGAGTTTAGTTAATGAGAACTTAAAATAGTCTATTCCTCATAGTGACAGTATTTTCTGTACAATACAACTGAAAATGTCAAAAAAAAAAAAAATACTTTTATGATTTGTAGACGACTCGTTATCGTTTCAATCTGAATGAAAGAAACAAAAATCGCACTATATTCAAATGAAGAAAGAGAATGAATTTTTATTTAAAAAATATTTAATTTTTTTTTTGGTATTTCAAAACAATGATCTTCAAAATATTAAATTTGAATAAATAAATAACAATTTTTCATCATTTAGAATTTTTTTCCAACTCTCAGAAATTACCATAATTTTATTTTATTTTTTTTTTGAATCACTAATCAGCTTCACAAGATATAAATATATTTTTATTTTTTTTCATTCCAAGTATTTTACCTCAATTATTCAGCAGTAAATGATTTAAGCGCCAAAATATGCAGACAAAATATATTTTATTACCTAAATTAATTTTCAACATTAAAAAGAAAAAAAAAAAACTGAAAATAAAAAAATGCTAATACTATTTGACATCTGACAACAAATATTTTTATATATAGCTCAGTCCCGATTTAAAATTTATTTTTATTTTATTTTTTATATACTTATATCTTTTTGTTTTTATTATTAGCTTTTTTGTTTATATTATTATTATTACTTTTTTTTATTATTATTTTTTATTCGTATTGCAATTATTGGTATCTATATTTGATATAAAAAAAAAAAGCGAAAATCCTAAATGACAAAATATTTATACCGTAGTAATAATGTAAGAAAATACCCACCTCCACATTAAAGTGTTGCATAAATTTTTTTTTTTTTGTTTTTTATTTTCTGTCTGTAATAAAGGAAAAAAATAAAAAATTAATAGGTTTAAAAAAAAAATGCGATTTTATAATTTTTTTTTATTGAATTCTCTTAAAATGTTTTTTATTACTTTTCAAATCATAAGTTTTGTTCTAAAAAAAAAAAAACTCAAAAGAAAAACAAAATAATTGTAACTCCTTTTCAAGAATCTATTTTTTTTGGTTTTTTTTTCTAGGGGATAGGTAAACATTATTTTTATAGAAGTTTTTTAATTGGCTAAAGATTATAAAAATAAAAAAAAAAAAATTAAATTTTTTTTTAATTGATCAAAAATTGATAGTTTTATTATTTCAAATATTTATTTTGTTTCATGAATTATTTTGTAATAATTTTTTTTTTTTTTATAATTTGAATTGCATAATATGAAATTCTGACAGAAAATTTCTTATTTTTAATATTTTTAATAAATTGAAGTTTAATATTAAATTGTAATTAATAAATAAAATAAATAAACCAATAAATAAAATTGAAGTTATTGAAAATGGCATAAATTAAGTTTAGCGATATGTGATTTGTATAAACGATTTGGAACGATTAAAATAAAAAAAAAACGAAAATCGAATGGTCGTAATGAAAATTTAAAACTGAAAAATCGATATAAAGAGCAAAAATTCTTTTTGGGGGTGACAAAATTAAAGTAATACTAATTCTCACTATTAGTTTTCATCCATTTCCCACTAGTTTAATAGGAAAAATCATCAGTTTTTTTTTTAAAACATAAAGGATCATAAGAATTTCCTAAATTTTCAGTTTATGAGTCAGCAAAATTAATGCTCATTTAAGAATTTATTATAAGGTACCAACAATCTTATCTGAATGAATATTCTCTATTCACGTTAAATAATATTGTGAAGGGTTTGTGGGAGTTTTATATACATAATTATAATATAATCAAAAAAACAAACAATATCGCACCCATTTTTTTCTTTTTCAACAATCATAATATTTTCTAAAAGCAATGAATATGTCAAACGATATTGTCAAAAAATCTTTCTTGCAGATTATACTTTATGCAAAAATATGAGAAAAAAAAATTCAAATAAAATTATTTCATTGATCGGCATGTTATGTTCTTTTTATAGTACAACAAAAAAAAATTTTATATAAAATTCAATTTTGATTTATATTCTAAATCAAAAATTAAAACTTATATTTTATTAAATGATTTTGTTTTCAGTGTTAAATTCAATTTTTCTATATTTTGATTTGAGGTTTCTGCGGTTTTATGTATAGTTTTTTCTGTAACAATTTTTTTAAATGATAAAAATTAAAAAAAAATTACTATTAATATTTTTTTAAAGAAAATATTAATACATTATTAACAAAAAAAAAAATAAATAGTTTTCCGACCCAGATGTACACTGTTATTGAAAAACTATTTGTAAGGCAAAAAATAATAAAAATAATAATAATAATACATATTAAAAATTTTGCATAAATTTTTTTCAAACGCAGCTGTGGTGTACTTAATTTTGCCTATGAGTATGACACAAAAAAGCTTTTTACACTAAAATGGTAATAGAAAATTTAAAAAAAACAAAAATTTATTTTATACAATTTAACAATTATTATTATTATAATTTTATTATTATATTAAATAATGCTAAATAAAGTCACTTATATGAAGCGAATATTTTGAAAATTATGCACATTATGTGTAAATTCTTTGTCAGCGAGCCAAGAGGAAAATTTTTTCCTTCGTTATTTTAGGAAAAATGTATACATTTGTTAAATAAAATGTATTATCTGATAGAATTCATCATATCTAACCAATAACAAATTTCAAGTCCATATACCCAACGTCAGTACTTTTCTGTCCATTTCGACAATATTAAGTTTGTTTTAAAATTGATTTTTCCATAACCACAAAATTAGAAAAAAAAAAAAACTACTTTATTAAAAATTAATTTAATCTTATTTTCCGGAAAGAAAATACTACGGATTTGTCATTTTTAATTACATTTTCCTTTTCTTTTCATTTTTGCTTTCATAATTTGAAGTATGTATATACAAACATTAAACGCACTTCGTTTTTATTATTATTTTATTTTTTTCAGCTCTAAAATATCTATTACTTTGTTTGGCACGAAAATTAATTAAAAACAGTTGTTGAAATTTAACAACCATTTTTCTACTTAAAGCCATTTGTTTAACGAGATATTATTTGTATTTTTTTTTTTTTTTATTATTATTATTATTACTATTATTATTACTATTATTATTTTCTACAACTTCAAGAAATATCATAATTTCCTATCCAATAATATACCTTTCAAAAAAATAAAAAGTAGGTACTTGGAGTACACGTTGAAAAAATCGGTGGTAGATTTGTACACATTAATCAAAATGTTGTTGATTTTTATTTGCATGAATTCTGCGTAAAATTAAGTCAAATCATAATTTTAATTTATTTGTATATTAAAAGTTGGAGCATTCATAAATTTTTTTTTTTTTTGATAATTGAAAGCAAATTTGTTATGAAAGTACAATTTTTAAAGTATAGTATTAAACTTTTGATTGCAGAAATATTATAAACTTCAAAAAATGATTATTTATAATTTCGATTTATAATTATTTCATTAAGAGTTTGTTCTCTCAGTCAAATATTTTTTTAAAAATTTACTAAAAATTTAAAAGAAGTTGTTTAAATTTGAAACCAATTAATTGAAATTACAAAACTTAAAAAAATTTATTTTAATCGACATAAAAATATTTTTGAAATTGAAACCACAATTTTAATAATATTTATTTTGTAGCTCGTTATTTTTTATTATTTTAAATTTAGTGCGATAGCAAAATATGCTAATGTGGCCCATTTATCAAATAAAAAAAAAATTATATAAATAGGCAGTAATATAATATAGTTACAGTTTAATGGTTAACATTTTCTTACTGTATTGTGATTGTGTAAATTTAAAACACAAGCATCCCCAAAATAAAAAAAATTAATAAAAAATATTTAATACAATCAATTTAGGAACGAAAAAAATTAAATTAACACTACTTAAAACTTTTTTTTTTTTGATTAATGAAAGCTGTCAATCTAAACTTTTTATTAATTTTTTTTTATCAATATTTAAATTTTGGTATTTTTTTAAGAATTCCAAAAAAATTTAATCATCATGATAATGACTCATTTAAATATATGTTAATTACATTACATAATTATACAAAAGGCTCTATACATTATAAATATCGGGTTCGAATAAACTAAAAACAATAGTCGGTACTTAGGAAAATACATTTTTCTTATAATAATATTTCTACGCTTAATATATTAAATATTTAAATTAAAATTATAAATTTTTTATTATTTTTTTTTAATGATCTACTCAAAATTACACCCAACTTTGTTAATCATAAAAACATTAAGGTTGGGTTTATTCAATAAAAAAAAAATTAAGATTAATTTAATTACATATTTAGATTTCTTGGTGATATTCACTAATAATTAGGGTGCAAATTATTATTCTGATTGATAACTTAAATTATATTTAAATACTTCTTGTGCTACTACAACATTAAATTAAATATAAAACTACTTGAATTGAGTTCGAAAAGAATAATTTTGGAAATTTAACCGATTTTTAACATATTGACAAAATATTTGAAGTAAAATTTGATTAAGAATAGAACTTAAATTTTAAATGCCTTTTTTATAACTCCTTTTAATATTTTTAATGTAGCTTTAGGTATAATTTATGATTTACATGTGCATTGTTCTCGATGTCATCGAGACACTGAGTATATACATTTTTTATTAGAAATTAATTTTAGTTTAGTCATGTTTAAAAAGATAAAACGAATAATAATTAAGAGGTGTTTGATCAGATAAAGTAAAAAAAAAAAAACAAAAATTACTTTAAAAAAATATTTTCCTCTATATATAAATGCTTATCTTATGTGCAATTATTAATATACTTATATTTTGTTGAAGAATTGAATAGAACAACGAATACATAAATAAAAAAAGAAATCTATTACAAGTTACCTTTCGAAAATATATATATTTTTTTTTTTTTTTTTATATAATTTTAATAATAAAATAAATTAAAATTTATTAAACTTGAAAAGCGTGGGTCTTACTTAATTTATTTACATATATATGTATGTATTTTTAATTTAAAATTGAATTGTAAAATCATAAAATATTATGCATTTTCATATTTCATAAATAAATCTGATATGTATGCAAAAAATAAATAAATTATATGTATATCCTATACAACACTATATTTATAAATATAATATAAAATAACTAAGTCTTTTTAAAGCTCTTGATTAATGATGAGAGAATTTAGCAAGCTGATTTTAGCCCACATATTCTTCATTTGCATTTTTATTTATTTAATTTTCCATATGAACTGAGCATCAAAATTGTAATTATTATATGCTTAACTATATATAGCGTAACGACAACTGTACATATAATCATTTAAATCTAATTGAAAAAAAAAGTTTGTTGAAATAAAGTGTCTCGCAATTAGACGACAATTTAATTAGATTTAATTTACGTTGAAGTTCTCTTAGAAATAAATTGGAAATAATGAAATTATGACATTTTGTACTTATCTTACTTCATGTTCGACTGCGAGAATCATTTCTATTTCGACTTACATTGTGCATTCCAGCTATAATTTTTATTTGAATCCTATAAATTATAATATCACACATTAAATTTCCACACATTAACTTCCTTTTAAAGTATTACTTTTTTTTCCAAATTAATTAACTATTCATTAAATTGTTATTTTAAGTGCCATTTTTTAAACTAAACTATTCTTTCTAAATTTATGAAAAGTAAAAAACAAAAATTTATGTTTTAAAGAAGAAAACTCATTGTTATTCATTTTGCATATTAAACTCAAGAAAACATTATTTCTTTCGATATCAATAAGTAATATCAATTATTTCAAACTATTTTTTCCTTTGTTTTGACAACAATTGTCCAATGTAATGCGTTAATATCCAATGTAAGATAAAATTAAAAAAACTAAAATAAAAAACAAAAAAAATATAAAAAATAAATAACAAAAACATAAAAATTGAACAGAAGTTTCATGCTCATTTCAATGGTAAAAGTCAATAACATTTTATATCTAAAAAATTGATAATAATGTTGTGCTTTTCAGTGATCAATACATTTTCCTTAAAAATTCCTTTTAAAAAAAATGTTTAAAATACTTATAAATAATCACTAAATTTTTTTCGAAGTTCAGATTATTTTGATTTACCAAAAAAATAAGTGCTGAGCGAAGTTTTTAATAAATATATGTTGACAACATAATATTGAAATTTTCTTAGAACAATGTAGTGTAAACCTGTAAACTGAAACTTTTATGGGGCATACTGGAAGATCTCATTATTAGCGCAAAGAAATGTACGAAAACATCATAAAACTTAAGATGACGACACTATAATGGTTTTCTGCATTTTAAATAAATTATATTTTCTAACCATTATCCTTCAATAAAATTCAAAATATTTTTAAACAAAATATCGTCCAATTATTTTGACACATTTTTTTTTTGCAATTTGATATAAATGCGGAAAAGTTAAATTAAATGTATAAGTAGAATATTGAAATTTAAATTTTCATTTTTTTTTTGTTTAAATCTGCATTTTCCTATCTAACATTAAAATTAGAAATGATTGTTCTCATTTTTAAAAATGATTTTGCGTTTTGTTCTAAGAATATACATAATAATGTTTTATGAAGAAAGCTCACTATTTTTGTTATGTACATTTCTTTTTTACATTTCACATTTCTTATGGTCAGTTGATTTTCACTAAATGAAACTTTGTTGCTTCACAGAATAAAATAAAACTGGTATTGCTGCACGATTTTTTATATTATTATTTGTGGAAAGCCTTTCTACACAAATTTAAGGAAACAAAAAATTAGGCAACGACCTAACAAAACATAATTTTGGAGGTTTATTATGATAGTAATAAAAAATAAAATAAAATACAATAAATATAATGATATTAACTATTTCATCAAAATTATCAAAATTACTGCAATAAATTTTAATTATTTTTTCTTATTTTGATATTGGCTACAGAATAATATAATGACACTCATTATCTTAAAAAGATACCGAGATCTTATCTTTTATCTTAAAAAGTAAAACTAACTAAAATTGCTAAGATTTTTAAATCCCTGTTTTTTTTTTTTATGTACATAGCATTAAGAGTTAATTGATTTATATATTACAAAATTAATTATTAATTACTTAGTTATTTCAATTTAATCGTAGAACTTATAAGGCGTGAAGCTTTTAATTTTTATGAGCATTATTAAAAATAAGTAAATAAATGAATTAAAAAAATATATACATAAATATAATATTATGTTGAGATCTTAATGTACTAGTGACAAAAACATGATTGGTTTTAAGCGCACAGATTAAAATTATAGCTAAGTTAATTATATTCTAGTTATTTACCATCAGTTAGCCAAAATTGGAATGGTAGTTTTTAAAAATTGCTTCCTTTTTCAGGACATTAGTTTTATTATGTGTGACAAGATTAAGTACTTTCTAGTTTGCCATGCAGCCCGATTAAACCAACCCAGATGAAGTTTTATAATTGATTACTTTTTCTACATAACAATATGTGCAATTTTGGTTACTTTCGAATGACCTTATAATGTTTAACAAATTAATATACTATAAACTATATCATGATCATTCTTTTTTTTGTATTTTCTAATAAAGCAACTATTCTATTTATTTTGTTATACTATTAACATATAAGAGACAATATAAAAATTGCATAGAAAAAAAAATGTTTCTAATATGGTATGGCGCTTAATTAAATTTTATTAAAATAAAAAAAAAAAAATTATATAAATAAATTCTTTTATTTGAAAAAAAAAAATCTTTTGTTGGTCTTTCAATTCAAAATAGTTAAAAAAAATAAAAATTAATCTTTTAACGATGATTTTAAAATGAATGATAAATTGTTTGAAATTAAATTTATAATGTTTTTTCTTTAAAGGGGGCTTGCTATTTAATTTTATTTGTTTACATTTTAATATTCAATTGAATTTATCCTTGACGTAATTAAATATTCGAAATATATAAAAAAAAATAAATAAAAAATTATGAAATTCTAATGAAAATTTTTGTGCAAGCAGGTTAAAAACTTAATTTTGTTTTCTTGATATGAACAACAATTTTTTAATTTATTTTTTGTAATTAAGTGCTGACAAGTGACACGACTTATAGACAAGCTTTGTTCGTTTTTTTTTTTCTTTTTAAACACAATAATATTAGGCAGGCAGAAAAATAAATAAACTTATTCATTTTTTATTTTTATATTTTTTCATTGCTGTTAAAAAAAAAAGCATCAAGGTTTTTAATTTTATTTATTTTTTAATTTTCCTCTAACTCACTCTAATTATGAACCAAATTCCTATATGTTAAAAATTGTATGGGTAAAAATTATTTGTATTACCCTGTACATAGAGTTAAAATTTAAATATGTTTTCCTGTCAGCATTAAGAAATTACAAAAAAAAAATAAAAATTGAATTAAAATAAAATTTATAATAATTGTAATAAAAAGCGAGTTAAGTTGCTTAAAAACTTAGGACGTTATTTAAAAAATTTGTCGTTGTAAAGTTCAGATTCTCATTATAGTCTGATATTTGTATTAAACGATAATCGAGTATCAATGATGATTAAGGATTAGCTTTGATGTGTTTTTTTTTTAAATGATTGGGATTTTTTAAATGCAGGTTCATGGTAAAAGAAAATTCAAGTTCTTTTTCAACTTTAATAAGTATAAGTCAATATTTACTATTCTCAACTATTCCGCATTCCAATTTTCAATTTATTTACCTACTGTGAAAATAAATACAACTAACTACTTTTTCCAATATGTAATTAAATTTATAATGAGATGAAAAATGAAAGTTATTTGAATAAAAAAATAAACATTTAATTATTAATTTTATATAAAATTTTGGATTAGGTATGAGTTGATTGTTTAATATTAAATTTGATTGCAAAATATGCCACAAAAATTATGGGATACTTATATATTTATATAATCCAGTTCGAAGGTCCTTATACATTACACGTGTACAAAATAATATTTTTAGAATATTCATTTTAAGATAATGAGCTAAATACAAAAATTGTCGCATCAAAATTATTTGTTTTTTCTTTATAATCACAATTTATAATCACAATTTATGTCAAAAAATCATTTTATTAAAGTTCAAAGTAGATATAGATACATATAGGTATAACTATAAAAAAAAACTATTTAATTTATTGAAAATTATTCTAAAATGTCTTTATAGACACGATGAAAAGCATGAATTATTTTTCTCTCTTGTAATTTAATATTATTTAATATTAAAATAACAAAATAAATGTTAACGTTGAAAATGCTGGGAAAATTAAAAATAAAATTTATTTGAAGCATCTTTTAGTTATTTAGTATATTTATGGATTTAGGCTTTTTAACATGAAACAAAAATAAAATTATATTTAATTTATTATTTTTTTAAATATAAATAATAATAATAACAATAATGCAATTAATTATTTATATTTTTATATTATGTCTAGACATTTTTGAAATTCTGAAAATAAATTTCTAGGAATTCAAAGCATTAAAAATAATATCGGAGAAAATTTTTTCATAAGTTCTTTTAAGTGATTTTTGAGAATAAATTTATTATTAATAATAAAACGGCCGTCTTAAGGGTAGAAAATAGTGGACTTATAAAAGTAGAAAAGAATCGAAGCTGTTTTAATGATTTAACCTTAATTCTTTCTTAAGAATTTTAATAAGAGCCCTAGCTGGGAAATTTTAAAATAATTTTCTGTTTAAATTTTTGCTGTTTATTTATTTACGGGGTGAAAAATGCGAAGAATCTAATGTGAAAAAAACCTCTAGCGGAATTTCAAAGACCTGCAATTTATCAAAAAAATTCAAAATTTTATAATTAAATGAAATTAATTCAAAATTGTTTAGAAAATTAAAGAAATCGAAAATTTCACGGAGAGTGATATTTAAGCTGCGTTTGTTTTTTTTATTATTTGTGTCCTTTATTTCAGCAAATATTTTCAAGATTTTCAAAGGCCAATTAGAGTAAAGAAAAACTTAAAATTTGAAAGATCCCCCTCACTCATGCTGGAGCCAGTTCTATACTCTCTAACATATCAAAAAATGAGTTGAGTCGAGATTGTATTAATCCCACAATCAAAGCAAAACTAAGACCAATTATTCATAGTGAGGGCGTGATTTTTTTATTCCAATTCAAATTTCGTGAAACTTTAAAGAGTTTTAATTTAAAATAAAACGACAATACGCAAAGTATTATATTGGTCAAATACTAAATAATTTATTTGTAATTCAAGCGATATGAAATCAGAGCAGAGTTGTTAAAAATTTGAGAACGTTAGAGGAGTTAAAAATCTGTTTTCCACTATGTTATTTAATTCTATATACTAACAATTATTATACTATATAATTGTGTATATTTTTGTTTAATAGAATATACCAAATGAAATGACGAATTTTGAAATAAATATAGAACAGAAATATAAACTTTATACATTATGTTCAATTATAATATAGTAAAAATCAAAGATTTATTTAATTAAGAACTTATGATTTCTTCTTTGATCTTTATTTTACCCAAGATCATCATCTAATACAAGCAATATTGACCAACAAGACTTTCATATTAGGTATATAGATTCTAAAATTCAGAATAAGTATAAAAAAAAATCAATTATTATTATATTATTTTCATCTTTTGTGCGGTAGTAAAAATTACATTTTTTTTTTAATGAAAACATATTTAATATGCGCTCTAGATTTCTCAATATTTATAATTTTACTCATTTTCCCAGCAGCCTAACTTAAAAAAAAAAAAAAACATAAAATTTTCAATAACTTTTTGAATGAATACACTATGGCAGAATGAGTGAACAAAATAATAATAATAATAATAAAAAATCAAAGAATTTATTTTTTTTTTTTTGGAATTGCAATTTTATAGCTTTCAGGGAGTTTTTAATCACGATATATTTTTTTTTTTTTTTTTTCAATTCATTTAAAAATTAATTTTTTTCTCAGCAATTTGTTTATTTAAGATTTTGCATTTTATGTTTTATGATATAACGTTTTTTTTATATATCTTTTTTCTTTTTTTTTTTTAGTACAATTTCGTGTTTAAATTGCATTCTCAAGAAAAAATATAAAAAAAAAAAAAATTATTTGAACACAACAACCAAAATAAAATAATAATAATAATAATAATGAAATGAAATTAAACCAAAAGATAGATTTAATATGTAATAAATTTTATATAGTTAATTAAAATCAAAAAAAATATATATATATATATATAAAATATATAAAATATATTTTAAAATTGTTTTCTTCAGGGTTTCAATAACACAGACTACAAAATTTTTGTATATAATTTTCTATAAAAATAATAAATCTTCCTTAATTTTAATATTAAATGTTAAATTAATTATAGTCACCATACTAAAATGATTCACTCTACTTGAGAATATCGAATACTTAATAATATAAAATTTATGTTTTTTGAAAAACAATTTCTATTCGATTGGCAATTGTCTTTCTGAGTAACGTAGACTGAGATCCTCAACACATTCATTTCTGGTTTCAAATATCAAATTTATTCTTCATAATATGAAAGGAAACCAAAACCATAATTCTAAACTTTTAAGTTTTCGAAAACCAAATTGGAATAGTCACTTTGGTCTTTTGAGTATCTCTCTCTAGTTTGAATCAAAAAAACTTAAATTTCAAATTATTCAAATTGTCATTTATGAGAAATAATTTCTGACATAATTTTTCATTATAAATATTTAATATCTAATTATTATTATTATTATTATTTTTAATTTGTTTAATGAATTTATGAGGCATTCCCAAATCATAAGTTTTAAATAACCAATTTATTAATTGATTTGTATTTAGAAATTAGAGAATTAAATAAAAAAAGAAAAAAAAAAAACCTGATATTAGTAAAATAAATATAAATTTTTTTTATTATTTTTTGCAAGTAGCAAAAATAGATAAATTTTAACTAAAAAATTGATAAGAGAAAAAACTGGGTGTGAAATAATGATTTTTTTTTTTCCTATATTTTTTTGATATCGTACATAAAATTTATTAAATTTTTTTTTTAAATTTATTTTTATTTACAAATAATAATTGCAATTAAAAAGACAAAAATTAGTAATAATTATTTTTGAAATAATGTTATTTAAAATGATAATTAGATTTTATTGACATTTATTCAGCCTTGATAATATTATATTATTTCTAACATTATTGGTGGTACTGTATATTAAATATTATTTTACATTTATTTTGATTTCAAAGAAAAACAAAAAACAATATTTATATTTAGAATACACTTAGAGAAAAAGAATTTTTTGTGCATTAATGTTTAGGTATAAGGAATAATAAATTTATGGAATATTTTATTCAAAGCTCGTATCAATTTTGTCGGTGGCTTTAAATGGAAATAACTTTTTTTTACATAGAAATAATAGTAATTAGCTTATCGAAATTTATTTTTAATTTAAGACAGAATTATTTTTTTAGGACTATTTTTAGGAAGTATTGCATCCATCCAAAGCACAATAATTTGTTTCATTATCATTTTAAGGAACTTTTTCAGAACATTCGAATTTACATTTCGTATATAATTATATTTTATCGATTTTTTTTTAAACTTTCAGATGTTGGTTATTTTTGTTGTTTTTTTCTGAATGTACATAAATGTGGGTACATTTTTATTATTTGGAAATATTCGGTGTACATATAAAAAATAAGTATGTGGTAATTATGCTTTTGAGATAAAATTAACAACAACACAGTGCTGGTGGTTGAAAATTCATATACCTATATGTACGTATATAATATACAAATATAAATAATGTATAATGTGTAGCAGCATTGTGCATAAAAATATGATATCAAATGGCTTTTTTGATTTATATTGCACTTTGAAATTAATACGATTCAAATGTAATGAAAAAAAAATATTAAAAATATTAAAAGTGTTGATTGTTATTTTCCCATAAAAATTTGATCGTTTTGAATTTTTTTTTTTTATTTTATTTAATTAATTTTTATTTTTTTATTTTTTTATGATATATTATTTAATATTATAGATATAAAGTTGTTATGTGGCAAGGTAATTAGATGTTTTTAGTTGTTTAGAATGATTTACTTTTTTATTAATTTAAAAAAAAAATCAACTTTCACTTAATTTACATTTCGAAGATATAGTATTGCGAACATTTTTTTTTTGTGTAATATGTATAGTAAATTGTTTGTATATTAAATTTTTGACATATGCGTGATAATTTTAATTGGAGACATGCGACAAAAAAAAAACTTCATATTCAAATATAAATATATATTTAATTTTCATATTAATTAGATTTTTTTATTTGATTGCATTATTATGATTTAAAATTTTGAAATTTTATTTGTAAATATTTTATCTAGCAATTTTTACTACAATTTTTAAAAAATAATAATGAATTTTTATATTATCATTTGAAGTTAATTAAAATATTTATTATATACATGAATAATAACTTAGTGTTTGTGAAAGCACTTTAAAAAAGCTCTCAATCACTTGTGGCCCCGTGAGTTAATTTTCTGTCTTCGTCACACAAATCCCTTAACGATTAAAAACCACAGAACAAATTATTACTGAACCTATTAATAGATTGCTTATAAAATTTAGTTGCTTTTAATACTTTAAAAATAAAACTTTTTAATAATATGTAGTTATAATAAAATTGTAAATTTATAATTTTTTATGAATTAAGATTTTTGTAATGTTTCAGTTAACCGAATAATTATAAAATATTAAAAAGCAATTATAAAAAAGACTATAATTTTTTTTAGAAGCATACCATTGCTCTCGGAATTAAACTAGCTTTTCCCATATAAATAAAAAAAAAACCAGCAAATTTATATCCTGAAGTATTTCAGTTTAAGATACAATGTACTTAAAAAAAAAACAATATATTTTTCATCATTTGATGTGGTCCGTCAATCAATTTCTAAAACAAACCAAACTAAAAAAAAATAATCAAAAAGAACAATTAAAATTTGAATTAAAAAAAAAAATTGCACTTAATTAAGTCAAAATCTAATGTAGCCTCCAAACTGGTTTCTTTTTTTTTTTTGTAAAATAGTATATTATGTTATTAACATATAAGAATATAAAAGATCAATAATTTAGATTTTGAAATTGATGATGCTTCTTGCATTCCGTATTTGAAATAAAATTCTTCAAAAACATTCTTAAATATGTTATTTCTGTGTTCGCTGTTTTTATATTTATATGTTTGTTTGGTCGTTAATTTTTTGTTTTTTTTATTCCAATATTACAAACAACATTGTAAAAATATTTTATGTGGTAATGAAATTAGTTTTTACCAATATTTATTGTGAAAATGGAAGCTTATAAGAATATTTTTTTTTATTTTATTATATATTCTCTCGGAAATAGCTTCCTTATATAATATTTTAATTTTAAATTAATCAAATATTTATTGCAAATTGTACTTTAATGTCTTTATTGTTAGAACAGATATTTTTTTATGTTTTTGAATACAAAATTAGCGCATAACAAGCTAATTATTTTTCTATATAAGGTATATAATTCAAGATGATGGTTCTACATTTATCTCTGAAAGTGAATTAACAAATTCATTGTAGGTAGACTCAACTTTGACTGTAAAAAATGTTGAATACTAGTAGATTCTGAATTTCAACTTAATTCAGGTAGTAGTACAAAGGGCCAACAGGACTACGTGCAAGGAGGGTGGTAAGCCCTCCGCCCGTGCAACCTAATTCAGGTAAAGCTTTGAACGGTTTGAACATTAATCTCAATCTAATACTTATGAATATATAACAAGATTTCCATTACCCAATTTTAAGTTTTCCAAATTATTAATATTTTTTTTTTGTCAACCACATACATTTTAATATGAATAAAATATTGGAAGCTCTAATGTACAAAAATTAATCAAAACAATGTTTTTGTGAAAAATATCATATAAAATCTTATATTGCATAAGAAGTTTGCACCGCGATACATAATATAATGTTTTGAAAAATTTTTATAAATTAAAAAAATGATATGTTATGCGACAAATTAGAAACAACAGGTTCTCCTACGCCCATTTATCTTTTTTTCTTTTTTTTCTTTTTTTACTTTTAATTTTGTTAAACCAAGAAAATCTCTTGTGTATGTTAAGAAAATAAAAAACATAACAAACATAATCATCAGAATATTTATTTAATAAAATGCCTACCAATAAAATAACTATATATACAAAATATGCAGTTATTTTGCATTTAATTCAAATCTTAACATATGTGATTATTGGTGCTGCCGTATTATTTTTTTTTTTATATACAAGTAATATAAAGAAATTTTATAAAAATTATAAAGTTATTCTGTGTGTTTCCATTCCAATACTGTTTATTTATAATGGCACCACTTCAAATTTCTGTATAAAGTCTTAAATTGATATCTTATTAAGATGTTATTTGAGGGATTGAGAGAAGATCTTTTCGATCTCTGAGCCATGGACTATCGGTTTACGAAAGAATTGGATCTATATCTCATTTCATGCATAGACAGGCGAAAAAGTGAGGAAAATAGCACGCAGTTTATTTCTGCAAATAATACGCTAAAAAGATAATCAATCATTTTCAGTTTTATAATTACACTATCTATAGTTACATTTTACATTACAGAAAATTTATATTGTACTTTTGCCATATTTTTCTTAACGTTAACACTGTTATCACCAGAGAGTTTGAATTATCTCTGTAGGTACTATATATTATATATAAAAATACAAATGAATTTTATTTTGACATTGAGAAATAAGGCAATTTTAAAAATTCTGGGGATTTGAGGCGCCAATTTGAAAAAAAATATATAAAAAAAAAAAAACACAGAAGAAAAAAGTTATTGTTCTATATAAAATAAATGTTAAAATTTACAATATACGAATGCGATTTTAATTAATTTTGCAATAATTGATTAAATTAATATTCATTTTGCTTATATAGGTATACATATACAATATGTTGGAGTTTTATGCAATATTTATTACACATAGCTTTTTTAAATTGGCGGAAAAAAAAAGAATAATTTAAGCGCATGTTTACCATTTAAATAACAACAAAGAATTTAAGTTATTAATCTGTAAATTAAATATAATCGAATTTAAAATGTTTGAAGTTTTTCAAGATAAATTTATATAAAAAATAAAAAAAATTATCGCATAATGTTTTAGACAAAAAAAAACATTTTAATTAAACAGATATTTTGAGAATTTCAAAGATAGACTATCAATAAAGGACATTTTAATGTGGCAAAAAATTAAGAGACAAATTTCAATGATTTTTCTTATTTTAATTTCTCTTACATTCAATATCAACCATTAATTAACCGTAGGAATATAAATAATTGCTTTCAGAAAGTTTAATAACCTCGTTCAAAATCCTTCCAAATAATTAACCAATTTTTCAAAGCAAATCTGCAAATTCTGCAAAGCATTGGATAAAAAATGAAACTAGGTATATAATCAAAATGTTCAAGCAAATGTTTATATTACATTTTATTTTTTATTTTTATTTTTTCTAATCGCTAAATACTATATTTATTAAATTCTAAATGTGTACATCTTCGATCAAAAGGGCATTAAAATCGAAATTCTCAATTTAATTTTATTTTTAATTTTTTCATTTTATATTTACATATGTAGTCATTATAATTTTTTTTTTTTTATTTTTTATTATATTTTATATTATATGTAGTAATGTTTTCAATGTTTTTTTTGTGTGCTTGTTCTTTACCTCCCTTTATAATTTTAAAGTTGAATGAAAAATTTTCCATTTATATTACATTTGCGCTTTCATTTATTTTTTATATATATATATTTTTTTAATAAATACCATACATATACATTATACATATATTCATACGATATACTATGTATGTAATACAATATAAAATTGATTAATTAAACAGAATTTTTCAATTATCATTTATTGATGCAATAAATCAATTTTTAAAACAAATTCTTACACTCTTGTAATACCTATGTATAGTTTATATATATAGTTTTCAAAGGAAAAGGAAAATGACCAGTTTAATAAAATTTATGAATAAAATTTTACCAAATACATTTCCTGGCAATAAGGAACATATATATACAGAGTCCAATATTATAGTGGCCATAAAAGTTGCGATTAAAATAATATACATTATAATATTACACAATGTTTCTATTAAAGATTTTTCCCAACTTCACAGGTATCATTAAAAATACCTCACAGGTACCTTGCAATTATGATCAAAAATAATTTATTTATTTTTTTGTTTAAATATCTGAACACACTCCAAAACAGCTTGCAAATGAAAATTATTATCAGTTCTAAACTAAATTGTCTAAATTGTGTTATTTGCTTGCATAAATGGTCTAAATAAATTAGTCTAAACTTCTTAAGTGTATACAAAAAAAAATATTTCTTATACAACTTGCTTCTTAAAAAACGAGGGCATCTCCTAGTTATACTGCGATTGACTCCATTCGAAGATAATGCATTTTAAACAAAAATATGTGTAATAATTCTACCATTGCATAAATAAGAGCTATAAAATGTAAAAAAAAAAAAAACCGGACTCCATGACAATTAAAGTTTATTTATTATAATTTATATTTAGATTTCGTAAAAGAAAAATTCTTTATTTTCGTGTAAATATTTTGTACTGAACATTTGTACTGTACATGTCCAATTTATATATATGAGCAAAGGTATCGATTAATGTGTAAAAATCAGTAACAAGCATTAAATGATATTTTTATTCATAAAGCAAAAGAAAATTATAATTTTTATTATAATAAAAAGAAGAAAAAAAAAAAATTTTTATTGTAAAAAAATTTTACTTATGTTCGCAGTTCCAATTCGTCATTTCGGAAAAAAGAATTAAAAAAAAATAAATTTTATAGTTCAGGAAATAGAATAATTTAGAAAAAAAAAATCTATGCGATATTAAATGATAATATGCAACCATTCAAATACTATATACGATCAGATCAGATAGACAAAAGGGTGTAGACAAAGAATTTTTGTTATTTTACATTATTAAGTCAATAAAATGTTTGAAATTCTTAGTTTTGTTTAATCATATTATTCAGCTTTAGTTTTATATGCATATGCCTACGTATTTGGAGGTTATGTTGAGTAAAGATGTTTGTCAAGTTATTGTCAAATAATAGCTCATTTGATGTAGCTACTCAGCGTTAAATAAAAATGTTTCTAATCACAAATTTTTTTTTTTCTCATTTACTTAATTTGTTAATTTAAAATTTTGACTTAAAATAAATTCTAAATAGTTGAAACCTATTTTCAAAACATACTTCCTCTAACCAGAAAAAAAAGAAGAGTTTTACGCAATATTTAAATTTATTATTTAATTAATATGTACATAAAAAAAATTCTTTAAATGCAATAAAAAATTTCGTTTAATGCGCCAGAAACAAAGTTATTTATTTTCATTAATTTTTTTTTCCTGAAAAATTAATGTTTCATTAGAATAAAATTTTATTTTATGATCCTAAATTTTTATTAATTCTATTTGCGGTTTTTTTATGGAAAAAAAAAATTAAAAATAAATATAAAATTTCCTAAATTTTATTATTGAATGATTATCCGGCAAATTCATTTATGCGTTTTAAAGAAATTATTTCTTATCTTGTTTTGATTCATTTTTTTCTTTATGAAATATACGCAACAGAATTCATTTAAAAAACAAAAAGCATGAATATTTTTGAATATTTACAGAAATCTGTTAATTGGATTCAGTGGAAAATGTCTTATACTGGACTATAGAAATTAAATTATTTAAAAATTCTAATAAGTAGCTTGAAGGTCTAAACGCTTTTCGATGAAATCTGTAAAATGTTAAATTTAAATTTAGGATGGGAAGAAGTCGGTAGATGCAGATATTTAGGTGAAATTCTTAAAAGTCGATTTTTATTTTTAAATACTTCATTGTGCTAAAATTATCTCTGAGAATGTCAGTGTTACAATGTGCATACAATGTGTACAATCACAATGAATACAAAGAAATGGCACCACAATAATAAAATATTCAGCACTCTATCAATCGAATACTATATACTATTCAGTATTTTTTTAAATATTCGAAAAATTTTCTCCAGAGACAGTATTATATCATGTAAAAGGATCATCTTGAAAATTCGATAAAAAGGATTAAAGTTTTAAATTTAAATCTATAAAATCAATCTTGCATGAGAGTTAGGAAATAATTAATGAATTTATCATTATTTCTTATATATTGAAATATTATATTATGAATATGTTTCAAAAATATAAAAATTTTACTTAATTCATTTTTAAGAATCCTTTTCAATAATTTCCAAAAAAAAAAACTTGCGCGCCAAACAATATCAACTAAAAACAAAAAAAAAATAAATAAACCTTTTACTCTTCGTTCTTTGCTAAAACGATTAAATATTCATATACAAATGCAATTTAATTAATTAAGATAAAATAATTATAGAAAATACGTGATACGTGATTTGCGTATTTTTTTTTTCAGGAAATTTTTTTTTTCTTTTTTTTAAAGATATAACTTATCTTTTTAGAAAATGTACAAAAAAAAAAAAATTTTTTTTTATGCACACAAAAAACTTGAAAAACTAAATGCTGCCAGATAATTCTTAAAAAAAAAAATAAATAAATAACAGATAGAATGCCCACACTTTTATGTTAAAAAGACATGCAAATATTTTTAAAAAATTAAATTTTTCTGAGTTTTTAATCATTTAGAAAAATGGAGGGGAAATGAAAATGGGTTAGGGTAGGATTATTGAGATTTAGGTTTTTTTTTTCAACTGGGCCCCGAAAGAAATATTTTGATTTGGTTGATTAAATTAATTTAAAAATTAAAATTTTATATTTTTATCATTATTCATACTTCAAATTTTTTGCGACATTTTTCACTGCTATTCGGTCAGAATTCCTTGCGGCCGGGAGCTTCTCGGCATCAAATTCTTTTAAAGTTAAATTGTTGTACCCTTAAGTTATTTTTTTAACAATTCATGATATTTTCACCACTTCCCTAGTTTTTGAAAAAATTTATTAAAACTAACCCTTAAATTACAATGACCCTTGAGACAATAATTAACCATTGAATAAGAATTTTTTTTATATTAAATGTTGTCATTTGCATTAAAATTTTCTTCAAAACAAAAATTACATAAGAATTCTTTTTTTCAATATGCTTAAGTATGACTTTGATTTCTGAATATAATGTTCTAAAGAAATCTTAAAATTATTTTGCTTCTGGGTTATCTACCTTTAATGGATTTAAATCAAAAACAATTTTTTGGCATAAAAAATATATATTTGTTATGGATATGAAATATATATGTGCACACAAATGAATGTAGAATACGTCTCCTTTTTTTCAACTCTTTAAATGTATAATACATCAGATCATTCTTATGAGGATAAAATTTTCATTATGCCACCACCATGCAAAGGTTTACGATATTGTCGGCAAATCAATGAAAGTTAAAAAAGGTTTGTTTTCATTACAAGATATATACTAATTAAAAAATCATTCATTAACATTTTAAAATTTGACCTGAAACCTTGATTAATATAAATTTTGACTTTATTACGGCTTCTAATAATAAACGTTGTTCAAATATATAAATATATGTCAATGATGATTAATATTATAATTCTAAATTACAGATTACCAATTTCAATTAAAAAAAATATATACCTAATAATAAACAAAATTCATGGAATGATATAAAAAGTATATGTACTTTATATTTTTCCAAATTTTTTCTGTATCAACATTTTTAAAATCAATATTACTAGAGCAGAATCTTTAACGCCTAATAGAAAAAACAAAAAAATAAATAAATAAATAATATTTTATATAAGAATCAAAGCTTGATTTTGTAACATATCTTTCAGATAATATTATGTTCAATTATACACTAATAAAATTTTTGTGGTCAGTGAAAAATTTTCACAATACGTGTTCGGTATTTTTTATATGTCTGCATTTTTTTTTTTTCAATTTTTTTAGCAATAAAGAACAAAAACAAAGTTCATAATGAATAATGTGTAATTTCTTTTAAAAAAAAAATCTGGTACAGATATTTTTGGCGGTCTGCTACCTGAATTTGATAAATTGGTTTTTAGTCTTTTTTTTTTTTTTTTGTTATGTAAAAAAAAAAATTCATAAAATTAATTCGAGTTTTGTTTGTGCTACTTAATTCGTTTTTCGTTACAAAATTTCTTCGTGTTATTTATTTTTAAATTCTTTTAAAAAAAGAAAAATAAAAAATTTTTAATTTCCAAATTTTAAAATGAAATCCTCGCAAAATTGTTATTATTATTTATTGGGGAAAAATTTAAAGATTTTTGAGGGCAAAATTGGAACGTTTATTAAATTATCTCAAATATTTGATATTCGATATTTGAGATAATTTAATAAACGTGAAAAATTTCATTAAGTCATATAATTAAGTATTTATACAATAATCGTAA
This sequence comes from Hybos culiciformis, assembly GCA_964007475.1. NCBI lineage: Eukaryota > Metazoa > Arthropoda > Insecta > Diptera > Hybotidae > Hybos > Hybos culiciformis. The sequence continues at coordinate 108,596,885 of OZ023273.1, forward strand.
CTGTCAAAAAAATGACATCTAATAGTAACTTTTTTATAATAAAAGTAATAATAAACATACAGGTCTGACCCAAGTTTTATGCTAAGCATTATTCATCAAGCATACGAACATAAGCCTTACAGAATATTCCTTAGGAATTGTTGAGCTTACCATTTCTCGAAATAACTAAATAGAGCTTTAAAATCAATCAAAACTATATATATTTTATATTTAATTTTTTTTCTGCCTCTCCACAGCTTATATTTTTAATTTTTTTTTTTTTATATAAAATGTTCTTTAATTTTTTTTTTTTTTTCCAAGATAATGTTAAGAATTTTTTTGCCGAAAAAAAAAAAAAAAAAGAAACTGGAAAATTTTTGTTGCAGTAAAAAGCATGACTCCATTTTTAGCAAATAAATTTAAATACAAAAAAATTATGAATTCAAGAAGCGAAATATGTTAATAGGCAATGCATTAAAATTTTAATGATTTTAATAATTGTAATTCATCAAAAATAAAAATACAATTTTTTCGCTAAAAAAAAACAACAACATAAAAATAATCATTAAAACTCCATATTCAGTTTAAAAAAAAAAAAAAATTTCCTTTAATAAAGAAATATACATCAGGAAAGCCTTAAGGAATGTGTACACAGGAAAATTGGGATATTAAGCTCTATATATATACTGTACTTATCCGGAAGGTACTTTTTTCTTCTTTCTTTCTTTTTTTTTAATTATTTATTTTATTAAACCGTTAAAAATATTTCATTATTATACCGTTATATAAATATTTAGTTCTCAGGATCAAAAAAAAATTTCATGTTTTTCTAACATCACTTTCTTGTTAGAGAAAACAACTGGGATAATATTATTTAACCCATATTTTAACATCTTAAATACTTACTGTTAATCAGATTGAAAATACGTAGACACTCGAAGTGTTATTTTTAAAAGGTTTTATATCAAATTTAATGTCTTTATATACCCAAGCTACTTAAACTATGCTTCTAAATCTATAGTCTTAAATCTGTTGTTGCCATGAAATTACGAGACAAAATATTATAATTTCTTGACAAGGAGCGATAAAATGCGATCTAATCTTGAAATAGATCTCGCCTGCATAGGGTTAATATATTTAAGACATTGATTTAATTTTTTTGTTAAAAAACGAAGTAATCAAAAGTTTATTATTTTTATATAAATTTATATATAAATGTATAGCAAACCGTATTAATAACTAAAAAAAAAAAAAACATTATGTTAACAACATAAAATTATCTAACAAGCTGTTGATATCTTTGAGAAAAAAAAAATGGTTTACCAATTTTGATTTATTTTTATATAGAAAAATAAATGTATTTCATATTATATTTTGGTCGTATACTGGACACTGCATACAAATTAGAAATTAAATGATAAAAATATTAAATTTTTGTTTTATAATTAAGATAATTCTCATTTTACAATAAAATGTAATTAAGGTGGAAAATTCAATAATATTTATTCAAAGTTTTTTTTTAGTTTCTCTTTTCTAAAAAAAACTGTTCGAAGATTTCTAATAATAATAATAATTCTAAACGAGGATGTCCTTACTTCTTAACTTGTTTTTTCTCAGTCCTTAGACAACCAAAACTTCTCTTTTTAAAACGTATTTAGTCAGAGTCATTTTCTACGTATGAAAAATGAATTGCTAAATTTACCCTACAATCTGTAGTGGGCGATTAATATAAAATACCATTAAGATTTAGTTTCAACAACCTGTTCTCTAATATTTTCCTTTAAAATTTTGCCTTTTTTAGTCAATTTGAGTAAAAAAAAAATAATATAACTTAATTAAATGTTTTATATAAATATGATAAGGAATTTTTTTAGCTTAATTAGATACAATATTATTTTTTTAAATTGATTGTAAAAATCACTATTTTAAATAACAGAAATACTGAAATGAAGTTTGAATGTTGTATTTACAACTTATAGTAGTTAAAAATAAACTATACGAAATAAATAAAAAAAAATTAAACTATTTTTGGTTACAAATTAAACACCACTCCTAGACGTAATATTTTTTCTTTGCTTTGATGTGTTTAAAAAATAAATTTGGTTTATAATTAAAATACATGTATAATATATAATATGAAACATAAAGATTAAAAGAGTAAAATTGGAAATTTAATTGAAAATTTATGATAAAGCGCCTACATATTTAAGGTGTAAAATTTAACGCATTTTGTGACTTGATAAATATTATTTAATTGAGTAACTTATCGACAGGATTAAAAACACCCATAGACTGGAAAAAATAATACCACAGTGCTAAACTCCTTTCGACACAATGCTTTAAAAATCATTTTCTAATAAGAGATATAGTAAAATATATTTTGATTTTTTTGCATTTTTTATTTATTCTTTAATTTTAAAATATTTAAAATTTTTCCATGTATGCACTGTAACTATGTATCCTAAGATAGTAAGTAGGTAGTAGGTTATAACAATACTAATTTCAAAAGTGACTTATATTTATTAATTATCTATGAATTCGAGCTAACACACTTTACAGAAATTTTAATTTTATTATGCCCATTCTTATCTTCATTTTCAAAAATTATTTAACATTATAAGATTTTTAATTTCAATTTTGTTTTACTTTTTTCGAAATTTTAATTTTTATATAGTTTTAAATTTACCAAAAAAGGCATAACGTAAAACTTTTATGTTATTTGCATTTTTATGTAGTACATTGACATTTTTACATAAAATGCGAATTAACAAAAAAATTCGTCATAACTAAAGAAAAATTACTCGGTGTATCTGTGTAACGCCTTTCAATCAAAAAATGGCAATAAAAAATCTTCCTAATTAAAAACAAAAGACTTAAGGTGCGAACTTTTAAGAAAAATTACTAAGTACCAGAAAATTTTTTATTAAATTTTATTGATTTAAAAAAATATATACCTACATAAATTTGAATCGGGATTTATTTAAAAGAATTAAAATTACAGTTTTATGCTCTAAAATCATTTAGTGGTATTTTAATTTAAAAATCTAACGAAAGATTATACCATGCGAACATAAGAGATATAATATACTTAGTTAAAAATTTATAATTTACATATTTTTTTTACATAGACATAACATGAAAAAAAATAAAATAAAAAATATTCAAAGATTTTCAAACTTCTTTTCGGTATATTATTGTCAAACACCTAACATATTATTCGGCAAGCTTATTATATGCCAATATTTATAAATCGCGTGATATTAAAATTAATTCATGCTGAGTAAATTAATAAAATTCAATTTTGAAAACAATTAATTAAAAAATAAAGTCTATCACGTTTTTCAGATCATTAAACGTTAATATTCATTATTACACTTATAATAATAATATTCAAATAGAATTGGCCTCGAGATAATTATTGAAATACATAATTTGTCATTTTTCAAATTATAAGTCCTTGACAAATTAAAAAATTATATGATAAATTAATATTAGAAGGCAAAGGTATATTATTCAATGTTCGATTTCAAATAATTTCATTTGTTTTATATTTTTATCAATGCAACAAAACAATGAAATTGAAATTTTAAATTAATTATTGTAAAGACTTGAAATCCACCTTGGAAAATTATATCATCTGTTTTGAGTAATTTTGACATTAAAATTTCTTTGAGATATTTGGACAGATTTTTTTTTCCTATACTAATGCCAGTATTAAAACTGAATTGACTTTTATTTCTTTTAGATGATTATCAAAAATATTATTTTTATGAGTTGTCGTCAATGAACACTTTAAGCTTTATTCATCATTTAGAGAATTTCAACTCAGTTCATATTTGAAGACAAAAAAATTAACTGAAAAATATTTTTAAACAATTAGAAAATTAAATGTTTTTTTCCTTAAAAATGTCTAAAAGAAAAAAAAAATTAAATGAATTAAAAATAGCACCTAGCTGTATATATTTTTATAAAACTTTTAAATTATTCCAGTATTATACGTGCTTTAAATTTAAATAATTTTTAAACACAAAAACATGAATTTCTATATCTATAATTATTGAGAAAATGAACATAAAGTCAAACAAAAAATAATACAATTCAAAATGCCAGAAAAAGAATTCAACAAAATGCGTCTATTTTGATTAAAAAGAATAATATTTTCGTTCTTGTATAAAATAACTTCCATAATTGTTCTCCATTTTTAAAAACTTCTATCTTGTAAAGCTTCTTAGCTTGACTTAATTTTAACATAAAAATTTAACAAAATATAGTGTGAATGAATTAATTTGGCACTGAGCTTGGGCTTAGAAAAGAACATAATAATGTCACATACTTAATCTAAATAAATTTTATATCTCAACGAATTTTATTTATGTTTGTTTAAACACGATCATTGGAATTAAAAATATGTTTTAGGTCGATCTTCATTTTAATTTGTTTTGAATTTAACTTCGATGCTATAAAAATCTGTACAAACTGAATAATAAAGATGATTTTATCGAAATTTTCTAAATGGCAAATCTTTTTACAGATTCCTTTTTATACTTTTTTTTCATAATAACAATAATGGTACATGCCTGGATGATGTGAAAGTTTTTTTTCACAAAGAAAAATGTTAATATTAGCCAAAAGCACTTCATATTTGAAATTATAATTTTTTTTGTTTTTTTCTTTTTGATTTTGCATTTTTATTGTCCTATAAATATAATAGTAGGTATATAAGGTATATATTTGTTTTAAAAATATATTATACCTCTAGTTCTTAAAGTTTATACATATATTCAAAAAATCCATAAAAATTTTATTCCGGGTTTAGAAAATTAGAAGATTGTAAAATTTATTAAATATATATTTGTATTTTTTTGGTTGGTTTTTTTTTTCTTACTCTTGGGAGGTGTACATAATTTAAGAAGAACTTATTTTATTAGTTTGAAGAAAAAAAAATTGTTTTTATAACTCAAAAAAATATTAATTAAATGTTTCAATACCGGAATTCGCAATGACCCTAAATTCCATTCTGTGCATTTCAGTATAGATGAAATTAAAAAATTATTTTTAATTAACTTAAAATGAACTCAATAATTGTATATTATTATTGCTTAGAAATTTATTATTTTTTAAAAAATTCAACTCTTAAAACTTAAATAATAAGTTTGTTCATGATATCGTTAAAGTGAAAAAAATTATCAAATTATTTTAAGTAGTCATCAAATTCTGGATATAAATTCAAATATATAAAATATGTGATTAAAATAAGGAATAATTAATAACATTATTACATATTTGCAAAAAAAAAAAAACATAAAAACCATCAAATTCATTTTTGACCAAAAATAAAAAAACAACTCCATCTCACTCAGGTTGATGAATCAAATTTGAGATTTCTAGCTAGCCTATTAAAAATAAAAATAAAAACTAACATAAGCTTTCCATTATTATTTATCTAACAAATAATATTTCCAACAGAGAAATCAAAATTTATTCAAAATTATATATTATCTTATAAAATTCAAGCATAATTTTATGCAAAGTGCAATTGAATATTATATTGTTTTCCTATAGTCAAATAATAATAAGAAAAAAGATTTTTTAATAAAACCAGTGGTTTGGATTTATTTTAGGAATTTCTTCTTTATATAACTATTATAATTTTTCTAATATTTTATTTATAATTAAAGAAAAAAATTAAATATCCTACTGAGAAATTTTAAATATTGAATTAATTTAAATTTCATTACACTGTCAAAAGTAAGGTTAATTGAGAATAACCCCGATATAATAATATAATGGTTATGTATAAGTAATGTAGGTACTAAACAGTTTAACTTTCTGAGTCTGACATTAATTTTACGAATGTTTTAATAAGCAATTACCTTGAACGCGACTCAAGACCAAGTAAGTTCACCAAAGCTAAACTACCTCAATCTATTTCTTGTCGAAACAATAAAAATATAAACAAATAAAATTTTATAAATATCAATATTTTTCCTCTCATTTAGAAGCTAAAAAAAAATATTATTATTATTTTTCTTAACTAAAACAAATCATATTTATAAACAAAATATTACATAATTTCTAAGAAAATTTTTTTGCCATATGATTTATTTAAAGGATTAAGGAAAATGATCTCCTATATTATAATACTTTACATACAATAAACATACTAACTATATATCATATTATACTACATAACTGATTTAGAAATACTAACATTGGTAACTTATAATAAATTCAACACATGAAATAAATTTTCATGTAGGTCTTCTTGTCTTTATGACCAATAACAACAACAAAAAAATAAATCACATAATCTCCCTGTCTAACTTGTTAAAAATTTTGTAAGAAGATAAGGCAAAGAAAAAAAAAGTGAAAGTGTTAAATATGATAAATTTTAGGATTAAAAATGATATTTTTTATAGCAATTAGTTGAAAAATATTTTTCAACAAATTATAAACTAGGAATTACTATTATTATTATTATTATTATTATTATTATTATTAACATTATTTTTATTTTTATTTTTATTTTTTTGAAATTATATCCATACAGTAGTTTTAATTTATGGTGTATTTACAACATTTTTCGTAATTCACTTTTGAAAAAATAAATTACATATAAATTTTATTGTAATTAATCGAAGGAAATCATGTTTTTGCTTTCAATAATAATTAATTGAAGAAAATTCACATATTACAGAAACCTGCATTTTTTAACACCCAGGAAAATTATATGAATTTTATTTGTAAATGTTAGACACTTAATTTATTTTCGAACAAAAGTTAGTCGACCGAAAGCTACGCATTAGTTAGCCACGATTGTGGCATTATTTCTAACAAGCTATTCACTTATAACTGGAGTGTAATACTATTTAAAATCACAATTACAGTTTCTGACACAAGAAAACAAAGTAATTGTGATCGTCACTTTGATACATGCTGTGGAATAACGATTACAGTATTACACTCAACCAGAATGATATAACGCATTAATTATTTTTCCAGATCATAATCATTTTTTGATGTAGTTAGCGTTTAGAAAAATACAATAATGTTATATGTTAATAAAACATATTTTGCTATATTTTTATTTCAATATTTCTCAGAATTTTATTTAAAAAAATAAAAAAAATAAAAAATAAAAATTATAATGTAAATTAATATCATAATGCGCAAAGAAGTTTTTTTTTCTTGTCTTGAAAAGCTTCAAATGCATGCTGAGAGGTCAACAAAGGTTACCTATTAATATTTATTGGCCATAATATTTGCTAACCAAATATTTGTTAGTTTAATTATATTATTTAGGTGCGTGTTTTTCAAACATAAAAATATCTAAGCTTACATTATATTACAAACAAATCAGCGGGAATTCGTTATTGCATAATTTAATTCATCGTAAAAAAGAAAGACCATTCCCTAAAAATAAAAATAAACAAAGCTTTCAAAAAAAAAATATAGAAGGAATTTTATTTACAATTAAATCTTCCACTAAGATTAAAATATTATATTATATACATGATCAGAAAATATTTTTTTAACTATACAAAATTCTTTCTCCTCATTATCTGTCCAAAAAAAACCCGCACTCTTTAAGCACATGACAGAAAATAAATTTCAAATTAAAAATAATCTCGATTTGTCAGTTTGACAGGTTTATTATTCTTATATATATATTTATATCTGATGAGTCACCAGCGATTGGTAAAAAAAAAAAAATACTTTCAATTCGAATAAAATTATATTCTTGAGCTTTTCATATAAATTTGCAAATAAATAAAACTCCATACTTAACTATTTTTTTTTTTCTTAATGACATGATATTATATTTGAATTCATAACTAATACAAAAATAGTAAACGAAACCATCAAATAATAATAATAATAATATTGTGAAGAAGAAAAAAATATAAGCCAACATATTACTTTCATATTTAAAAATATACATAGAATTTAATGCGAGTTATATATTATTATGTTAAATGTATATACATATACAAGTTATTTGTTAGGATATAAATTTCGTTATTTATATGTTTAATGCCATTCACTCACATCAATCACTTAGTGATATTTTCAAAGGAAAAATAAATATTTCATGTAAAAAATTTAGATCATGAATCAAAAATTTAATTGAATTTTGCGTTTATGAAATTTATAAAAAATAAAGAGAAAAAAAATTATAAATATAAAAGACTCAAAGCGACAAACTTATTAAGAAAAATAATATCTACATAATTTTTAAAATGAAATATAAGATAATAATAAAATTTAAATGTTTACGAATATTTATATATGTATATTGTAGTAGCTAAAAAAATTTTCCGTTTTTTTATTTTTTTTATTTTTCTAATCGAATAAAATAATTTTAATTAAAATCAATTAATGTATATTATAAGTAATTTTTAAGTGACTATGATTACTTTTAAGCGACCAAAATTACTTTCCATTAATATTTTTATTTGTTGATAAGAATAGTATATGTAGTTAATAACTAGTTTTCACTGAATTCTAAGATATTATGTGCGGTAATCGTTTTTATGACTTAATTTCTCTTTATATATACCCAGGTATAATGTAAATTTTAATTAAAGCAGTTTTAAAGATAACCGATACATAATATATTATGTTTAAAAGGGAAATAATATTTTAAAGAGTAAAATAAAAAAAGTCAACATAAAAAAAATTATTTGAACATAACCGTAACAGGGCTCAAAAAATGTATAATGGTAATACAAGAAAAACTATGAGTAGTATTATCGATTCTTTCTTTCCATCGAAATTCATAATAGAGGAAAAATATACATTTGATTTAATATGATTGCGATTAAATAAAACAAATTTCAAACATTAATAATAAATCAGCATAGAGGCTCTCAATATTATTAATTAAGCTAGGTTTTCAAAGATCAAATTACACTTTGTCCAAATCGACTTTGACGCTCTTTTTGGTCGTGTAAACAGGGTGTAAAGTCAACCTCGATCAAAGTTGAGTTCGACACTGCTGAACTTAGTTTGATCAAAGTAACTTGTACCAAGTTACTTTGATCATGCAAACCGGGCTTTTAAATTATAATGCAATTTTTCTTTCTCAATTTTTGTTATTTTGAGTTTTCTTTTCTGATTGATTTCCTTTCATAATTTTCTTTCACGATAAAATTTATAACATTTTTATGAACAATTGATAATAAAGCTATAAGAAAAAATATAAATTAACATCATTATCTAATTTTAAAATATATTTTCTTTTCATTTTATTTATACATTTTTTTTCTTCTTTTTTCTAATTGCAGGTAAGATAAATTTCCACTTTGACAAGAAGTTAATAAAATATATAAAATGATAATTTCAAAATTTACTGGTTATTTGTGATTTATTGTACGTAAGTTCAATTAAATATTAAAATTTAAGCTTTTGTTTATAATATTGTAACAATTTTACATTGTACACATAGCGTGTAGAAAAAAAATATATATATAAAAAATAAAACATAAAAACTTCTACATGATATAAATATTTTAACAACTTTGTCAAAACAAATTATTTTAAAATTGTGTACAATTGTAATATCATGGTTGAGACCATTCATTTTATAAGCGGAATAAGTTATAATAAGTAATAAAAAAAAAATAAAACATTTAAAAATAAAACAAAAGTATTTAAAATCTCATTTCTTGATATAATCAGCGTGAAATAACAAATTCAATTTTCACTTAAAGTGAAATGTTTAATTTTCAATTTCATGTACTCATACAGTAATCCATATTCTAATTTCTAAGTCTTTGAAACCTCATTTTTTAATTCCATACTAAAACGAATCGAATATTATTAAAATATGATAAGGTTATTCATTTTTAATAAATTCTTATACGAACAAAATACTTTAGAAATTTTTTTTATGTAATCATCGAAAATATTTTATTTTTTTTTTAATTTTTCCTCAATTTTGATAAATGACAGTTGACATGACACCAACAAGTTTATTAGCTTATGTTTATATTCTCAAATTTTAAATTGAAAATAATAAATTTCATTTTTGTCCATTGATTTTTTTTTTATATATATTGCTCTAGATTTTTAATTAGTTATACAACATACCTTAAACAAAAAAAATTTTTTATGCAAATAGGTATAATATGAAAAGTGTTGAAATAGAAATACATAAATTTATTTATGGATATGTAGACCGATTATTTTTAATTATTTTGCAAATTTCTTTGACATATCCATTTTTTATTATCTACGCAAAAAATTAAAAGTTTTTACATAACTAATAATTACAATCTTAAAAGTTTAACCTAATTCATTAAATCAAAAATAAATATTTTGAAAGTTCGATTTTAAATTTTTTGGATACAAATAATATATATATACACATTTTTACATACAATAAATGTAAATGTTATGCCCTATTCGATATAGATTCCAAGAAAGTGTTTCTCATAATAAATTTAATAAAAGCAGATTGGCGCTAAGGTTTTAAGCTTCTGCTCTCGTAATCCAGTTTAAAACTTTTTGGGGATGTTTTGAATAAAAACCCATGAGTTACATTCGTTTTGTTCAATTTTAGTTGCTCAACTCTTTGAACATCAAATCTTCGAATTTAAGTTCTCAATCCTATATTTTTAATTTTTTTTTGTAAATCAAATTAGTGCTTTCAATTTACTTATTCGCGAAATATAAACAAAAAAAAAATAAACGATAATCTCCTTTCATTTGATGAATTTTTCTTATTAATTTTTTTTTTTCTTGCAGTATCATGGATCTAATTTTTAACGCGAAACATGACATCTCATGTCAAGCTTTCAACATCGAATTTATACATAAATTTAATTTTTCGTGAATTTAGTGAAAAAATCTATTAAATCATTTTGGTGAAATTTGATATTTTGTGCGGTTCAAATTTATTTTCCCTCCATCAATGGATGAGGTGCAGTATATTAAAATTATAATTTATGTTCGAAAAATTTTAAATATATTGTTTCTTTTTCAATATAAACTGCAACCGTTAAAAAAGTTGAAAAAATTATTTTATACTATCTTTGGTTATTAATATAGTCTGGATAGAATAATGAAGCAAACTTATTAAACTCTTATTTTTGGATTTTCATCAGGGCTAAAATAGTATAATAAGTGTTGTTAGAAAGCATAATAGTTTATAAAAAAAATTACTTAATGACATTCAAATATTACCGAATAGTGGGTCTTTAAAAGCTTTGGATTAAATCATTTATTATGTAATTGATATATTAACTGCAGTTTTTGCGAACACTTTTAATTCGCATATATCTTTTAAAACAAAATTTTAATAACTGATATTATTGGATCAGAAAGTGTTTAAAGCACCTATTTTATAACTTCCTCCTCTTGCACCTTTTTTTATTCAGAGTATTTCACAGATTTTTTATTTTGTTTTTTTTTTTTTTATTTTTTCGCTTAACACAAACAAAAAATAAAATAAAAAAATATAAAAAAAATCTCTGAAAATATAGTTTAGGTATATATTGTGCAATTTATAAATTGGAGTCATGTCATGTGTTAAATTTTGTTTTGTTCGTTTGTCTAAATTCAATTAGTGTTTTTGCTTTGGGTTTGACATTTATATACCTATTGGTAAAAATATATTTGTAATAAATTTATTTTGAATGAAAAATAGATTTTTCTTAGAAAGTATTTTTTTTTTACTTTTTTTAATTTAAATTTAAATATAAAAAATAATCTGCACGAAAATACTTATTATTATTAACAATTTGGTATGTCTGTTTTTTGTATATTAAGTTCATTATTGGTATAATGTCAAAATTCATAAGCATATAAAAACAAAAAAAAAAAAAACATTGAATTTATTGGAATTTAAGAAAATAGAAATAAAAAGGTAGACTATTATAATTTAATTCAAATTTCGTGAAATTAAATAATACTAAATTTAGAAGTACACTTTTTTTTTAGTTTTCTTTGGATTAAGTAATTATTTTAATAGGTTCCCTTGAGAAATATGATCAGTTGATAGAATTCAATATTTGGTGGACATAATGACTCTTTTTATTGATTACATACTTATTTCACCACATCAGTAACTGAACTACATCTCTCAGTGCAAAAATAAAAACTCAGAAAATTTTAAAACCAACACAAATAAAGTCAGCAACAACACAATGGCAACAAAGATTCGTGTTTGTATCTTACTCAACAAACAAATATTTATTTAATTTTCACCACAACAATACAAATTTCACCACAATTTTTAAATATTGCAGTTTTAATGAACCTAATTCTTTTTAACGAAAATTTTGCTAGAGTTTAGATTAATTCAGTGACGACGTCGTATTTTTCAGGAAAAGGATTATTTTAACTTTTATTCTTATACTCTGTTTACACTTGAATTTAAAACCATAAAATTTTAATGGATTAATTAAACCGTTCACACTAATACTAAACACTAAACTAAGTTTGACAACTGAAAATGTCGGCCGTCATGGTGTAGTGGTATTGCCATTATCCTACGGTGTGTTCGGTCGTGGGTACGATTCCCACCTCGGAGTGGAATTTGTGTCAAGTTTTCCATTTGTCTCACTTGAATTAAGTGAGACATGCTGGCCTCATCTTAATAGAAAATGGTATGATTTTTTTACAAATAACTGATCTCAGTCTTGCTTACATCATTAATTTTCTAGTTTTACCAAGTAGTTTGGTCTCAAACTAGAATGTGACTAATTATATAGGCATTTTATTCTACCCTAGTTTTAGTTAAAACTATATACCTAGTGAGAACATATTATTATGCTAATTTGGCCAAAATTAACTTATATCGCCAAATGAATACAAACCCTTGATATAATATGATATTTTATTTAATTTTTTTTTCATTTAAATTCTGTTAATTTAAATATAAACAAGCAATATGCAGAAGAAAAACAAAAAATTAAAAAAAAAGCTAAACTTATTTAATGGGTGTTACTGTTTGAATTTTTATTTTATAAAATATAATTCATTTAACAGTGAAATAATGTTAAAAAAAATGAAAAAAACTTTAAAATTTCAAAGAAAATTTAACCAAAACACTTCATGGCAAAATGTTTATTTATTTTTTTTGTTGTTTTTCTCTGTTCACATGATTTTTTTTTATTTTTTTTCAATATTATTATTTTCTTTAAATGCGGAAGAAAATCACAGTTCAAAGAATAAAATGTAAACTGCGTAAATAGATTTTGTTAGCTTGTCTAATCAATAGTTAGCAAAATAGTTAGAAATATTTACACAAAAAAAAAAATGCATATATGTATTAAAAAAAAAATATTATAAAAATATGTATTTAAATTCAATAAGTAAAAAAAAAAAAATGTCTTCATTTTGTTTGACAACTTTTCTTCATGAATTTTCGTATTTACACGAATAAATAATTTTGCATGTTTCATTAAATTTTTTCTTAAATCAAATTTTAAATTACATATATGGTAAAATAGTATTAACGGTATATTTTATTCTACATAATATGTTATTTGTACATATATGTACCTATAAATAGTTATTTTTTGTGGTTTACTGTGTCATGAAATAATACGCGCTCAATTTATATTTCTAGTTCACTTTATACATAGTATGTAGCTATTGAGTTAAAACAAAAAAGAAAATATTTTGTACATATAATTGAATTTCCCTTAAAAAAAAATATTTAGAATGTAATAAGTAAAAAAAAATAAAACTAGATAAATATATGCATGGATGCAAAATATTTTAACTTATTCCATATTTGATGATAAAAGGTAAATCGTCATTGACATATGTATGTAATATAGAACTTCATATTCATGAATTTCAGTAGATAGTTTTACAAAGCATTGATATAGGCAAATATTAATATAGGTAGGTACTTGAAGTTATTTAGATGATTTAAGACCATAATTTTACAATATTTTGCTAATCTTCACTCAATGAAATTTTTATAACTTAATTCTATTTAGTGATTGTTTATTTTATTCCTAAATAGAATATTATCATCCAACAAATTGTATATATACCCGATATAATATATCTCAGTAGATAAAGTTAAATCAAAACTTAGCTCTGTAAGTCAATTATTATATAAGCGAAAAATAAAAAAAACTTGTAAATTTAATATCTTGCAAATAATTATGAATTGAATTGAAAAATTGAATTGATATTTAGTGATTTTGTGAATGATGTGTTAATAAGTAAATTTTGGTGTTTTATATATATTTTCAGATTCTCCTAGAAGTATTTGTTTTTGAACTAAACATTTATCGCAGTTAAATTTAATATCCTTATCGTCTCGTCGTACGTTAACAATCATATCAGCATTTTTTGGCATATAAATTGTAGATTAAAGCAAACTTTTAGCCGAGGGTTAATGAGCTTTTCACTATAATAATGTAAAACTTCTGTTATCAATTCTCCCAAAAATATTTTAAGTAATTCATTATTTTTATGATGTCCACGATAAAAATACAAAGCTTTTAATCGTGTTCAAAAATGCATCCGCTTCGTTTTATATAAAAAAAAAAAAAATTATGAAAATGTTTAACAAAACAATGAAATTTTAGATGCACAATTTGAAAAAAAGAAAAAAAAATCAAGATAAAAGCTGAATTAAATTTTCTCAGATTTTCACTTTTTACTTAGATACTTTTATGAATATTTTTCAAGAAAATTTCCATTTTAGAAATAACAATAACTATATTAAAAATCTTTAGTTTCCTTTTTTAATAAAATAAATATTTTTTTTTTATGGAAATCTTCAACAAAAAAATAAAATAAAATCAGGAGCAATTTCTATTCTTCAATGAAAATTCATAAAAAAAAAAAAAACTACATATATTATAATTTTCTTTTCATTAACTTAAAGAAAAACATAAATGTTGATGAAATTTAATAAATTGAATATTTTATAGAAAAGTTGAAAGTCCCTAAAAGGATTAAAAAATTTATATCTCAAAAGTTTGACCTAAATATATTCAATGCTTAAAAAAAGTTATTTATTCAATTAAAAAAAAAATTATCAAAAAAAAAAAATATTTATATTTAATATAAATGTTGCAATATTTCATGCAATGTGCATTTGAAAATTTAAAATATTACAACCACCAAATTGAGATATATTCGATTGAGACTTTTAACACTAAAATTTCTAGAACTTCGTCAAAGAGCGAAATGATCTTAATTTAGGGCGTTAATGTCCTTTTTGAATAGTCTAGCACTTTACATAAAATCTAATGAATTAAAAACTTTATCATTTTAAGTTAATAAGTCTCAATTGTATACACACTTTAACAACCACAAAACAAGTTCTCATTACGAGCTCACAACTTATGTGGTGCAGACCATAATACTCTTCTCGAAATATTCATTTATTCTTCACTTTATCTAAACTTCCAGCCATATTTCGAAAAATAAAATATTAAAATATTTTCCTCTTTAAGCCAAAAAAAAGTTGAACTTGGTTCAAGTTTTTACAAATTTCAATTCAGAAACATAATTCAATTCAACGTTTATATATTTTTATGTAAAATAAACTAATTGACTGTTGAAACAAATTTTTCTAAACCTTTTATTTTACCTATACAAAATAAATGTTAGTTATATTCAAAATATAAAAAAAAGATTTCATATCAAATTTCTTTTGAAGTAAATCATAATACAAGGTTTTCATTTTTAACGAGTTGCGATATCATAAAGAGAAAAAAGAAAAAAAAGCATTCCAAAAGAAAAAGTGAATGTTTTCTTCCTTCATAACAATAGCTGTATTATACATAGTTAACAGAATGTACTTTCATTAAAAATATAGTTATAGTATATAAATTTATGCCACTTTAACTTTATGTGCACAATATAATATTAATTGAAAAAAGGGGAGATTTTAAAAATCCGCTTATGATTTATGATATTTTGATTCTTTTAGAAAAATATAATGCTTCCACATTTCGATGTGTCTAATCTATTTTTGATTTTTATTATATATTTTATATATATTTTCGTTTTATGATTAACGTATATGACTATATAAATGTATCTTCAAATCTTCTGTGTAGACCTATTTTTTTTTAATTTTAATTTTATCTATCAATTTCTTATAATGTTCTGAGTTTTAGATGGAAATTTGATAATTACTAACCAAGAAATTCATTTTTAACAAACTTGAGTAGTTTTTGAACAAATCTATTACTGAGCATTAAAACCTGAAAGTTTTCAGAATCAAATATCCATTATTTAGAACAATTTAGAACAAAGATTCTTGAAAATTAGCATGAAATAACTTATAAACTGAGTACCACGATATCGTTGCATATTAAAATTTATGTGAATACGACAAGTTGAGACGATGAATTTTACCGACAATCAAATTGTGAAGATAAAAAAATATGTGATACTGTTTTCATTACATCCACATTATATTAGTAAAGATTTTTTCTTATGGGTGGCTGAACATAGAAATATTTATTAACTATTATGTATAGAAAATATTTCATTGAAATTCACAATTATTTCTTCCTATAATATCTATAATATCTGAATAATGCAACAACAAAAAAAAATTTAGGTATGTTTTTTATTACATTTTGGTAATTTAAACAATTTACCAAAAAATCTATTGTTTACAGTACATACTTACATAAAAAAAAAATGAAAATAATAATTTTTTTTATTTTTTTTGTTAATAATAGTTACACAAATTAACGAAAAAGTTTGAATTTAATCGAATGTGTTCAACTAAAATTATTCATGTATGAAAATGTTTATTTTAAGGAAAATAATTTAGATTGAAATCTGTAAGCAATTACGTGATTCCCGCATCGATCACGAATTTAGCTTTGATTCATATAAAAGAAATCTTATATGTATAGTCAACTTTGTTATATTATATTATATTATCAAAGAAACTATTCCCTTCAAAACTGAACTAAAATTTTGATTAATGACTTTGACGGATCTTCAAAGGATACGGATAAAAAGACAGATTTGTTCCTTATATTTTAACGTAAAAATATTTTAAAGGAACTTATATTTTAAAAAACTTTTAAATTACTTTCTTTTTCATCCCTGACAAACATTTTTTTGTTTATTCATCAAAATGCACTTCATGCACAATGAAAATAACAAAAATAAAATAACTTTGACTTTCTTTTGGTTTTTGATGTTCCTCACTAAAATGAAATATACATATTTATATACAAAAGTATAAATAAAATCAATTCATAGTAAAAATAAAAATAAAAATTTGACTAAACATATAAAATTTCATCACTGAAGCACGAAATCGTAACAATGATACAAAGAAAAAAAAAATATAATCAGGAAGAAATAAAAATAGATATAAGCGAATATTATCATGAATTTCGGGAATGTATTTAATTTCATTTCATCATAATGACAAAAAAAAAACAACCAAAAAACTATTAAATTAAATATAAACATGTTTAGAAAATGAAATAAAAATTAAAGTTTTCCATAAATGGAAAAATAAATTTTTTTTTGTATTCAACAATTGTGTACGGAATGTTTCACCTACTTTCCTCAAATAATCTCAATTATGTTGTGATTTATTATAACCCAGACATTATTATATAAAACTAAATTTGATTTCTTAATAGTATTATTATTAGGAAAATCTAAAAAAGATATTATTAAGGTTTCTGTTTTATAGAAAATAATATATAATTGTCATTTAGTACTTTGATATAATTATATCCAAAATGAATTAAAATAAGGAGCAGCTGATCAAATATCACGGTAAAAACAACTATACTAATGTCAGAACAATTGACACACAAACAAATTGTGACCTATGAACCAAAAATTTCAGCTGTGATGCCAAAAAGATAACAATAATCAGAGATTTTATGAGTTTTGCAAAAATAAGCGCTCAAAATGATTATTTCATTATACAAATATAAAAAATAATAATTGTTCAAATTAAAGTCTCTATAATGTAATCTAAATTATTTTAATCTGTTTTAATTAAGCTTTTTTAAATTCATAAATTTTTTCTTGTAGAAATATACATAATGTCAAAAACAATGATCAGGGGGAAAAACTTTATGCATATAAAAATTTTTTTTTAATGAATTTCATAAAAGAAAAGTAGAAATTTCCTAAAAAAGATAATGTTGTTTTTGCTGTTTGTTTTTTTCTGTATAATTTCTTATAAAATCTAATGATTTCACAAGAAAATATATACATTTAAGTAAATTTATTTACAATTTTTAATTTTTTTTTTTTCGTATTTTTTTAATTTATTCTTTTTTTTTGAAATTACATTTTAAGCATGTGACTAATTTATTAAGCACTGTGACAAAAAAAATAAAAAATAAAAATATTAATCAAAGAAAATTAATGTCAAATATGTTTCTTTGGAGACTAATTATGTAACTCTTTATATGTAAAAAAAGTATATGGTGCCGAGACTCTGTTAAAAAATTGTAATGATTCAAGAAATAAAAAAAAAAAAAAATTTCAAATATTTAAAATATTTTTATTGACAAAAAAGCTAAAGATATGATTAAACATAAAAAAAAAATAGTTTTCTAAGATATTATACATAAAAATTTTTTTTTTAATTTTTTTCAAATTAATTTTCAAATGAATTTTATTATCTCATAATCTGGCCCTCAAATAACATAAATTGGCAAAAAAAAATTTCCCATGTAAAAAATTCTAGGTAAATCATAATATAATGTACAAGATACATAATTTTTACTTATTTAATGTTAATATTATACTTTTTTTTGCTCTTCCAAACTTCATGTAATGTCAATAAATCAAAATTTCCACACTAAAGTTTCATAATTATAATATTCAAATTCAATAGCTTACAGTTTCTTCTCTATATTATGTTTCAATCATGCCACGTTCGTTGCATATTGTTAAATAATTTGCTATCTTTTTTGCTCTTATATATAAAAATTGATTTAATGAGCCGTGAGTTGGAACATTATACAAATTTTCTATAGTTTCACTATAGCATTAAAATTTCGCTTCAAATCTAATTTCTAAATTCCACAGATATATTTCCATTTAAATCTAATAAAACTAAAAAAAAAAAATTGCAATCATATCTCTGTGGCCAAAAATATACTCTGACATAATAATTAGCAGTAAATAAAAAAATTGATATTATACATAAAAACTTATAATTTCAATGAGATAATAATTTTATAATTAGAAGATACATATAATGTCGTTAAATTAATTTAGTAATTTATTTTTAAATGATAATTATTTAAATTATTTTTTTTTTTATATTTTTTAATTGTTAATTCATTTAAAACTTTCCAATTATACAGAAGGAAATATAATTTGATTATAAGGTTTACTTTTTTTGGTTTATATTTTTTTTTTTTTAATTGAACTAAAGAAAATCACTAAATTAAATCATTAAATTTTATATAATAACAATAATTTTTAATAATAATAAAAAAAAATAATAATAATAATAATAATTTTTAACGATTATTGAAAACATTATTATTATTATTATTTTGTTTTTACAAACAGAAAGGATGTGTAATTTTTAATGAATAATTTAAAAAAAAAATAAATAAAAATAAAATTCTTGAACAAATTACAAAAAAAATTTATATATGTAAATTTTTGTTCAATAAAAAAAAACATTTAAAAAATATACCTACCTATATATATAGCATAGGGTACGTAAATATTTTTTTTTTTTATATCATTGGCGAAGATCATAAAGACCTAAGACTAATGTCATTTTATTTAATTAAATTTAGAAATTTTATTTTATTTTTTTAATACTTTTTATTTTCATGTGCGTGAAAAATGAAAAAAAAAGTAAAAAAACTAATAAAGAAACCAAGTTAATCGTCTTGATCGTTAAGGATCTTAAATGTTAAATTATTATTATTTTTTTTTTTATGCGTATTTTTTATTTTTTGATCATATTTAACTCTATATTTCTAATATCTAAATTCAATTTTCAATTAAAAAAGAAAATCTGAACGAAAATGTTTGAAAAAAAAATATGTGGATGCGAGAAGAAATACGATTATTATTTTATGATTCTAATGTAACGTTAACGAATTAAGTGTTTTTTCGAATTTTTATGGGTTTTTAAATTTTTCTAGAATTTATTTTGTTTGTTTTTTAACTTTCAAAAATTATATTATATCAATTATTTTTTTTTTACTTTAGGAATTTTTTGAAATAAAATTATTTTACGAGATAAACTGAATATGAAACCTATATAAATGAATTCGTTTCATTGACTCTGTTTAAAGCACAATTCTCATCACCACACATATTGTTCACAAATTTAATTTTCAATTATATTTGTCTTATATTAATTTTACTATAGAAATTCTTCAGCGTTAGTTCTACATGGTGTGCAAGTTTTTATTTTCATTCATATATACATTTCCAGTTTTTATTCGTCAAAATAAATTTTCATCTATTATCTTGTAAATTGTAAATATAAGAAAACTGAAACAAAAAAAATAAATAAATATAAAACCACAATTTATTAAAATTCTTGTTTTTATTGGACCAAGCATTTTCCCGTCAAATTTAATGTCCCTCTGAACACCGTACTATGATAAGTGTTTTAAAAATGTATCTTATCACAAATTACAAAACCATAATGTTTAAAGATAATCAAAACGATAATAATCTAAACTTTTTTCTAAACTATCGATTCAACAATTTCAATAACATAAAATTACTAAAATTCTTCTTTTCACTGAACTGTCATCTTGAATAAAAAAAAAAAAAATCTTTTAATGAAGTCTGTATATTTTAATTGAAACCTATATTTAAAATAAATTTTTTTTTTCAACAAAAAATTACTTACAAATTTTTATATTTTCCTAAATTGTTAACAATTTTTCCAAGGTAATATCTTATGGTTAAAATAAAATCTAAATTAAGCTCTTTTTTTTTATAAATCAGTATTACACATTTTTATTTTTAATGTCAGATGACAAATAAATTACGTTCAAGTTTTTTATTTTTTATTTTTTCTATTTGCTTAATTTATAACAAATTAATACTCTCAAGAATTTTGCTTCTAAATTTGTTTTGCTCATTAAAAGATAAAAGAAAACCGACTTGTGAACCATTTTATTACCAATGTGTGCAGAAAAAAAAAGAAAAATCAAATATTTTTCTGTCCTAGATAAGATTTATAACTATTATTAATTTCAAATATTGAGAATATTTATTTATTTTATTACGTAAAAAAAAAGAAGTAAAGTATTTAATGCATATATGAGAAATTAAATATTATTTAATTTTGTATTTATTTATATAAATTATATGAGATGTATATTTACATTATATATATATGTATATAAATATTTTAAATTAAATAGGGACATAAATTTTAAATTATGCCGCTAATATTGTATAAAAAAAGATTTTTTTTTTTTTTTATTTTAATTTTGATTTATCACCAAAAACTTTAACATATTACCAACTGAATTACCTGAAACGAAATTAGCAGAAATATTTTGTATAAAATTAGAACGACCATTTTAGGTTAAACTACTATATAAATAGTATATTATACAAATGTGAATTCTTATTTAAAATTAAATGAAAAACCGACTCAAAATTTATACGTATGAAAAAAATTTGCTGTACTTTTAAGAGAACAATGAATATTTAATTTTTTTTTTTTTTTTTCAAAATATTACGATGGTCTAAAATGCGTATCTAAACATCAATATTGAAGATATTAGAAAGCAACTGTAATCATATAATATTCAAACCTGATGACACTTTCTTACCAAATAGTTTTTCGTTAATCTCCAAATTTGAATATTATTACAATTAAAAATATTAGGGGTTTTTTCATTAACTACACCTTGTTAAATGTTTTCCAAAATACTGATCGTAGCGGATAACTGACATGATCACTTACCTTACGAAATTTGGATAACTTGATTAATTATTATTTAATTTAGAATTTCATCATTAAGATAAATAATTTAAAATTTATTACCATAAAAAATTCATAAATAAAGTTGACTTGTTTATTTTAAATGAGTAGAAAATATAAATATTATTATAGAAATTAAATTTTTTTTTTTTTCTTATTTTAAATATTGTCAAAGAAACTATTAAGAAATTGAGTAATTGGCCAATTGAATTATAAGATTCTTAAATAAGAATGAATTATATTTCTAGGTCATAAAAATCACGATTCACATCTCAATATCAACATTGAAGATTTTAATCTTTCAGAAAAAAATTTCCTTAGTATTTGCATATAAATTTATCAATTTATTTCTATTTAATTTTAAAATAGTTTTTTTTTTTTTAATATTAAAAATAAGACAAGAAAAAAATTTTTTTTGACTCTTGGATGATGCCATTGACTTGTTTGTTAATCGAGAGAACATTTTTAAATAATAATTAAGTAAATTTATTTTTAAAAGAGGGTCAAATGATTAATTTATTTTCTAGCTATTTAAAAAAAAAATTTTAATTGCTAGTTATTTCAAAATAAGTTATAGACAATGTAAAAGAAAGTAAATGACTCGAAAAATTGTTTTCTTATATTCAAGCAATAAATTTATATTGTTCCTATCATTTTTTGGTTTTTGCATAGGCTTTAGTTAAAAGAAATATAAAATCTGTACCTTTACGCACTATATATTTGTTTTTTTCGCGTTCGCGCAGAGGTTCGTCGTATGCATTGAATAGTATTTCATAATTTTTCTGAATCAAAATTGAAACAACGCAATACTTTTGAATATGGTCAGAGTCAGAGACGTACAAGACCCGATAACCTGAAATATCAAAATTTTGTTGTAAAAAAGAAATTGCCAGATGCCATTTTTTCTAAATAGAAATAATTTCAGCGAATATCGAGAACAGTAAATTAAATCTTACATAATATGATTCTGACAAAATAACGAATTATGTCCAAGCCTCACTCATAAGTTGTTTAATTCAAAGCATAGATTAAGAATACAGATAGATATAATCAGCTTCATAGGAAATTTTTATTTCTCTTTTTCGGTATTTTTATTTAAAGGTGTTAGTAAAACGAAATAAAATATATTTGAAGTATTGATAATTAATATCAGTGTATTAACAATATAGTTTTTTTTATTTTACTAACACCTTCAAATAAAAATACCAAAAAAGAGAAAAAAAAATGTTATACGAATTTGACAAGCGAAGTTATTATAAGTTTTATTGCACTCAAACTAAATTAAAGTTATAAATATCATAAAAAAATTTTTCTTTATTTAATTAAAAATGTTAAATCTAATTTTTTTTTCCTTTATTGAAACTTTTAATTGCAAAAATTATATTTTTTTTGCCAATCTAAAAACTATAAAAAATTTTCTTATTAAAGCCAATACTAATTTTTATTAATTAAAAACAAAATTTAACTACATATTTTAACAAAAATCTTGATGGATTATATTTTAAAATTGTAATTACATCGTTATTTTTATGTTATTTGGCAAAAAAAAAAGTCAAAGTTGTACAAATGGGTAAAAAAAAAAAAAAAAATATATAAAAAAAAAACAACAAAAAAAAACAAAACATTAGTTTTATGTTGAGATTATGTTATGAACCCACAATCAAAATGAAAAACTGAACATTGGAAAAAGAAGAAAAAAAAAACGAGTCAATCCCAAAACGAGAACAATTTTTGATGACTGAATTTGATTAAGAGTTTTTTTTTCTTCTCCTTTCAAGCTTTGCTGTTTTTGAAAACAGTTTTAAAAGAAATTTTTGTGTTATTGAATCAAGTATTATTATAGTGTTGTGAAGGAAAAAAAATTCACTTTCTATTGAGTTTTTATATACATATTATTGAAACGACGAGAAAAATTTTCTTTTCTTTTCTGTCCGCTATTTCGAATAAATTAAATGAAAATATCAAATAATATGTGTTGAAATTAAATGCATAAAAAAAAAACTCTCATTCCAAATCAACATTTTAAAATTCATCGCATTAAAAATAAAGATTTAACTTTTTGGCAGCTTTTCATTTAATTGAAATATTCAATTTAATATGCCACTTCATGTTGACTTTAATTTGAACTTTTTCATGTTTTTATATATATGTGTACCAAAAAAACAAAACTTTTATTTTCGTTTCAGTTTTTATTTTTAATTTTTTATTTTAAATGTCCTTTCAATGTTCCCATATTCAGATAAATGTGTATGTACGTTTAAAAATATAGGAAAAAGTGAATAAAGCATAATTTTTTAAATCACTAGAAATTCAATTTTTGAATTCATTCATAAAATGAAACTTCGAGATTTGCCTGAAAATTAGATAGAAGTAGTTATTGGGTTAGTTAATTTGTATAACCCACTTCCTATCTCAGATTATTAAATCAATTTCAAGTATTTACATGTAATCTAAGCCTATAAGATATATTTAGATGCATGTATTACGAATAATATGCTCATCCTAATCCCAAAACCACAACAGAAAACTAAGGCATGCTCAAAATGTTTCTCATACTATGGTATTACTTTCTTGATAGGCAATATTGTATTCTCTTTTGTAAACTATTACATAATAATTGCATTGTAATACATACTTCAATTTAAATAATTAATAAAAATCAAATTAATTACTCTCTAACTAGAGTGAAAGTGAAAATTTAAAATTTACGAACTGCTAATACAAATCAATTATTTTATGATTCAATTTATGTCGTCAATTACTATGGAATCACCCTTTAACATGGGAACTTTTAGTTTTAAACAAAAATGTTGTTATTTAATAGAAAGAAAAAGTGCAATCTTAATTTGGTAAAAAAAAAAAAATTAAAATTAAAACAACCTTAACAAAATTGTTGATGATTATGTTTTCTCCGAAATTTATTTTATTTCACATCATAGTGAAAATAAAAAAAAATAAAAATGAATAAATAAACTCCCTCAAAAGAAATATGTAATACAAAATCGATGTAATTAGATGTTTTCTCTTACACAATAACAAAAAAATATAAGCATTAGAAACTCGAAAATAATTGGCCATGTTTTAATATGGAATTTATTTTTTCTTCATTTCTTTGTATTTTTTTCCTGAACATTAAAGTTCAAATTAATTGTCCAAAATTCGAATTTAAATACTTTTAGACAATTTTAATATAATATATACTCATACCCCACAAAAAGTTTAATTAATTAACTTTTTAACTTTAATAATATTGTACTTTAATGACATTTTCATTATTGGTAATTGGTAAAAATAAAAAAAAAATTACATGATGAAAAAATGTGGTTCAAGTTTTTATTTTATGGTTTAATTTTCTTTTTCTACTTCCTGGTATTGAAAGTGTTTTGCTATTAGTTTGTATTATGTATTTTGTTTTTTTTTACAACATAATAATTGAACATAAATTACAATGTATTTGAATTAAAAAATAAAAATTAAGACCCTACTTGAACAAATTGAATTTTGAACAGTATAGTTTATAAATACTGCCCACATAAGCTCAGTAATAAAGGCTATAAAATAAATAAATGGAAAATTCTACAAAATAACATCTGGATAAGTTTGAAGCTTTATAATATATTGAAAATTATGCATTGAGACAATAACATTTAATATATTATTATTCTACTCTTTTGTAGAAATAAAAACTGACAAATACATTATACCCTTCTTCCTTATATGTGTTACATGAAAATGTTGACAATTTTATGGTAATTTTTTCTAGCTAGGAGCTAATTAATAGCAATTGTTACAATCAATTTTTATATGGGAATATTTTACGGTACTCTCTAAAAACGTAAGACTTCATAGTCTAGACTAAAAAGAATTATTATTCAATTTTTCATTTAACAATTTTTCTCAGAAATAAAAAATTCCAAATATTCTATATTATTAATGTGATTATTTTTTTATTTTCATTATAGACATACAGTTTATGTCTTTTTAGATGTAAAACATAAATCATCGAAATGTCAAATAAATATATGATTGACAATTCAATTCTTAGGCCCTAACTATATACTGTATTTATTAAAATCTCATTATAAATTCTGAAAACTAATAATGAACTAAATATTACATTAGTATATTATTAATTTTATAATGTTTTATTTTTTTATTTCTTAATAATAAAACATAAGATTATGAAATATTTTAATAACAAAAAAATAAAATAAAATAAAAATATGCACATTATTAACTTTAATTTTTAATTGAATAATTTTTTCTAAGTACACAAGTACATGTATTTATTTAAAAATAAATAAATTTCAAGATTGTTATAAACATAATAATAATCAATGAAATTCATAACATACATACGTTCATAATTTTTCAATAAAAAAAAAAAAAAAACATTTTCCACAGATTTAACCACAAATTTTCTTGAACTTAATACAAAAAAAAAAACTGTACACATCTAAAACCAAATTCCAACATTGCCAACATATTAAAATTTCAAAAAATTATTAATCAATAATGACAGCTTTTGTTTTTTTTTTAGTTTAATTTATGATTATGACGTAAAAGAACTTTGAATTTTAATATTAAATAATTAATAAAACTCAGAATTTAAAATCATGAATTACCATGACATTATTATCGCTAATATTGTAAATTATAAATTTGTCTGTCAAATACGGCGTTTTTGTGAATATCTGTCATATATGTTTCTCAAAATACTATTTAATATGATTCGAAATTATATAAATTCGAGTTTACAAAATAAACTATTAATTATTATTTAATATTAGCTTAAATAATAAATAATATCGTTTAACAAAAATGTCAAAATATTTTGTCGCTCTTTATATATTTTTTTTTTTAACTTTATTTATTTTACAATTGATCATTAATTACAATTCTTTGATTTGCGTATTACAATAAATTTAAAATTTTAAAAGTTAATTAAAATCATTAATAACACTTTGAGGTTTAATTAGTTATGTAAATATATATGTATTAATACAAATAAAATTACATTAATTACTTGTGCAATTAAATGTTAAAATTTGTAATATCTTTCCCTTTCTGGATTTGTTTTATTTTAATTTCTGAGTTAATGAATATAACATGTATCTAAAAATTTTTTTTTTATTATTATTTCATCCAATTTATTTTTATCATAAGTTAATTTTTTTTTTATTTTGATTATGTTTTGGTATTTCATGAAAATAAAAATAAAAAAACCTTATACCTAGATGAAGAAAAAAAAAACATCTAGGTAGTAATTTTATATTTTAAAATAAAAAAAAATTACATTATTGCATTATTGTAACTAGATGTACATAATTTTTTTTTTTTTTTGAAACTAAAATAATAATATTAAGTACAACAGCATTAAAATGAAAGACCATTCACCTACCAACCTAGATTTTTGTTTATAGATTTTATGCACACTGGGAAATAGGTAAACAAAACATGGAAATGTAGTAATGCAAAATATAGGTATATATATTTTTTTTTTTTTTTCAAAATTAATTACAAAAAAAAAGTTATTTTTAATATTTTTTAAATAACAACAACATTCCAAAAATAATTTTTTTAATTAGCTTTTGATGAAAAATAAAAATAAAAAAAAAAAATTAGGACAAATTATACAAAAAAAAAATTAAAAAAAATCAATATCGAAGTTCTTGCAAAATAAGAAAACACCCATAAATTTCAATATAAAAATTCTTAAATTATTGAAAAAAAAAAAAAAAATTCCAATTTAAATTACATTGAAATTTTCCCTTCAGATAATTTAAACCACCGACTAATAGATAGTTATGAAACACTATCGGCATGAATGAATAAGATAATGGGATTCGAATAATATGAAACATGAAATCAAAATGAGACATAAATGGCAATGTTTAGTTAACTTCCAAAAATTTATTATTTCAGAGATAATGTTTTAACTGTAAGGCAAATTTAACATTTATGAAAGTTTGAAAATTTCGAAGATTTCTTAAATCAAAAAATAATATGTAAAGCCGAAAAAGATCGAATGTGATTACTGAATGATAATTTTATGAAGTACAACATAATAATAATATTAATAACAATAGTTGTTAAATCAAAATTCAAATATCCAAAAGTTAAACTATAGACCTTAACTTTACTTATTTTTTAAAAATAGATAAATTTTATATTCCGAGACCATGATAAAGAATCATAAAACTCAATAAAGGGTTCCAAAGAAATCCATTGTCATAAAAATTTTTCCATTGAATTCAAACATTTTCATTCTAAAATTCTTATGTATTCAAATGATTATTTTTTTTTTATTAATCGTCGCTTTTTAATAAACCCTGTACGTTTTTTTTATTTTTTTTTATTCAACTACCATTCATTTTTTGACATTTTTGAACTTATGTACACATAAAAAATTTTTGCGTAATACAAAATTCCACAATATAACTGACTCGGTTGTGCATATATATGTCTCTCATAATTCAATACACGTACTATATAAAAACATAAAAAAAAATATATATACAATGAGGCGAATTGATTTGCGAAGACAGAGTTGTTATCTTGATTGATTTTTTTTTTTTCAAATGAATTTTATTTTTCAGATATTTACATTATTTGATTTTAATAGAAAAAAAAAACCAAAAAATTTCGATTTTAATAATAATACAACATATAAAAAATAAAAAAAAAAAACATAATTTTATGAACATTCATTCAATATAATTTTGCTATTTTATCCAAACAATTATGCCCATATTTATTGCATGTAAATTAAATTGATATTTAACCGAATATCTAAATTTTATTTATTTAATATTATATTTATATAAATTCATTTATTTTTTTATTATAAAAAATAAATAAAAGTTTGTGTAACGCAGAATATAACATTTATACACTTAGGCATAAACATAATGGAGGCAAAAAAATAAATGAAAAAAGTACAAAATGTACATAAAAAATTTCAACAAACAATAATAATAGTTAGAAGTCTTTAATGTTAAAAATGTTAAATATGACCATTAAATATACTGGATATTTCTATTCATAACAAACTGGGTTTTTTTTTATATAATTAGAGTGTGTTTCAGATAGATATTGTAATCCAAAGTACCTATATAGTTTTATCGAATGGGAAAATTAATTCAAATTAGGCTCCAGTTTAGTTTTCGTCCACATAAAGATAATAATTAAGAATAAAGGCTAGTTATAATAGCTGAAAAGTTTTCGTTATATAACGATTTATAAAGTAGGAAAATATAAGTATCAATATCCGATGAAATCCTGTATTATTGAAAGCAAAATCAATTTCCTCCGTTTTGCAGAATTTTCAACTGCAATCCTTACCTGCCCAATCGTTTAAGAATTAAAATTATATATTAAATGCGATTCTTAAGTCTTTTTCTGCGATTGAGTCTGGGACTGGGGATATTTTATCTATAGTATCTATACTATATATAATATTGTCAAACTTTTATAGGTAATGCAAGACATTTTTGCCAAAGATTAATAATGAAACACTCCACAGACAAGATAACAAAATAAGATATCATTATTACATTATTATTGAAGTTAATTTTTTCGAAAAAAAAATAATAAACAAATAAATTTAGGTATAGAATATTTTTTTTTTATATATTATCTTAGTTATGAAAGTTAAATCTATTCAATTTCAATATTAAAGTAATGACCATTTTTCTTTTTAAAAATTTACAAATTAATAATAAATTACGTAAAAATTTACTTTTTAAAAGGACAAAAAATATATACATTATATTATAATAATTTAATAAAATTAGTAATGTATAATATGGATTAGGTTCAATTAAGTTGTATATTATTAATCTTGTTATGCTTCTGTGTTTTACCAACTTGAGTGTAATAAGACATTTGTATTTACAATATAATTTTTAAAATATGTTTTGGATATTCTTTAGCCTTTGAATCTAGAGTATAATTCGCTATAATGTTAAGCTTGTAGTTGTATCTAAATTTCCATTATTAATCCTAAAGTTATAAAGCACATTATTGAAAAAATATATATGTATTGTATATAATATATCCTTATTTTTTAAATTTTAAATCGCTGTATTTTGTGATCTGAAAATCCATATTTAGTTATAATTAGATAGATCTTATCATTAATCATCTTCCCGGAATCTTTAGACATGAATTAAACTATCCAAGTATTTTTATGTAGGTAAAAATTTATTAACTTTCTCTAAATGATATATCTAAACAAAAAAATTTTATCAAATCATTATTATCTCAATTTCCATATAAAGATTTTTAAATTATGATTTTAAAAAGTGAAATTGAATTTCATAAAATATGTATATAAATGTGTATTGTGTGTACAATGTACATTTTCAGTATGTACTTTTACACAGATATAAATTTATTGATAAAACATTAATTAAAATAATGATCTGAACTGAAGCTTATAATTCAATTTGAAAGCTTTTTGTTTTTTCCATACAAATAGATTTTCTTTAGAATTTGAATTATATTTATATAATGAAATTTATGTAAAATTGTTATGAAAAAACAACCTTTTTAGAATAAAACTATTCAAGTTAAAAAATATTTACAAAAATTAGCGTATCCATAACAAATTTTCCCGCCTGCTAAGTAACCGGCCTTTGTGCAACAACGCACAACCTTCCCATCACGTGAGCCTGTACATGTAATGTGCATTAAAATGAAGCATCATTTTATTTTAAGTTCAAATTCCGTTTAAAACTTTGTTAACCACGGTGTGACGAACAGAAAAACATTGAGGCGACAATTTTATTTTATCCAAATTTTCAAGTTATGTAACTCTTGTCCTTAAATTTTAAAATATATGCCAACTTTGCAAAATCAAAAGAGGTGATTAAGATCATTACGATTATTGCAGATAAAGCTTAATTAATAAAAAAAAAAAAAAACCAACTAAACTGAATGAATACGTTTATTTTTTCGTAAAACCTTGTTTTGTTTGCGTGCTAAATTACAAATTAAAAATATTTACACTTTATTAACGTTTTATTATGTTTGCCGCATAAAAGGAATATATAAAAAAAAAAAGGAAGGAATAAAAAAATGCTTTAATAGGCTTAATGATTTCGAAATCATATGAAACCAATGTCATGAAAACTGTTTGCTCAAAGCAAATTTTTAATACCTGAATCGATAGGGTAATTTAAGTTCACAAAATTAAAATTAATTATATATTTATATTATATAATAATGTAGAGTGTTTCATAAACTAATCAAAACCTAATCATAGTTAAATTTGTTTATATTTCACTTTAAAATTTCGATTGGCCTTTATGGAAAGAAAAATATTTTCGAAATCCCTACTTTCAATTCTTAAAAAAAAAAAAATTTGGTACTACTTACTGCAATAAAAAATTTTCTAGTTTTAAATTAAAATGATATCTGGTATGATTTAGCATCAAATTATATATTTACCTAAATTATTCAATTCATGATAAATGTACGTGTGAATTTTGTAAAAAAAAAAAAAAAATAAAGAAAAATAAATAAATACATGAAAAATCGTTTACGTTGTTAACACCTTATTTTTTAATACGAAAATTACTTACGAGGGCATTTTATCTCATTTTTTTCCAATTTAATATGACATATTTTCATGATTTTTTATAGGTGTTATGTCTTTAATTATAAATTTTTATTTATAAAATCTAAATCTGGAATATTAAAGTGCATTCAACATAAAATTAATTTTTTCATTATAAATTATATAAAATCTGAATCATCTGACCATTATATACTTTTAAACTTAAATATGATTTCCATTAACATTGTGATATATTTTTAGCTAGTAATTGCGCACAGCTGAATTTGGAAACTACAAAAATAAGAAAATTAATAACAAACAATATTTTTATAGACTTGTATGTCATTGTTTAAATGACATTCAATCGACTTGAAAATTTTTTTTATTTCCAAATTATAATAACCATCATAGGGATAAGATATTGCTTTAAAAAAATATTGCTTTAATCAATTCAACTATTTGCTTTAATCAATTCAACTATTTAGGCATAACACTTTATTATAAATACAAAATGCCGCTCTTTGCATAGTTGGTATCAATTTTATTTTTAATATAAAATCAAGATTAAATTTTTGATTAAAAAAAAAAAATTAAAGCAAAAATAAATAAATACATAAATAAATTTAATCAGAAAATAATACATTTCATATTAATTTTGTACAAAAAGATTAATGTTTATCCATTAAGTTGATGTCCTTGACTTGAAAGTTAAATTTAATTAAACTTATAAGCGGGTGTATTTTTTTTCTTGGTTTATTATTCATTTTACTCTTGTTTATTGACTCTTTTAGGTTTTACACCATGCGAATAAATCTTTGGCAAAATTTAGATTAAGAATTTAAAGCGAATTTCTAAAATATCAATTTATTTTTGAATGTCTTATTAAATTTAATTTTTCTTCAAATATTTATACTATCCAAATTTAAATTTAACCCAAAATTAACCCAAAATTAACCCAAAATTAAAATCGTCTTGCATTAGAATTTAGCACATCTGCACAAGTACGTTTCTACTGAATGGTTTACCCTCTAGGAGTCAACAAAAGTCCATCTATTTTACAAACGGCTAGTTTTATAGAATAAGAAAGATTTAACACATTATTTTTAAAAATCACAAAAATATTTCAACTTTATACAAATTTTTTAACATAAATATATATATTTTTCGTAAGCCATGTTACGAGAAACTACCTTTCAGTAAGTTTATTGTTCAAATAAAATTTGTAATGCCGAGCATTAAATTCTAAAACAAGATGTCATGATTTATTTTAGTTTTATCAATTAACTATCATACACCATTCATTTCGCCAATTCTCTTGTAAATAGATAAATATAGTTGCTATCTGTAAACTATTGCAACAAAATCTCCCTTTAAAATTTTTCTGTCTTTCAAAAATAATAACGCCATTATTATTCTATTAAGTTTTCATTTTTTAAAAAGGGCGGAGTAAATTGTAAAATAGATTGCCCAGTTAAATTATATCTACTTATTAAACAGTAGCACAATTCTCATATGAAATTGATGTAAAATAGAGGAAAAAAAAACCCTACTTATAATAATTTTTTATTTTATTTATAGTCATCAATTCCTCATCATCATTAAAACGTTATGTGCTTTAACTGATAATTTTTCTTTCATATGCGAAAAATGAGAAAAAAAAAACTATTTATTATTAATAAAATCAATGCACAAAAGTATCCAAGTGAAAAAAAAACATTTTCTTTTCATTTTAGAAAATGTCTAAATATTTTCTACCAGTATGATTAAATCGTTAAATCATCTTGATTAGGACCGTCTGGGACATAATAATTATGTAAATGTGAAGCCAAATATAAAAAAAAACAAGAAGAAAATATTTAGAAACTTAAAAGCAAACTTGAGCAATAGGAATTTCTACTATAATTTAGTTGTTAAACCAATTGAAAAATTAAAAACCATATTTTAGACTAAAGCTTTTCGTCACAATTTGTTAAATAATTATTGATAGGATTGCATTCATTTTGTGCCTCTTTAAATAAATTTTAGTTTTTATAATAATTAAAAACAGGTTGATCATGCCATCCTAGAAAAAATTTAACATTTTGAATAAAATATTCTTGAGAGTTTTGCGTTGGTATATTCCCAACATAGTGTACTCAAAAACCGCAAGTAAAGAAAAAATAAATAAATAAATAACCACATTTCATTCCTCATTTAGTTCATTTATGACGTCCCTAAATGTGTTTACTTTTTTTTTTAATTTTTTCCACTAAAATGTTTATGTAGATATTCTATTTTTATTCAACCCCCTATTTGAAGTTAAAAAAAAAAAACAAAAGACTTAAGAGACGAACTCTGTGGGAAAAAACTCTAAATAGAATTTTAACGATAATATTTTATTATTTTGTTTTTAAATTACCCTTTTACAATTTCTAGTCATGTTTAAAATTCAAATCCTGTTTTATGAGGGGCATTTGAAGTATGACTAACGAATAAAGTAATATTTCAAACTTTCTATACTATTCTAAAAGTTTTATTTCAATAAAATTTACATCACAACGGTTTTTTTTTTTTTTAATATTAACATTTAATTATTTTAAAAACAAAACAAAATTTTATTTTGCAAATTAAAAATTTTTTTTTTCCAACACTAATTAAATTATAATTGCTGTTCGTAACACCAGTAGTTATTCATTTAAAAGCCCATTTTCTTTTTCTTTTTTTTTTTGCACAATATTTATCTTTTTGTTTTACATTTTCTTATCTTATGAATCAGTTTTATGATAAATCCATTTTCAATTTACTCTAAAATTTAAAAAAAATTCTAAATAATGATATGTTTATTAGTATTATGTACATATATGCTTAGCACAATATTAAACTTTCAATTTGTAGTGGAATAAACGTATAGCAACAAATTTAGCATCATTAGTTTTTAATATAAAAGTCCTAAAATTGTTGTCAGTAACTATAATATTTACTAAAAAAAAAATTCAATAAAAGTAAATTTGTTTTTGATACATATAAAAACATGGAATCTTTATATCCAAGATATTTTTAATTACCTTTTTAGAAAAAAGAAGGTAGGTCGTGATAGCAAAAGAAGACGTTACGAACGTACTATATGAGCACAAACGTACTATAAGCACAAACATACTAGCAGAAGAGGACAAAATCATAATTATATCTAATAATAAAAAAAGGTGTTTATAAATTGTTCATATTGAAAAAAAACCAATATTCACAGTCATAGTATATTATGGATGTATTTGAGTCTCCACCTTTTAACATATTTACTTACATTTTGAATATAATTATTTGTCCTTAGTTATTAAAATTTTTTCATTAAATTAAATTTATATTGTTAAATATCATGATTATCTGATATTCGAATGTGATAAATTTAAAGTATACAAAGATAATTTTGGAATTTGGTTGAATAAAAATTAAACAAACAAACATTATTATTAGAATTTTCGATTTAAAAAATGTGCCGGAAAATAATAGTTCAGATATTATCAGATACTGACAAATAATTTTGCTCACATGAAAAACAAATAACTTGTCAATGTCATGAAGAAAGAAAGTTTATTAACTTAATTACAGGAAAGGATTTCTAACCCTTTGATCAACAAAATAGTTACAGGAACTCAAAATTTTAATTCGATATTTGTAATTCGAAAAATGTTGTGTTCAAATTATATCTCCTTGATTGTATTAAATTTCTAAGGGTTCTTCGAAATAATAAAAATAAATTAAGAATCAAAATCTTGTTTGAATATAAAAAATTATGGGTAAAAAAAAAGTTGAGCTCAATTTTTTTTTTTTTTTTATGTCCACCACAATATCACTCTTGGTAACGAAGTTTGTTGATCCGATTAAAAATTAAAATATTCAATGGACTCTTCTTTTTTTTTCCTTTTTAAATTAATACTATACGAAAATGAAGTGAAGTAAAAAAAATAAAAAATAAAAAATCTATAATATTTAACACATCAAAAATAATAATGTGTAAAAAAAAAAAAAAAGAACCAAGCAAATTTACTCCTAACTTTAATGCTGCACCAGAATAACTTGGTCATAAAAAACGAAATATAATAATATTCATATCCAACCGACTTTAAAAACGACAACAACAAAAAAAAGCGCCATTAACTCTCTAAGCTAAAATGCAAATTTTATTTATAAATAATATAATGTCTGTACGTACATACTGGTATAAGTATAAAAAAAAATAAAGAAAAAATTAAAGAATATTTCAAATATGTAAAAAAAAAACCAAAAAGTTCTTTTTTTTCTTTTTTTATTTGAAATTTAATACTTTTTAACACCATCTAACTAAATGGACGTTAAAAAAAAATATGGAATATTCTTTACTACACATTTTTATTCTTTATGGGAAAACAATTTCTTTGCAAAAAACAAAAAAAAACTTCTGTAAAATGGATTCTAGGAATTAGAATCCGTTTATTATGCAACGGATTACATAAAGATAGATACACGAATTTTTATGCTATGACTATCTCAAAAATCAAAATGTCAATAATATGTTACATTAG
The DNA here is from genome assembly GCA_964007475.1 of Hybos culiciformis. Classification (NCBI taxonomy): domain Eukaryota; kingdom Metazoa; phylum Arthropoda; class Insecta; order Diptera; family Hybotidae; genus Hybos; species Hybos culiciformis. The sequence continues at coordinate 108,632,868 of OZ023273.1, forward strand.
TGTTATTAGTTTGTTTGTTAGGAAATTGACAGCCAAAACTTAGTAAAGTTACCAAATCACTAGGTGGGATATCTTTTATACTTAAAAAAGTATGGATTTGGTATTAGGAACAGGAAGATCAGACGGAATTAAAAAGTGAGACAGTTAGGAGGTAATCATTTACACTCTTCTTAAAGCGGCGCAAGTCATAAATCAAACGTCCGCCAGCTATCGGGAACATTATGATGGGAGAGGATTCCACATTCTCGAGATGCGACATGGAAACGAATCTCCAAAGCTCGTTATATCACATCTGGGAATTTTAACGAAATAAATGTCGGAATGTTCAAATATTCTTTTAATATGATTCTTTCACACAGAATCGGTAATATATTAGATCGGTTTCGTTCTTGAACACACGAACTATATTTATTTCTATATTATTTGTTGTAGTTGCTGAGCATTAGTAATGTTCTAATGCAGAACAACAAATAATAGGGGAGAGGGCTGGGTTGTGGGTCGGGTTTTGTTTTTAGCCTATAAAGTCCTAAATTATCAAAATAAAGTATGTAGTGTTATACCTTGTTGGAAAGGTTATGTTCTTACGCAACTTTTCTCCGAAGAAAGTATAGTAATTCAAAAAACTCAAAACATTTTATGACAATTTTTGTGACCACGTGAAAAAATGTCGAAAAAAAAAGTGGCTGGGTTGTGGGTCACCTCGAATTTTTCGACTCGTATATCATCACAATACCATACCAATTCGAAAAATATAAAATTTAAACTAAATGTTAATGCATTCAATTCACCGTTTACGATTCATTTACTCAAAAAAAATAGCATTTTGAAAAAATCTTAATATCACTTTTTTTATCGATTTTCACACATGGATTATGCATCATAAGCAATACTTCGGCCCTCTCCCCTTTAAAAATTAACATAACAAAGTATCAGCAATACAATAAATAACATATATTTATTTCAATTGTCCACAACTCGTAGCTTGAATAATGAAACCTCGTTTTTGAATTATTAAAATTTTCATTTTAATCTTTAAATCAGTATCTACCTTTAAGCAACTTCAAAATAAAGCACCCAATTACTGAATAAAAAAAAATCCACAAAAAAATTAATTTTGACAGATCTCATTTTACTTATAAATCAATTTTTTTTTTTCTTTTATGTTGATGTGGGGTTTAAAATAAACAATCAAAAGCAACACCACAAAACAGGATAAAATGTGGAAAAATAATAAAATTGAAAGAAATATTATTAGTTAAAAGAAGATATTTTTTCTTTTTTTAACACAACAAAAAGGACTGGAGTGTGGACGAAAAAAAAAAAAAAAAAAAAACTAAAAAACAAATATCGCTATATTTATATTTTCTCGATAAAATTAAGTTGTTTTCAAAGTAAATGGATCTGTTTATTTATCTTCATTTGAATCTTGTTCAGCTAAATTTCCTTGTCGATAATATCATTATTTAGCTATATAGGTAATATATAGATCGAAGAACTTTAAAAATTGTTAAATTTTGAAACTTTTTTTATTGTTATTATAAGATTCCCTCTTTGTTTCTGTTTTTTTTTGTTTTTTAATTCTATAATAACCTAAATCGCAATAATTTCTTAATTGATTAAAAAGTTGTGTTAAATATATTTTCCGTAATTTGTTTTGTTTAGGTCTTAAAGTTTTTGAAGAAAAATTTTATTAGTAGAAATAACATAAAAGATGATTTAAACTTCAAAATGATTAACATTAATTTCAAAGAAACAATATATTAAACATCAAATGCAATTACAGACTTAAGCCATCGATTAGTATTACACTAAAATAAATATCAACTTCTAAAAAATGGTTTCATCGACAGCTTTCATTTACATTCTTATAGCACAATTGGCTGTTCAGAAACCTTTATGAATTAATAATATGAATTAATATTAATAACAATCCCACAAGAGGCGTTGCAATTAGATCTTAATAAGATTATATTTATAAATGTATATTTAATTCTCTCCGCCGTCCAACTTTAATAAATTTCTCTCATATCTTCATATCAATCTAATATTTGAAAAAAAAAAAATGTTAAAATAAATTTTCAATTAATAACTTTTTAATAAATAAATAAAAAAAAAACGTGAACCTATCTATATTTTAATTTCTAATTCTTTTAACCGTGAATTTAGTTTAAGCAATTAAAGATAACATTATTTTTCAAGTTTCTATTTTTTTTATTTTTCATCCACAAAATGATATCCGAAAAGAAAGACCATTTAACAGTTCTGCTGTCAATATTAAATTTCAAAGGAAAGTTAATAATAAATTCTGGTAATTGCACATTTAAAAGATTTTAGTGTTAAAAAATATTATTTGTTTTTTTTCTAAATAACAAGTCTTGAATATTATATTTGTAAAACTAACGCACATCTTTTCTATGGTGTTAGAAATTTTAAATATGGCTAAAAATTACATTTCCTATCTCAGTTTAAAAAAGGTACATATATTACAGTGTTATAATAAGTTTTATTAATTTTATATATTTATATAGTAAATATACACTTCCTTTGAATAAAAAAAAAAAGTCACCAGATTAGTTATCAATGCGTAAAAACGTAAGTTTTTAATTCATGCAAAAATCTAACAGTATTATCTTTATAAGTTTTTTTTTTTTCCTAAATAAAATTTATTACGCTAATGGATTTTATTACGAAAAAAAATAAGAAGAAAAGTACACATATTTGAAAAAAGAAAAATATTAATTTTTTTCTCTTTTGAAGATAAAAATTTGCAAAAGGAGGATAAACATTTTCTTAATTGAATAAATTTTGGTTAAAAAAATAAGTTTCTTTAAATTTAACTTGCATAAAATGTTCCCAAGTTTTTACATGTCTTAGTTTTAATTTTAATTAAACACTTTTTCAAACTTTGTAGATGCTATTAATCTGCAGAAAGTCTTTCATCTGGGATTCAAGTAAATTGGTATATAATTAACGTATGTATACTTAATGTCAATAAAGTTAAGTAAAACATTAACAAAAAGAAAAAAGCTCAAAACTTAGTGACAATTCTTTTTCAATGTTTTTGTTTTACTTTGGGAAAATTCGTTTCTTAAAGCGCACAAAAAGAAACCAATTTTTATGATTTAGCTGTGATTATACCTTTTTGTAAATAGACCTTTTTATTTTTTTATCTGCTCATTTCACAGAAATGTTTAATTTATTTAAATAAGATCTATGATACAATAAATAATAAAAAAAAAAATAAAAAATTATTATAAAAGAAGATATATTTCACGAATTAGATTCTATGACCCTTTCGGATTAAGAATCTATATTTTATCAATTTTTTACTAAATACCAAAGAATTTTTTTTTTTTTTTTAACATGAACATTACAAAAAAAACTTAAAAAAAAAAAAACAATGGACCCGCATTTATTACCATATTAAAAAAAAAATTATTTAGCTTTTTATATTTTTAACATTGAAAAAGAAAAAACCAAAAATAGCTATAAACTAACAAATTCTCATAACTTTTTTCTAATGAATGATTTTCTTTTTAAAAATGGTATGGAATTTCATCAAATGACATTTTATAATTTTTTAAAAAAATTACATTGACACTTTTTTTTTTTCAAAGATTATTTTTCGAAAGCTATAAATATGAGATTTAACCTGATTTTAATGAAATTTAATTTTTTTTTAAGTTTCTATACACTTATAAAAATTTTTATATCATAAATTGCTTTCGAGAAGATTGTTCAAATTATATGACATATATACATGAATTTGATTCTAAAATAGTGTTACTAAGGATTTTATTATTAATAATCTAGAATTAAAATGATAGTGTACAAAATTAATTCAAGTCGGATGATTGCAGAGACAAAATTATCCATGGCTGAAAATTTACTTTATGTCCCTGATGTTTATTAAAAAATTGTATGTAAACAGAGGAAAACTCGCTATGATAGGAATAATATTATACTTTTAGCAATCCTCGATTAGCTTAATTGTAGCCATTCTCGTTTTCGAACAGTTATTAATTATCAAAGACAACTAAACCATAATATTATTATTTCCGTTAAAAACTTCAATTCATTTAAACGTATCTTAGATTTATAAAATATTGTAATAACAACTATGCTAAATGAAAATATATAAGATTTAAAAAATAAATTGGAATCTTCAAATCATAATCTTTTTTAAGTTCAAAAAAAATTATGATTTTATTAAAATAGAATGAACTAACTCCATTCTTTTTGGATTTATTTTACATATTTTGTTTTGTTTTGCATTTTTTTTTTTTTTGTTTTTAACAACCAAAAATAGTTTGAGAAATTTTAATAACAAAAACAGAATCTTATAGTTTAGTTTTTTGTATTTTTTTTTTTCTAAAGTCATGAACTCTATTTCGTTTTGTTTCAATATTTATATTTTTTGTTTTTATGTAAAAATAACAAAAATCATATAAGTATATACATAACTAGCACAATATTAATGTTAAAATTATGAAACTAAATGAAAACATTATTATACAAAAAGTTTTTCAATAGATTTTTTTTGTTGTTGTAAATAACATAAATTTATTTTTTTTTATTTATTTTTGAAAATAATAATAGAATATTTGACTTTATGGCATTAATTAAATTTATTGAAACTTTTTTATGACTTTATTAAAAAAAAAACAAAATTAGATTGTCTTCTTATATTTTTTAATATTATTTTTTATATTTTTAGAAATATTAAAATTTTCTCAACATTAAGGATTCTTAAAATCTATGTTTACTATGATCATGATGAATCTACAAAAATATCTTGACAGATAAATTTAATAGCTTTGTCAAATATTAAACAAATATATAACAAATATAGGAAGCTAATAAAATTTATGTTTTTTTATTAGAAATTATAGCTTAAAAATAAATGAGAGGACAGATTTTCAAACAATAAAAGTTTAAAATAAACATCAAAGACAACATCTTAAATAATTGTCCCAATACATCATACCAATTATATATTAAAAATAAATTTATAGTGTATATAAAAATATATTAATTAAATTAATATACCATTATGATGAAAAAAAAATATATTTTACAAAAATTTTAATTTATTGTAATTTTGCAATTTTATGATTTTAAGTCATAAAATAAAAATAACTAAATTTTGCTTAGCAAACAAAAGAATAATTAACAAACATTTAACCACAAACCTATATGTATTTTTTTTTTTTTTTTCAAAGATTTTATTATATTATGTAAATTAAATTAATATTACTAAAAAAATCAACTAATTCCCATTTATAAAAAAGAATAGTTATTATTAGGATATTAAAAAGTGTAATAAAAAAATAACATCTATTTCATACCTATATAAAAAAAAAAATCAAAATTAATCAATGGATGATTTTATAACTTGAAAATGTCTTTAAATTTATACAACCTAACCTTTAATAATAATTTAATTCAAAATTTTTGCTTATAAACCTTATATTATAAAAATATTTTAGATTGAATTGTTTTAAGCTTCCATATACTATTCTTTCCAACTTAACTTTTATTTTAATCGTACACAGTTTAAGAAATCATATTTTTGGTTGACTGGTTGCTCACCTAAGTCCATGCATAAATTTAAAAATACAATCAAAATAAAAACAAAATAAATAAATTAAAATCAAATAGAAACAAATTCGATTGTCTTTGGTTGAATTAAAAACGAGTTCATACTATTGAGTAGAAAATACTTCCCATTCTTAGTACGGCTTGAATAAGTATGTAAGTATGAACTATATAAAGAAAATTATATTTGTACTTACATTCAAATCCAATAACATCGAAATGTAATTAAAACAGGGATTTATAAGAGTTGAAATTTAATAAACTAATGTTCAATTAAAATAGTATTGATAAAAATATAAAATAAATCTTTTATAATAAGAAAATTGTATGTAAATTATTATTATTATTTTTTTAATGATGAAATTAAATTTTAAATTAATTTTTAATTTGTCATTAGCATTGTTAGGCACGAATAAAAATTTCATCAAGAATATAATTTTTTTTTAAAACCGCCGACGGCAACAACACTGATCAAAATAAACCAAAATTTTAGGTGCCTTTTTTAGAGAATATAATCACACATCAAATTGGTTTAATATCATCATGATAAAATATGCCTTTATTAGATTTTGTTTTTGAGAAAATTATATGAGGAAGTTCAACAGTCACATATTTGGTTACAATGAGTGTCACATAAAAACTTAAACTTATTTATTTTCATACAAAATTTAAATGAAAGCTTATTTTAATGCGAAAATTTTTTTATTCTTTTGGTTTTGTTCAATAATTTAAGTCTTTCAAATTATAAATTATTCCCACACTAGAAATACCCTTTAAAAAATTCCGGAAATGAGATCATCCTGCCATCAAATTTATTTTCACAAGATTTTATAAATTTTCCCTTTTATCAAAAAAAGAAGCATATTTTAAGATTAAATAAAAAATAAAAGAATTTCTAATTAAACTTTTTTTTTAACTTAAAATGTTAAATTTCTTATTATTACATTTTAATCTGAAAGGTACTTTAAAATGATAAATATAATATGTATGTCAGATTAAACTAGATGATATGAAACGATCTTAAGTTTGACATTAAGTATAAAATTTCATTTTTTTTTTTGTCCATAAATAAATTCTCAGCTACATAAAACATTGTGTACTGTACAACATACATGTATTCTTGATAAACTGAGTATGTTAAAATTTTTTAAAGTGCTCCTGTTTTATTATTAAATAGTAATAAAAAAAAAACATTAAAATGAATTTGCTTATCTGGTCAAAAGGAAAAATCATAAAAGCAAACATTCTCAACTTTAACAACATACAAAGTGTCAGTTATTTTTAGTGAATATGTCTTTAATTAAATACTTTGTTTACAAAATGCATTTTTATGTTAAAATGTAATTAAAAAAAATAATGTAAGGGAAGTATTCTTGAAGTTAAGAGATCAAAATTGCTACGCAAAAACCCAAAATACTTTTTTTTGTAATATTACAGCAAGAAAAATTACGAATACTCTAAAAACTATTTTTTTTAATTATAAAATAGTTTATAAAAAATTCTTATATATTGCCCTTGAACAAAGCTAAATCTATAAAACTAAATTTTAGGGATGAATTACTTGAATAAAGTTTTAGCGTTGCGTATGACAAATTACAGACTTTTAGTTGATTAAAAAATTCTACAATATCATTTAAAAAAAAAAATTTGAGTTTGTTATGGAAAAGATTTTACGATTGGGCATCCTTTTAAAGATATAATTTGAAAATGAAGCTTTAGAGCTCTTATTGAGCAAGCATTTTATTTTGACATTTTATTCTGATAGTTAAAAACAAAAATATTTATGATATTAATACAAAAAAAAATTGTGAATCGAATCAATTTTATTCAGAATTGAAATCGAATACCTTAAAGCTTTAATTGTTAAATCATTTATATAGCCATGACTAAAAATCACTTAATTTAGGCATTTTTCAAATCATTTGTTTATTTTTAAATTTTATTATCATTAATAATAACAAATTTTGAAAAAAAATAAAATAAAAATGAATAAAATAAAATAAAACCACAAAAAATTTAAGATTAAGTGACAAAAAACAGAATGTCTTTTTCCTGTGAAAAACAAAATTCACATAAAAATGAAACGAGACATCATATCGAAATAAAAGATTTACGTAAAATAAGAATTGAAATACAAATTGTGTTGTATTTAATTTTTTCGGTCAATTACTCTGAATTATTAATTGCTAACCACAAGAAAACCAGAATTAAACCCAAAAAAGAAGAACCACGAAAAGGAATTATTTTTCAAAAATTTTATACTTTGAAGAAAATTGTAATGAATTTATATTAATCTGTGAAAATTATTCACAGAAAATTTAAATACAAAAATGTGTAAAGCGCATGCTTGCACGCTAAGAAATCTAATTACCACAGATTTTCATAGAAATAACTAAATTAAAATTAATTTTTTTAACATCATCTAACTTTGAATCAAATTATCAACAACATGACATGTTAAATTTAACAGTTTAGGCTGTCACGAATTTCTTGAGCTTTATTTACTTTTCCCATAGTGCATATTATTTTATCAGTTTGACAGAAGAACATTAGTAATGTTTTCATTACTTTTTTTGTTGGCGAAAAATAGATTGAACTCGATTTTTTTAAATAAAATTAAGAAAATTATTTATTAAAAGTTAGGTGTATATTATTTCTTTTTCATTATACCTATTACATACTAATGACATTCGAACCAATGTTTGGGTCGCATTGATAGTATCCCAGATTAGTTCAAAAATTAAAAAATATTTCATTAGAATAAATAAATATCTTATAAAACTTCATTATTTTTAAAATAATTTAATGTAAGTCTTTAATATCATATTTTTATATATTTATATTGACAATGAAAACAAATTAAAAAAAGCATAGATGTTATTAATTAAAAAAGAAAAAAATTATAGAAAATAGGGTTATAAATGCAAATTTTAAAGAAATATTATTATCCAAAAAAAAAAAAAACATTTGGCATGTTTCATAATCTAAGTTTCGAGTTTTATTAAAACAATGGTTCATATATACCGACACCGGTTAAGGCGGCGATATAAATTCCATTTTTCTTTTATAATTTCTGTAATACCATTATTGTATAATTTTATTTTATTATACAAAAAAAAATATATATAGTATTAATTTTGTTCCGAAAGCATAGTGATATTTATTAACAAAAAAAAAAAAACATTTAAGCATTGTAGGTGGAAAACAAATTAGAAATTACCCAGTCTTTAATGGTATATAAAAATGATAAAACGAAAAAAAAAAAAAATTAAATCAATTTTTTATGGACTCAACAATAAATATGCTAACGTTTTAAATTTTTATATACATACATAATATATAAAAAAAGAAAATATAAGCAACATATAATGCATGACTCTGCTAATAACAACAAAAGCGACAACAATGAAAATACTCAGCCAAAGAAAGATTACGCTAAATTAATGCTGCCAGCTAAAATAAAATAAAACAGTCAAATTGATAAATGAATATGCACGCATGCAGATTAAAAAAATTTTAAATTTATACGAAATTTTTAAGTAAATAAATAAATCTTGTTATCATTTTTAAATTGAATAAAATTATTTTATTACAAACGACAAAATTCAACATTTTTCAATATTCTTAACTACTATATACGTATTTTTTATTATGTAAAAAATAAATAAAAGAATTATGAAAAATTTTGTTAAATATAAATAATTGAATTTTCACAATTTTTTTTTTTTTGCTTTAATTAACTTCTAAGAGATTGTTCAGTTTCACAAAATTTTAAGGAGCTTTCCAAAAATTTAGCTTAAAGAAATTTTGCGATATTTTCAAGCTTTGGTTATTAAAACCGAATTTATAACAATACTTTCGGAATAATATATTTCTGATAAAAGTAAGCCATTAAAATTATGCGAGCAACGCATATCAAAAGTTATGTTAAAAAATCAAATAACTTACAGCAAAGTTATAATTTGCTTTCATCAATTATAAAATTTGCAAATGTTATAAACTTTCATTCTGGAATTTTTTTTCTTTTTATTTCATTCATTTTCTTGTTATAAGACACAATTTCAAGATAGCCTCAAAAATTCTTATACATACTTTTTTTTTGCGCAAAATGAAATATTATTTCTTATATCTCGTGCAGAAAAAAAAAATAAGATCAAATTAATGTATATTACGTACAAGCCTACACATTACGCACCAATACTGGAATCCTAATGCAAATAATTAAATTTATTTTGGAAAAAAAATTAAATTATCTGAATTTTCTCTTTGACTGATACAATGTAGATTTTAATTTTATTCTGCTTAAAATAAAACGTTTTTCATTTAAAATTAAAATGCAAGTTTAATTAGAAATTCAAACGGACCATAGAAATATAAAATCCTTAAAAGTATACCGATGAAGGGGTCGTTCAAAAATCTTGATGAATTCTAAAGTATTTTGAACAAATCTAGCTTGCAACATATTTATTTATTTATTTATTTCATATTTCAACTACCCGGATTCTTACAATACTTAATAATAACATAATTCATTTAATGTAACAAAAAAGATACCTTCAATATTACATTCAATATATAATTAATTCAATATCAATATTACCTTATTATACAAAAATTACAACCCTAATATTTAATAAGCAAATTTAGTTCAATTTAATAATTACTGATTTAATTTCATCAATAAATTCAATTCAATAATTTCTCAATCATTCTTCAACAAAATCTTAAAGTTATTTCGATAAATATGAAAATCTACTGATGCTAAGAACAAATTCAAATTTCTAAGGCAATTGTAAACTGTGTCGAAAAAACCATTGGTAGCTCTCTGAAAATGGACCCTCAAAATAGGAATAATAAAGTTAATATGAATTTATTAATTTTTAATTATAATAAAATGTAGTTCTAGGTATTATTTTCAATTTGGAAAAAAAATTAATAGTGATAATACTTTTCACTTAGGTCAGAAATTTGTCGGGAGATAGAAATTATATGAAATCAATACTGAGCTGATTTATATTGGTACAATATATGTAATTTACATAATGTTCTAAACATTCTTAGTCATTGCAATATTATTGCGTTTTTATCCTGCCACTTATATGTACAATCATGCTAAGCACTATTCTATGCGAAGAGAGTATGTGCATATTTTTAGATACATTTTTTTATGCTATTTTATCTTCTGTTATGAGTTCAAAGTATTTAATTTTATCTCTACTACAAATATTATAATGAAATGGAACAATGAAATATATTGCGTGATCAAAAATTGACATGATGGAAAAAAAAATTAACGAAAACCTGCCTGATATCGATTTGAGAATCACCAGGATATATTAAAATAACGTTAACACCGCTAATTCATCTTCTTGAAATGGAAACAACAAAAAAAAAACCACAAATTTAAATCCTAACTTAACAAAAATGTTGCCGACTTATATGAATAAATGTTTTTTTTTTGTGAAAAAAATTTTAAAAATATCTTTTTCTTTAAATATATACAAACGGAAAATATTTATTTTGAAAGATGAATCATAGTTTTGAATGTTAATAATGCAAGCTGTATTCAAATAAATTCACACAAATGTTCCTCTGATTTTATATTAATTTTATTGAATCCATTCCAGCTTTCGATGTATTTTATGTCTCATTAACTTATACATCAAATTGAAGGTGGTTTAACTAAACTAATTTTAACATGTTCGTTTATTTCTTTTAGTATTTAATATATTAATATGTTGAAAAACATACAGTACATATAATTCCATCCTACAACAAAATTTAGTTTGCAAGATAAGTAATATTGACATTCATTAAGAAATGCTGTTAACATTGCATAACAATTTTTCTTATTATATTTTTAGAGTCGGCCATCATACTCGTATTTCAACATGTTACTCTTTCTGTCTTATATTTATTTTTAACTTAAATTTCAAAGTTATTATTACTTCTGTGTTTGTGAGGGTTGTGATTATCAATCAAAACAATGCATATTTAAGATAATGATTAGAGATTGAAGTATAATGCTAAACACATAGAGAAGAGCAGTAAAATAACTTACTAAAATTTGAATAAATTAATAATTGGAACTTATTTAAGATTTTTTTATACATAATTATAGAATGTACTTAAATAAGTGAATTATTCTAATTTATTCTTATGAAAAACAAAAGACTTAAGACCCAAACTTTTTTAAAATTTATTAACGTATTACTAGGTGTAATGAGTTTTTAATAAAACATTAACATTGTTTTTATAATTTTATTTTAGTGAAAACAAATAATATATATGTATACATTATATGTATAAAGACATATGAACATAAAATTAACCAATAATATTAATTCTTGCTAATAATTGAAAATAGCATTACAAACAATATGAATTTTTTAATCTGTCTTAATAACAATTTTTTTTGTTTACAAACTCTATACTTTCTCTTCGAATTCAAAAAAATAAAAAAAATAAATAAAAAAAAATTAAAAACTATAAAAAAAATGAAAAGCTTATCAAAAAGTATATTAAAAAAAAACATAATTTTTTATTTCACGATGTAAAGGCGATCACGATCAAAAAAATCGATCGATTTAAGAAAACAAAAAAAAAACAAAAAAAAAAAACAAAAAAAAAGAATTATATTGAACCCTATGGGGGTCAAAATTTCAAATTTTCTTCAAGAAATAATAATATAAGATGAACAACGAAAAAAAATATGCTATATAGGTGAATTTATGTCCAAAGTTGTATACAACATTCAATGAGATTCTTCAGAAAGAAAACACATCGATAATACTTATTTTTCTTTTTCACAAAGCTTTATCTTCAACTTAATATCACAATTATTACAATTTTATTGAACTTAAATTTCATTGTAATATTGATTAAAGTGTTAAATCAAATTTATTTATTTAGAAAAAGCTTTTCTTGCTTTGTACATACATTTAATACGATAATAAGACTTGAAGTAACAATATAATTGCTTCTGATTAAAATTTCATCAAAAATTATATGATATGATTGATAGATAAAAGTTAAATATCTGCATTATTTCAATAATCCTTTCAAATTAAATTATTTTTGAAGGAATCAACAAACTCAATAATTTTTATACAATTCAATAAAAATCGACAATTTTTTTTTTGTTGTAAGTGGAAAAAGAAATTAATGTTAAAATTGTAAATCATTAATATCTTTCAGATTTATTAAATTCAAACATTTATTTTTAAATGATATTTTTACAGTTTATTATATATTATTTTTAATGTTATCAAACTGTTTACAGAGAGACGTTTGTTTCTCTAGAAGTAGCAGCAACCAAAAAAAAAAAAATGTATTTATTATTTTACAAAATATAGCGAAATTGATTAATTTCACTTTATATTTCTGGGTTAATTAATTTTTTTTTTATTTTTATATTTATTTTGTTTTTTCTTTGTATAATATTAGTTGAAAGGAAAAAAAGCGGGCGCCATAGCTAATTACAAAAATTACATTATGAGTTAAATCGTTATTTTGTATATGCATATTGAAAAACAGGGATTATTTTTTTTTAATTTTATGTAAAATTTATTCAACACATTCACCTGGTGGGACTGATTTTTGACAACACAAAAAATATTGTTTAATTTAAAACAAAGCGATTTAAGTTTTTTTTTAATAAAATTAAAAAATTAATAGAAATCGTATAAATAATGTTAATCAAAATACGATCAAACTTCAAAGTAGAGCGCAATGTATTAAAAAGATTGTAAGATAATTCAGTTTTTGAATTTTCACTAAGTCGTACAAAATTTACATCAAAACTCAAGTCAAAGGACAATAAGATAAATATAGCTTAATAATGCGTTCTTTGGATATTTTGAATATTATGGTTTGCTTCTTGTCTATGCCTAATGAAAGCGATGTTTTTGTAAAATTTTAAAAACTTAAACTATTATAATTGATCTTATATTTTTAACATTCCAATAAGTTTAAATTATAAAACCATGTTAATAATACTAACACAAATAATTTTTATGTTTTTTTTTTTCAAGTCTCACTAACAAAAGTATCTGGGTTAAACACATTATTTATTGCAAATACATAACGTTCCTGAAATAACTTTTAATCGACATTATTTTCTTTAATTTTACAGCATGTTATTTAAAATCATAATTTCGACAAGGATTTTTTTTAATAAGTATATGTATCCAACATTAAAGTAAACATTTCTTAATTAACTGTTGATTAATTGCATTAAATTGGTTTTTATATGAAATATTTTAAAACTTATTTCATTACATTTTCAACATAAAATGTAATATTTCTTTTGCTGTTGTTTTTTTTTTTAATTCATTTTATTTATGTATCCTTGGGCTCTGGAATCACAAATGAAATGCAATCAACGTTTATTTGACTTATGTTGTTTCAATTATAAAAAATAAAAAATTAGATTCCTTGATGTATTTTAAATCAATTACAAATTCCAAATTGAAAAATTTAAGTTTCTATGTGAGAAGCAATAGAATGAAAATAGATATTCTCTTTAGGTAAAGAATATAAATTGAAAAATAATTTTTTGAACAGGAAAAACATAAAATATTAAGTTCCATTATGAAATTCGTCGTCATGCTCATTTAGAAGTCATTAAGACGTCTTGATGATTCGAATTCTAAATTAAAAAAAAATTAGTATGATAGCCTTTTTAGATATTATATAAGTAAAATTTTGAAGTATTAATTATCTAACGTTTCAAGTTCTTTTAATTCCTTTAATAATTATTCCAAGAACCAATTTATTTTCTCTTAAAAAAATTAAAAAATAAAATCAAAATGCATGATACTTAAAATTGTAATTATTCATATATTTATCCAAAATGCATATATTTATCAAATTTTCCAATGAATAATTTTTGTGTTTTGCAATCAACGGACATTCAAAAACAAATAATTTAATTTTGTAAAGTTAATAAATTAATGTGCAATGTTATGCATGGACTTCTTCAATTTTTGCATTTTATGTGTGTTTGATATTAACATAGTAAACACATCAAAGAAGTTCTTTTCTTTTTTTATTTTTAAACCCCAATTTCTGATGAATAATGTACAATCACCCAGGACTAAATAGATTATACCCAAAATAAATTTTTAGTACTATGAACCATAGTTTGACATTCTACTTGAGAACTTTTCTAAAAGATTAAGAGAAATTTATTTTTGGAAAATTTTAAAAGAAAAAAAAAATTCAAATTACTAAAGATAGTATTGCAAAAAGGAATAAGGTTATAAAGTAAATATGACCCCAAACCCATAATTATATATTTTTTTATAATAATTAATTTATTTTTAAATTATTACATTTCATTATTTGCAACTTTGTTTTTACTCAATAAAATGTTAGAAAAATTATGATTTTATATTTTAAGAGAAAAAAAATTAGCAGCAAACAATTGTGTTTTAATATAAAATTGCATTATTTAATAAAAGCGCGCTTAAATAAAATACTTTATTATGTACAGTAGAGATGCATATTTAATTGAAGATTTTTTTTTTTTTTTTATTATTATTATAATTTCTTTTTTCCAAGAGAAAAGGGTAGCATTTTTCCATTTTACACTGAATTTATATTAACAAATTTTCTATGATTTCTTTTAACGCTTTCATTGTGGTTTTCATTTGCCACATAATATAATTTTCAAATAGAATGTAATGAAATCAGTCATTTTGTTTATGCATTTTTCCCTTTTTTAGACACAGTACATGAAAAAATCGAACCTTTGGCTTCTTAGAAAATATTTCTAATCATTCTAATATCCTTATAACTATATAATAAAATTTATACCAATATTTCTCTTAAAATCTTATTTAATTTTATTTACAATAGATATTTAAGAAAAAAAGATAAAGGAAGTAAATATTTCATATATGTTTATAAATATTATAATTAATTGGAATTCAAGATTGACGACGAAAATCCACTTCATACGACTTTTTGAAATCAAGACAGCAAATTAATTTTTTGTACTCACGTTTTAGATTATTAACTAAACATACAGCCGAAACGATGCATTCTAACATAAAAATAAAAAACAAATTATGAAAATTGATCTTTAAAAAAAAGAAAAGAAAGTTAAATTTTTTTATAAAATTATAGAGTGTAATTTAATAAATTTAAGCTTAGGAATTCTGACAGTGAGAAATAATATTACTGGCGTTAACTATATACATATCATAATAATAAACATTTTTTATTTTTGTAATTTGTAATTCAAGTAATGCATATTTATAAAACTTTATATTCCCCTGGGTTCCAGGATTTGTTCAATCATATTGGAAGAACATTCAAATGGGGCCGCTAAGTTCAAAAAACTAAGGAATAAAAATAATAATTAATATTTTATATTTTATTATATATAAATAATAAAAGTACAAGTCAATCATATAATTTCTGACCAAAACGATTAATGACTAATTATTATTTATTCATTTTTTTTTTAATTACATAAGCTAAATCTTGTACTGATTATATCCAATATTAACTACACTTATTGGCACTAAAATAATATATAATGATAAAACTATCGTGTTAATAATTGTAGCCTTTAGAAAATTGTATACGTTTATTAATTTTTGTTATTAAAAATAATTTTCTTTTTTATATCTTATATAATGAATCTTATTATATTCATATTTTTAAGTTATGAATATTTTTTAACAACTACCAGCTACTATTTGATTTAATTTACATGTCCACTGTCTAAGGCGGATCAAAGTTAAGCAACTTTCAAAAATGTTAAGCTCATTTTTTTATTCGATTATTTTAATTTGAATACAAAAAAAAAATTGTATTAGAGGAGAAAATTACTAATATAATCTATATAATTTTTAACCCTTCCACGCTGAAAAAGTTCAGATATTTTCCACTAATTTAATGTTTCTTAGAAATATTTTAATTTATAATGCCGTAGTAAAACTACATAGGACCAACTAATTAAATAAATCAACTTACCCAAAAATTACTTTGAGAAAGAAAAATTGTTAAGATTATACTGTACTACGTTGAGAGCTATCTTATAACACTGTGTGATTTAGGAAATTGTTTCAAATGAAAATTTCTTTCAATAATTTTTATATTTTTTTGGTCACTGTACTATAACTAAAAATAACAAAATAAAAAAAAATGTGTTCATAATTATTCTATTTAAATTAATTTTTACCCTTGGGCTACCCCCTTAGAGGTTCAAAACTTTAACATAATAATGGTATCAATGATTGCAATTAATTTTAGTGCAAAAAAAAAAATCCCAATGAATATAATTATTATGTAAATATTTATGGCAGTAAATTATATTTAAATAGAAAAAAAAAATTAATTTAATAAAATAAAGATAAATTAAATTTAATTTAATTTAATTTTTTTATTGAATTATAGATTATCGCGAATGAAATGAAGTTACAATAATAAATTTTGCGTTCAAACATTAAAATTACACCAGAAGCAATAAAAGCTCTGTTAAAATTATGCAATTTTAATAAACTGTGATGATGTAGAGAATTAATTAAATGTAACCCCAATTTAAATAAATTTAAACAAAACAAAACAAATTATTTATATTACAAAAGTATTATAATTAAATTAAAACGGATATAATAGTATGCTTAAAAGCTTTGGCATGGGAAATCGAATAAACCTAATTATCGCAATTGAAAAGAAAATTACAAATAACAAAAAAAAAATTTACAATTATTTTCAATCAATTATGTTTAATCCTAAAACGGACACTCATAAAACATTATAATTGAACCTTAAGATAAATAATTCTTACAAACTTTATAAAATACTATACATAGTTGAAGGCTTCCGTTGTTCACAACGAAAAAGATCTTTAACTTATGCAAAATATACTTACATAATGTAATATGTAAATATTAAGATATTTGTACATTTGACAAAAAATTAAAACTTTTAGTCACATAATGTTATGAGATACAAGTCTACTTCAATTAATGCCTTTGGTATCTTCAAGGCCCAGCATAATTTAGAAAATAAATGCCTGTATAATAAAAATATAAAAAAAAAAAATTATATTGATTGTCCTCTATAATTATTTAAAGTGCTTTAACTAAAAGAAAGAATTTAGTCCGTGGGATAAAAATTTCTCAAAAATTTTAAAATATGCAAATAAAACAACACTTTATTGTAGAAATTAATAACTCACACTTCAGTAGGTTTTATAATATTAAAATTTATTAATGTAATTTTTAATAGAGACCACATTACGATTATTTACTTCTTGATTTTTATATGAAATAATTTTCGCCGACTAAAAAAGTACATATTTAATAAATTAATTTTTTTTTTTCTCTATGCTACTTACAAATAAGACACAATTTTTCATCATAAATGATGCAATTCATATTAATTTCGCAGTTTACATATATACTTACAATATATACGCAGAATAACAACTGCATTTTTGCAACATATTTTATAAATAAATTAAATAAAATAACTTTTTCCGTCTATCAATAGTTAGTTTTTTGACACCTGAATTTATGTTTGTTTTACATTCCACTTAAGAGGATTGAAGAAACTTAGTCTTGAACGATTATATTAAACACTTTCGGAACATTGGATTAATAATTTCAAAGAAAATAATAAGATCTTGATTTTATAATCTAATATCCCAGTAAAGTTTATCTCAGAGTTGATGAGAGAAATTGGCGAACATAGTAAATTATATAGACTCAAAAAGTCCAGGACATTAAGAGAGAGAAGATACTAATATCCATATTCCGAAATTTTAAAATAAAATAAAATTTTAGTTTTTAATATTTGTATAAATTGTGAAATTATAGTATTAAAGATATTAAGAATAAAAAAAATAATTAACAAATATACTAAAATATGCTTAAAGTTCATGTTTTTTTTATAGGCCGCATTTACAAAGCGCAATGCGCCGGTTTTTCTTAAATATTATTTGTATGAAAATAAATTTATGATTTTAACAAACTCTATTAAAATGCTAAATGTTGTTAATTTTCTTTTTCCTAAAAAGATAATGCTTAAATTAATAGGCGACACATATTAGTTTTGTCTCTAAAAGCATATACCTATCTGTATATGTGTGTAATTACGAATTAATACAGCGACAAAATTGGTATACATATATGTAAATTAACATAAAAATATTTTCAAGCACATCAATTTACTGCAATTAAAAATTAATCTTATTGATGCTAGTTATAATTGACAAAATAATGTTTCTTATGATGTTTTATCGTCATTGATTTTTTTATTTTTATTTAATGACACAATAATAAATAGATATTAATTTAAATTTAACAGGTCTTAAATAATTGTAAATAATTTTATGACTTTTATTCACGGCTTGTTTTGTATTAAAAAAAAAATATTATTACTTTTTAAAGATTTACTAAAATTTAAATTAATTATCTGTAAATAAAGGCCAATACAGATTGATTATTGTTTAATAAAAGATTAATCTATGATGGCACATTTTAGTTAATTTTTTTTACTCAGTGGTAACAGTTACATGAACTAATGTAAATATTTTTATATTCATTGGAATATTCATTCGACCTTATTATTAACTAGATTTGGTCGGCACATTTTTGAATATAAAAATATAGTACTATAAGAAAAATGAAGATACCTGTTGAGTCATTATATTAAAAAAAACACTTCCTAGGTTTTCATATTTATTTAAAACAAAAATAAAATTTATTCAAAAATAAAAAGTTCGAAACAAAATTTCTAACTGCTTTTTTTTTTCTTCATTTTTTCGCAGGTTAAAGTAACCGTCTTAGATAAAAATGACAGTCCACCATCATTTCGTGATACTCCGTTGATGTATAATGTCAGTGAAGATATGGGAGCAGGTTATAATATTGGCACTATACGTGCTACAGATCCAGATACTTTGGGTACTCTTACATATTCAATGATCGATGAAGATGAAGGAAAATTTTTACTTGAGCCTGATACAGGTAAACTGCGATTACGAGATAGCCTTGACCGGGAATCTAAAGAAACGTACAAATTGAAAATTCAAGTTAGTGACGGAGTTCAGAGCACCGAAACTATCGTAATAATACAGGTAAAGATAATATTTAATAATTATTAATCACACAACTAAAGAAAAAATTATAATTTAAGTTTCTATATAATTTCTCAAATTCTGCACTCATACGATAAATAAAACTTATGTTTATTTTATAAAACTAATTACAGGTTACCGACACCAATGATAATCCTCCGATATTCAGTGAAACTGTCTATTCGTTTGACATACCCGAAAATGCACCTCGTGGATATCAAGTTGGTAAAATTTTTGCACATGATCCTGATTTAGGAAATAATGCTGTAATCACTTATACCGTAATATCAGACTGGGCCAATGATGTATTCAGTTTAAATCCTCAAACTGGTGTATTCACACTTACAGCACGTTTAGATTATGAAGAAGTATGAAATTTTTTCCTTTATTCAATTTAAAAACAATAAAATCACCTAAAAACCATATATTTCTACATTTAAGGTGCAACATTATATTCTGGTTGTTCAAGGTCAGGACAATGGATTACCGAGTTTGTCGACAACTCTGACAGTATATTGTAATGTATTGGATTTAAATGATAACTCACCAGTTTTTGATCCAATGAGCTATTCAAATGAAATATTTGAAAATGTACCAATTGGTACATCGGTTGTAACTGTCAGTGCCACAGATATTGATTCAGGTATAAACAATGATTATATAAAATTCGTTAATAAACTACATGTTAGATCTAAATTTCTTTAAACAAAAATCCCGAATTTCGGCAGAGTTTTAGTGATTAAAACTCCAAAATACTTTTATTAGTTGAGAATATTTAAACTTGACAATTTTTATTATATTCAATCAGAATACTTCTTTAAAATTATATATTGGTTTTATTTCTGAAGTACAATTCAATCAAAAATGTCAAAGTAATCACATATTTTTACTATATTTTTACTATACTTCTATTCTATTAACTACCTTAAATGTAAATTTTTGACAACCACCGTTCTAAATAACATCAAAATTGATGATTATACTTTCTTTACATATTTATAATAGTATTTATACATTTATTTTTGTTTTACTTTCTTGATACTTATAACATAATATTAGTTTAATATTAAATGTTTAATCATCATTTAATAAATATTTATTCTATTTTATTTACAATATTTTCATTAAAAATAAAAATAACATAGTTATATTGTATAAATAATTCAATATTTAAAAAAAATAAAATAGTTTTTCTTTTTATTTCTTATTATTACTATTATTATTATTATTATTATTTTATATAAATATAAACATATATATTTATTATTAGGAGATAACGGTCGAATTGAATATAGCATAACAGCGGGTGATAATAATGAGGATTTTCAAATTGAACCAAACGGTACAATTCGAACAAAACGTGAACTTGATCGTGAAATGAAAAATTCTTATAATCTAGTAGTGACCGCAAAAGATTGTGCTAAAGAACCACAACAAAAAAGATTATCATCAACAGTTCAAGTGAGTAAATATTTATTATATTATTTTTATATTTTATTATTATTCAATTTGAAAAAAAAAATAAATAAAAATAAAAAGATTTTTTTTTTTATAGAAATCTAAGAATTTATTTTTATTTATTAGTTACATTAATTCTTATGTATCTACAAAAATAAAAATAGCTATGTATAATATTATTTTCCTTAAAAAAATTAAATTCCAAAAAACTTGATTTAATCAATATTATTATATAGGTAATATTGGTAAATTTGAAAGAAAAAAAAATAGAAAAAAAAACTATGATCATAATTATGGCGAATTATCGCGTAATGGGTAAAATTTAGGTTAAGGGTTAAAAGATTATTTTATTAATGTTAAAAATTTCTTCCATAAATTTTTTGATCATATACCAAAAATATACAAATCAAATAAAAAAATTATTTTCTAAAAATAATTCTATTATATTAAAATTTAAATTCAATAATTTTATATTCAAAATTTGAACTTTCCATATTGGTTTTTTTGGTATTTAAATAACGTCAAAGATGATTTGTTACACCCAAAAAATATATATTCGTAATACTGAATAGATTTTTCTCTGTTGATTATTTTTTGGACCGTATCTGTTGAACAACCTAACAAATTTCAATGTAAAAAAATAAGTTTTTCAACACAGTCCCACTGATTAGTAAGAATAAATACTGAAGAAGTATCTGTAGAATTGGATAGTTTGTTGTAGACTACTGTTAAGTTAACCTTTATAAGGTTTGACTGATTGATAACAAATTTAAAAAAAAATTAAAATGAATTTATATTTTCTACTTTATAAGCGAGTCACACTACAACTAAAAAGCCACTACTTATGGTGGCTTTTTCAAATGCGTTCACACTTGCATTTTTTTGTTTTTTTTGTTTTTTTTTCTCTTTTTGTAATATCTTTTTCCTTTTTTTCCCGAAATATTTTTTACTTTTTTCTTTTTTTTTTCTCTTTTTGTAATATCTTTTTCCTTTTTTTTCCGAAATTTTTTTTGTTTTTTTATTCGTTTTTTTTAAAAAAATAGCCGCCAACTTCCTGAAAGTATGCAATTCTTAGTTTATTTTTTTCTCACAGAGCTCATTTGTTATTTGATCCCTGATTTTCTGGTGGCTTTTTGAAAAGCCACTAGCTTTTTTTCTTTTATTTTGTATGGAAAAAGCCACTAAATAGCCACAACGATGATAGCTTTTTCAAAAAGCCATTAAAAAGCCGAAGTGTGACAGCCATATTAGTAAAGATCGATGTTCGAAACTCGATGAAAGAGAATAAGCAAAATAAAATAAAAAAAATTGTAGAAATAAAAATAAAATAAAAACTTTTTTAGGCTATTTGTAAAATATATTTTTATGAAAAAATCAACACACAGTTATTGGCTACAAGAGATTAATTAGTAAAAGATTTGACTAGATACAAATCAAGATGAATGGGAATATTTCGTCGTTAGATGGATAAAAATATTGTCTGAACTATATCGAACTTTTTTGTAATAAAGATTGTTAAACAACAAAAGAAAATCTCTTAATTAGTCTTATGTCAATTGTGAATAAAAAATTATATCAAGCTTTTGATTTTAAAACCTTTTTTCGTCTAAATGTAGAGCCAGCTTTATGAAAGTTTAAAAGTTATATATGAAAAGTATTCGAAAACTTTATAATAATTTTAAAAAAATACTTGTGCTGTCTTGGAACACAATATTCAGGCTTTACTATAGTAATAAATATATACCTTGAGTAAAACTAACAAAATACAGAATTATTCCATTATAATACTCTATTCCTTAACAAATGTACATGACAACAATCTTACAGCACCTGATGACACAGAAAAATTTTCAGTCTTTAATATTTCTAATACTTAATTTTTCATTTTGTATTCCTACTTAGGATTTTATTCAATTTTATTATCCATTATTTAAATTAGTTTCATATAAAATTATTACTCCTATTAAAAAAAAAAATTATTTTCTAATTTCCTGTATGTATAATTTTTTGTAATATTTTGTTATTTTTTGATTGAGCTAAATATAAATTTGAAAAAAAAAACCATTAAGCGACTAAGATCGCTTTAAGAAAATCAAAAACGGAAAAACTCACGGTTAAAATAAATCCCGCCAAAAAAAAGAGAGAGCAATCACGGTTATTAAAAATAAATATTATTACAAGTTATTAAATTTTTTTGTTTTAATACACCACTAAATTAATATATGTTCGAGTCACTAAAATTTTGCTCAGTCGGGTGAATAATAATTTAGCTCTTAATAAATTTTTTGTTCTCATTAATAAAAAGAAGAAATTTAATGAAAATATAAATTTTATTAACATTTTTTTTATTAATAAAAAACCATGAAAAAAATTTAATTTTTTTAAAATAGGTTCTAATTCTTTTTATTTCTAGTTTTTTTTTTTTAACTTTTTTTCTAATTTTGTTTTTTTTTTTTTCTAAAATGAATTTCACGCAAATTTTTATAGATTCACCTGAACACGAAATCTTCATTGGTAGTTAATTTATTTTCTATTTAAATATCAAGAATCCATTATAATCAAATGTCTACGTAAAAGCACATTAAACACTTAACTAGAAAATATTTAATTTCATTCAAATTTTTTTTGTTTACATTTCAAAAGGTATGTACGACGAGTAGTACACAGAAACATAATAATATGTATAATGTTTAATCAAGCTAGTGAAAAAAAAACAACTTTTATGACTTTAATCCTTAACTTTCATTTATATGGTGACCAAGAATCAAGTATAATAAAATTATATAAAATGAAAAAAGCTAAGGGTTTGTTGTTACTTTAATTCGGTGGTAAATAAATTATTTTTCGTACAAAGTCGTAGATTAATAATTAAATTAAATTATAAATCAGAATCAAATATTTAAATGAGTACGCCTTCAATATTAAGTCCAATAATTTTTTTTGAGAGTTATCTCTCTATTCATTTATTTGATATATTTTTAAGCTCACCATCCCATCATTAATCAAAAAATCTGTAAAAAAGATATCAGCCATAGTTTTTCAACCTCATAATATTTTAAAGACAATATCATGAACAGGCGTCAATTCTACAGCAAAAAGAATAATTTTTAAAAACAGATTATATCAAAATTAAAATGAAATTTACTAAATTAATGTATGTTATTTAATGTACGTTTATGTATATTTTTTTTTATACTACTGCTCTCTCTCATTTAAGATTCAAAATGTTAACATATCTGAAAAAAAATTCAAAGTTCCTCATCTGGGGATACTAAACTATAGTTTAATCACTTAATAACTCCTTCATTATACATATATTTAATTTTGAATTGATTTGATGCTCATCTGTTTACCAAGTTTATTGTTCTTGTAATAGTATTTACTTTTTAGACACTTCAAGTTTTCCATCTTGAGCCAAATTAAAATTACATGCAATATTGACGTCATATTGTATATTTGAATGACATTTTACAGGCTTAATAACGGGGAAAAAAAAGATCAAATCATTTTATCAGACTGAAGGAAGTCCATCCATATACTTAAATAATATCAAATGTTAATAAAGATATCTCATAAAAAAAAAAAAAAACTTTCTAAATCTGAATTTATTTTTATGTAGATTACATATAGATATTTCCTATATTCAACCAATAAAATAAAAAATTAAAAAAAAAAAAAACAAGGAGATTAATTTTTTTTTTTTTCTTAAAAATATTCTTAACCAATTCTGCTTAAAAATCAATTCACATTTTTATTAAAATAGGTATGAAAGAAAAAAAATTATACCTATATTTTTCTTATTTATTCAAGTTTTCTCTTTCGGTCTGTAAATATTTTATAATTTTTCTATTTTTTAATATCATTTTTTTTTCTTCTTTTTAAAAGTGTGAAAGATACACTGCAATTATTATTGTGCATAATTTGAAAAAAAAAACTCTTCAAAATGTTAAAAAATTCATAACGAACTCTCATCATGAGTACAATTCTTTATGTCTTGAAATTATTTTATTTTTTTTCAAGAGCTCTTAACTCGTTAACTTGAAAATACATAAGACCATAAGACTGATACAAAATTAAAATTCACTCGCACATTAGAATGCTCTTAACTGTCTTGTTATCTTCTAGCGAGACCGTATGTTAATGCTTTTGTTAATTTTTGGCCTTTTAAACTATTTTGATCATTTAATTTATTCCCAATCTATTCTGTTAGTTATCAGACTATAGTATGGTATAACAAAACAAATTATCTAGTTTCCCTGAAGATCTTTTTTTTTTTTAACCAAATATAGGGACTAAGTTTAATTCTTGATTTATAAATATTGTTTGAAATAAATTAAATCAAAGAATTTTTTTTTAATTTATTTTTCAATTATTTATATTCGATTTAAAAAAATTAATAAATATATAAAACACAATAAGGTTCAGCAGTAGGCCTACACATTTTCTGAGATGCCTCCGCATTATAAAAACATTATACATATTTCATTAAAAAATAAAAAGATTAAATAAATTCATTATTTATCTTTTAGAAATCAAAAATGACTAAACATTTTTATTGCTTAAATGTTTAGATAAAAAAAATTGTTTTTTTTTTTCAAAGAATGAAAAGTTAACGTAAAAGATTTTTAAGATTTTAAAAATAGTATTTTTTTTTTGGATTAATTTATTTTAAATAATTTATCATTTTATAAATATTTCTTAAATTTTTTTTATTCG
The DNA here is from genome assembly GCA_964007475.1 of Hybos culiciformis. Taxonomy (NCBI): domain Eukaryota; kingdom Metazoa; phylum Arthropoda; class Insecta; order Diptera; family Hybotidae; genus Hybos; species Hybos culiciformis. The sequence goes on from OZ023273.1 coordinate 108,658,738, forward strand.
TAATTATGTTGTATGTATAAAAAAGAAACTCAAGAGGAAGTAAAAGCTGTACTGACGAATAAGGGATCAAAAGTCATATTATGTATATTTATTTTTTTTACCCTAAGTTTAACTACTCAGTTACTATAAGTTTTCGTATTAAGTACAATTGCATATTTAAAAAAAAAAGAAAGAAAATGTTTATTCGATTTTCCTCGTACTAATTAATTAACAATGTTAAATAAAAATATTTTCAACAAATTCTCATAATTCTAAGAACAAAGATTTTATTAACAAAAAAAAAAAAACCTTAAGACCAATAATCAAAAATTAGTTCATTACTTGTAACTTCAAAAAATAAAATAAAAATATTTTTTAATTATTTTAGCCATTAAGTATTTTTAAATAATTGTCCATTAAAATTTTAATAGTTCATAAATATATATATATACATATATATATGTATATTATAATATTCCATTAAATGAAGGCACATTAAATTGAAAAATCACTCAATTGAACCTAATTTTATTATATTCTGCTGTCTATAATAAAGAGTACATTATATAAATATAATTAATTATTATTAAAATTTCTTACTTATTATAATATTATTTTTTTAATTTTTTTTTTGATGCTTACTTAAGTATATAAAATATTTAATAAGGTACATCTAATTTTGATGCATTTCTATATTCAAAAATATAATAAATAAAACAATTAAAATATAATAATAATTTAATAATAAATTATTATATAAATTAGATAACCTGTAAGGAGAATAACATATAACATTTAGCTTGGCTATAATAAGAAAGAAATTATATTTAAGTAAATCTGGGTTACAATATTTTTTCATAGTATCATATCAAAAAAAGAAAGAAAAAAAAACTTTAAGAAACTTGTAAGTTTAAAGGAAATTATATGAACATTTAAGCCAAAATGAGCTGCACTGACAACTATACTTAATGTGCAACAAGCAATTGTAATTGGGAAAATTTATAGAAAAAGGACTAGTCGACTAAGTAAAATCAGTAACTAGTTTCTCCAACACTTCAAAGTAACTGAATTCATGTATAAGGGTATATATAAAGTGGGTCCAGAACTTCGTTTAACTTCTATAGCTAGCTAAACTTAAACTAATATTTACTGAAATTTATAGTAGAAAAAATTAAAAATAACTCAAAATATTTATTCAAGATTCTCCGACTTTGAAGTATAAAATTCAGTACAAAAAAATTACATTACGGCACATAAATCGATAGCAACAATTATAGGTATGCCTTATCTTAAAATTCTCTTCCATTATTTACTCACTCTTTAATTCAACTTTATATTATGAAATTTTGTAGAATTATTTTTTTTTTAAATTATTCGAAAATATCAATAAATACTTTTTATTTAAAAATATTTCCTTCTTTTAACTTTATTTGGTTAAAGACAGCTGCTGCAGCATTCTACTCTATTGTGAGCAAAAATAAAATAAAAAATTAAATAAAATTATTTTTTAAAATTATTTTCATAAATATGTATATACAATACATAAGTACATAAATATTAGTATGCAATAAAAATAAAAGTTTCCTCATTTGTCAGAAGAATTTTTAGGCCTATAAAATTTTTGTTTTTTTTTTTTTAATTTCAAAAATGTGCCATTGCACAATTCAATTGTCTAGAAATTCTTGCCTAAGTTGTTTTAAAAAACGTACAAAAAAGAAGAGAATATCAAGTATAATAATCAAGTAAATATAGTCAGATCCAGGAACAGGATTCAGGCTGCAACAGAGATATGAGACTTAGAGACAGAACACAAAACGCACACTTTGAATTAGAATATTTCTCTCGATAAATCAATCCCATTTTGTTTTTATCCCTCTGAGTAAAAAAAAAATTATCTAAATTTAAAAAAAAATGCATTTAAAATTTCTTCTATATAAACTTTTGTCCTACATAATAAAATATTTGCTAATTAAAATATTAAATTTTGTACAGTTTATATATAAATGGGTACTTTCTTATAAATTTTTATGCGTTTGTTGAAAATTTTATTCTGCTTTAAATTTTATCTTTGTTTCATTAAGTTTTTCGTCTAATTGAAAAATGTTCTTTTTTTTTTTAATTTTTCTTCTTTTTTTTTTTCGTTCTTTACACGATGTTGCAATGGTGCTATCAGTTTAAGTGCACTTAACAAAAAAATCAAGGCAAAAAGAATACAGCTATATATAAAAAGAAAAAAATCAGATATTTCTGTAAAAAAATTCGTATTGAGATAAAGATGGGTGCACCGACTTTATAATTTATTGAATTAATGGGGTAATTAATTTAAAACGAATAAATCTGTCTGCAAAGTCAAATGCTACACATTTCTTGTATTTCCTTCTTTTAGGAAAAAAAAACTTGATAAAAATAAAATAAAATATTGTATTGCTGAATAATATAGATCAGAGTTTTACAAAGGTAATTATGGTATAAATATAAATAGATATGTACGTAACTATACATAATTATATACGTGTATACTATACATGTATAATATACACAATATGAATGTATATTTATTAATTTTTAACATAATGTTCATATACAAAATACAAAGGGAAGAGGCTTGCACGTTGCCACCCCATATCTTTTTTTTATCATAACTCGTCAAAAAATGAACGTATTGTACATATATAGTACATACATTGGAAAGAGGAAGTAAAAAGCTACAATCCTGGGCTAGAAATCATTTGAAATCTCAAAAAATAAAAATTATATAGCAAATTTTCTAAAGTATCTAAAATCGAACTCTTCAAATTTGGGCTTGCAGGTTGCCACCCTTTGGAAAATTGCTGAAAATGTTGAAAAACTGAAACTGAAAAATGTTTCATTTAGAAATGTATTCAAATTTATTGAATTTCACTTGCACACAATGGCTGTAAACTTGAAGAAATGACTGAAAATTGACATAAAAAATAAAATTGCAATATGGTATGGAATTATTCCAAATCCTCATCGGAATCACAATTCGAGCAAGTTTAATTACTGAAACACATTTCGCGTGAACGGCTCCTTTTCATTCGTGGCACATAATTGATTTGTGTCTACTTCCGACATTTTCTTCAAACAAATCATACCGTCATCAGCGCTTTCATCAAGGTGGCAACCTGCAAGCCAATGAAGGTGTCAACCTGCATTCTGACGCAATTTTGTATAATCCATTTAAAAAAATTGCCAATTCATAATATATTTTTAATTCTGATTGGAATATGTTAATTAAATGAAAAAGCAACACAACCCAAATATTTATTTTGAATTGCTAATAAAAAAGTTCACTTTACGAGCACAGGACAAAAACACAATTTTTAATTCTTAAAGTTTTTGAAAATAATAATTCACACTTTGCTCAGTAAACACTGTGTTATTGCGTTTGTCCGCTCCAAAAGTAGATTAAAAGTGACAACTGTTCTTTTGACGTCGATGTCACTTGGAGTTTAGGTGGTGAGACTGCTAGAATATTAAAATACATCAGTGGTGGCAACCTGCAAGTAGAGGCAACCTGGAAGCCTCTCCCCTATGTTTAGAAAAGAGTCAAATCAAAATGAAATCTCCGATTCATGAACAGAACTAAAACTGTATTTGAGTCCATTATTTCAATTATATGATTCACCACTTTATTTACCAATCACGGTATAGTTTGAGTATATTTTGATACACTTATCACTCTTATCAGGCTTGTTGTACGTACAAACTATTTAGAAACGTAGATTAGGGATCGCTGGTTGAAGTTAATAATAAAACTATTTTTTTATTATAATGAAAAGTCTACTGGCACTTAAACAAAATATTAGTTCAATCTGTTCGAAAATTGACAAAGTTCGCGATGTTGGAAAAAGTGAAAAAAAAAGAATAAGAATTAGAAAAAAGTTATTTCAATGGTATTAATTAAATTTGAAAAAATAATTAAATTTAAAAATATTAGTTGATAGCTTAAAATTATGCTAATTTTTCATTTAACTATACATATATTAAATGGTAAATGCAGTCTTATGGGAAGGGGGATAAACATACTATGTTAGTCCAAACAAATTTTTGTTTTTATTTATTTTTTTCTGTTTATTTGTCTACTTGACAAAAAATACAAATTATTATTTAATTTCAAAAGTCTGTTTTGTTCAATTGAGTATGATTTTCAGATTGAATTTTCAAATATTGGTTTTTTTCAATTAACAATGATTTTCTTCAGAATACAAACTTAACCAGAATGTCCAGAATAGCTCTCAAAATACAAAATTCTCTTGTCACAATATCGGATGAAATTTCTTTGCGCTATTTGCTGCGATGATATGCAAAATATGGAAATAAAATTAAAATAAAATTAACAAATCTACATAAATGTACAATAGGCACATAATGTATCGAAATTTCTTAACCGTTATGGGAATATCTTTAAATATTTAGAATTACTAAAAATAAATAATAGGCATATTAATTTTTATGAATAACTTTTCATTGAATATCGCTGTATATAATACAGTTTCAAAGACCAAGTTAAAAAATACATATAAACTAGCTCCAATCTGTTGTAATCAAGCCGAATAGAGTAATATTTATAAAAATAAAAATCTGTTTTAAATAAATTTTATATAAAAAGATTCGCTCGTAAATCTGAGTTCGATGACATTAAGAGATTTTTAAAATTAATGATAGTTAGAATTGAAAAACATATCTATTTATTTATTTATTTTTATTTTTATTTTATTTTTTACTTTAAATTATGTAGTTTCACTGAATATGTAAATCTAACGAATAACATATTTGACCAATTGCATTTTAACACACCATAATTTTTTTTTTTTTTTTAAACACACTTCCATATATGTTTTAGTTAATGACAAGTTATTTAGAATTTAATTTTATAAAAACAAAATAAATGAAGAAAATACTACAAAAACAATTAATCATTTTTTATTTTTTTTTTCAATTTGTAATCAAAAGAAATTGTTTATATAATGTCTTCAAAAATATATAAAAATTTGCGCCAACAATCACAAACTAAGTTCAATTTCTTTAACAGGGAAATGAATTTTTACAACCACAATTTCACACTTACGAAACAGTGAATCATTGCTAAGTGAAATGAAGATTTCAATTTAACAATGTTAAGACGATGGTTTAGAACTTCTATTATGTTATGCTTGTGATTGCACTATTAACAAGTATATTTAATAAATTATCTAATAGTTTTATCCTCAGCTTTTTTTAACACTTAATGACACTATACACTGAAGAACATTAAAATTAGCTTTAAGTTAGAACTTTTTCAGAGTTCCAGGTAATTTTTTTGATGCAGCAGCTGCTGGTGCATTTAAGGGCATCAATTCAGTGCTAATAATTTTGTGAAAAAAAAATTTGTTTTTTAAGTTAAGAGCCCTGGGAAAAACTTGTTTAAATTTCTAAATTTCTTGTTTTCCCAAGTGCAATGTAACATCTTCAAATGCCTATATGAGTATATAATATACAACAAAAACAAATGCAGTAATAATAATTAATCAAATTTGGAATTTGATACGTAGAACTTATTTAAAATAAATTAAAAAGTAAAATAAGCATAGTAAAAAAAATAAATTAATTTCATAGTATGAATTTTTAAAATAAAATAAATATCTTTTCATTATATTATTTTATCAAAATAAAAAATATTTAAAAAATTATCTCTGGCAGTTATTAATGAAGTTATTTTAAATAAAATACATACGTTTTAGAACAATCCCTTTTTTTTTTTTTTTTTGCTTTTTAAAAACATATGCCTAGACTTAAGCTAGATATTATTATTTTGCATGAAAACATAATAAAAATTATGTTACGGACGAAAAATAAAGAATTTGAAATTTTTTTGATTGCGAGTGAAAAATAGTGTAAAATGAATAATTTTGTATAATTTTTAACAATTTTAAAATTTTCAAATAAAATTGTAGGTTTAATATTCCGAAATTTCCAGTATATCCAGGTTTTATACATTCAAATCTGACGAATTTGACAAGCAAACATTAATATCTAGAATATAAGTAAATTTGAAATTCCGTAACTATTCAATGATTAAGGAGTATGTCTTGTTCAAGTGAACTTCATTTTCGTCATTATTGCTGAAGAAATTCCTTTTCCCTGAAACATTTTAAAGTTATCAGTTTAGTGTCAAATTTTTTGCTCTAAGTTATTATGCTTTGGAGGCTAAATTAGCCAATATCAGAATAAAAATCCAATAACCCAATAATTCTAGACTTGATGAGATAAATTGTCATTTTATCTTAAATTTGTACCTAACATTCTTTTTAACTATGAATTTCTAAATCCAATATACATTAAATTTTATCTATTTTTTTTTTCATAAGATTGCAAATAAAATAAAAAAAAAGAATATATATTTTATAAATTCATTTTATAGATTTTTTTAATGTATAGAATCATAAGAGCTTCTAGGAATAAAAGTCATTTTAAGAGCGCTCAATTTTTAGGTGCCAGTTTATTTAATATGTAAAATTGAATAAAACGCCAAAAGGTATATAGTAGTAGTAATATTGGAATAATGAAATACATTTTTTTTTTCAAATGATTGTTATAGATTTATCATTGGAAAGATGGAAAAAATAATAAAAAAAAAATCAAACGCAATTTTCATAAATTAAAATATGTATATATAAAAAAAAAAAAAGATCAACTTTTAATAAGGGAAATTTATTAAATTTATTTAGTGAAATAGCTTCTGGCTTTGTTTTAAATAATTTAATGAAGGAAAGCAGATCCGGAAAAATATTTGGAAACGAAATGACTCAAATTAACGAAAATAACTAAATTAAAAGTCATTAGCTCCAGGAATCTAAATACCTGGTGTATCCAAATAACTCTCCTACAACTAAGTTCTACAACTAAGACAAGAAGTTCTTGATGTCCACAAGGCTTTTAGGCAATAAGATGTTAGCAAAAAATTAACTTCAATAACATATCAATTATTTATTTTTCTATTAAAGTGATTAGAAAAAATATATTTCTTTTTATTCCTGACTTTTTTCAAGCTCTCGAAGTATTCAAAATAAAATACTTTCTTTATATTCAATACAGGAAATACAGGAAGAATAATAATAATCCTTCAGCTCTTTTGATTTCATAGTTCCAAAAGCCAGTAATCTCGGAGTCCTTTTTGTATATTTCTTAACAAAATAAAAAAAAAAATAGTAACTCTATAAATAAATATCTTTAACATGTATGTAGGCCTGTACATGCAAATAGTTTACAAATAGTTTAAGTTATATAATATTTTCCGGTTAATAATTATTTATTTTACAGCTTCAAATATTTTATTTAAAAACCATAAAAATCGATTTGTAATTTAACTTATTTCTTTTTTTTTAACTATATTAAATTTTATTTTATACCTAATATTTTATTTGTGATCTATAAAAATTATTAATATTTTATGTTCTTATATTGATAAATTCGGTATAATATTTTTTGTTAGATTTTTTATATTTTTTTATTATATTTCTTTCATTATGGTTTATATTCCGTTTATTCAGTTTTTATATTCCGTTTATTCAGTTTTTTTTTTATATTAATGGAACAACTTCGGACTAAGGAATAGGATTGGATTTGGAAAAAAAAAAAGCGGAAAATAAAAACTTAGCTTATAGTGGAATCGAAATCAGTATTACACTAATAAGGCTCCATCAAAATGACTTGAGTAATCTTACCCGTGTCTTTTTCTTCTTTTATGTCAATGCAACGGATTTCCCTTTTTTTCCAACTTTGTGAACGCGGACTTGAAAACTGAAAAAAAAACTTCATTGATCCGAACCCAAAAATATGAAATGTTAATATAGCGGAAAATTTTTTATATAAGCAATAAAAGACATATATGTATTCTAGAACACTCTATCATACACTTAATTTTGATTTATAATAAAAATCACTGCTCTAGTTAATTTTATACGCTGCAAAAAATATTAATTAACTTTACAATAATTGTCATTAAATTTACAATAAAAAATCATTATAAAATCTGATAATAAAAATCACCGCATCCTACTCAAGTTCTTAAAGTGATTCGATCAACTAATAAAAATCACATTTCAAAAACCTAAAATAAGCCCTTTAATGGAATAAGAATATAAAAACCAATCAAAATTAACATCATAAAATTGTATAAAAATCAAATATTAAATGAATAATTTGCCACTAAATCATATTTTTTTTTATATCTTAAGTTTCATATTGAATGAAAATACATTTTCATTGTGATTGTGATTTTTTATTTTGCCTTATTTTTCAGGTAACAATTATATTAAGAGATGTTAACGATCAATCACCTGTTTTTACATCATCAAATGAAACATCAATTATTGAAAATATACCAATAAATACAGTTGTGATGGCAGTGAAAGCAATTGATCGTGATGAAGGTCGAAATGGTTATATTGAATATTTATTAACTAATTATGAGAAAAATGTATACGATGCAATTCCATTCATTTTGGGTAACATGGATGGTTTGCTACGAGTTTCGGGTCGATTGGATCGTGAATTACGCTCTTCGTATACATTGAATATTACAGCACGTGATCGTGGCGAACCATCTAGATCAACTTATTCTCAATTATTAGTTAAAATTATCGATGAAAATGATAACAGTCCGGTATTTGATCCAAAACAATATAGTGCATCAGTGGCCGAAAATGCCAGCATTGGTGCTATGGTCCTACAAGTGTCAGCAACAGATATTGATGATGGCTCTAATGGTCGAGTTCGTTTTTCGATTGCTGCTGGTGATTTAAATCGTGATTTCAGTATTAGTGAAGATTCCGGTGTAGTTCGGGTTGCGAAAAATTTAAATTATGAAAGAAAATCACGTTACATATTAACAGTGCGTGCCGAAGACTGTGCAACTGATAATAATTTGGGTAGTCAGTTGAGCAGCATAAATACAAATAATATTAATAATAATAATATTATTGAAACACGTTATGATACAGCAGAATTAACTATTGTCATAACAGATATTAATGATAATCCACCAACATTTTTAGATTCACCATATTTGGCTTATGTTATGGAAAATGTAATACCACCTAATGATGGTTATGTTATAACTGTTAAAGCATATGATGCTGATACACCACCATTTAACTCACAAGTTAGATATTTTCTTAAAGAAGGTGATGCTGATTTATTTAGGATAAATGCATCAACTGGTGAAATATCATTATTAAAAGCATTAGATCGCGAAATTCAAGCTGAATATATATTAACATTGGTGGCTATGGATACTGGTAAGTGAAAAATAACGTTTATGATTACATATATATGAAAAAAAACTAAAAAAAAAAAAACCAAAACAGATTTCCTTTATTGTTTGAAAATGGTAAATTTATCAGATTAAATAATGGTATCTTATTTAAAAAAAAAAAATATTAATAAAAAATTTATAAATATAAATTTTTTTTTTATTTGAAGACAAAAAAAAAATAACGTAAAATTACTTTATTAAACACAGACTTATATGGAAATGCCCTTATTTTTCTTTAAATAGGCATTAAAAAAAAAAATCTGTTATTATTAATTAATAATATTTTCATTATACATATAGTAGTTTTTTATTTTTACAATGCTTTCAAAGAATTTTATGGGAAAATTTTCCAATGAGGTTTACGAACAAAAAATTCCTTTCTCAGTTATATACACCACAAAGTTCATAATCGTATTGTTTTTGTTTTTTATTTTTGTTTGCTCTCAAGAGTTCACACTGTGCATGTCCTCTGCGTTATAATTTTTATTCTTATATTTTGTTTTGTTTTCTTTTTTTTTTCATAAGAAAATTTTGAAAGCAATAAATTATTATATTAGAGAAATTATTAGGAGAAAAACAAAGTTTTAACATCAAAAAAAAAACTTTAATTATACTTATCTATTGAATTTTTCGTATATAATGACTGTATAGCTACATAAGAAATGATATTCGAGTGCTAGAAAAATGTGATTTTAATAGACCTATCTGTGGAACAGAAATCTAATACTTTGTACAAACCTAATTGTATCTAATTAAAAGTACTTTTAGAAGTGAAAATAAGTGAAGTATTAAGCTTCATAATAAATCGTTAATTCTATGTATAAGTATATATTTCTGTCCAAATTGTCATCTATTCTAATATGTGAATTCATTTCATTTGCCTTATTTCCATTAAGGAATGAAACTTCCGGTTTACTAAAATTGTCAATTTTATATAATTTAAAGATGTGTCGAATATATCTGTATTTTTATATATATATTGTTCAACAAAAGAAAAAGCTTTCAGTTATCGTTTTTTAAAATGAAAGTAACACCTCGATATTTTTATTCAATTTTAAATAATAATAATAATTTATTTTAGCCACGAATTACGAAAAAAAAAACAAAAATTATGAAAAATTTATCCAGAAAATTGTCCACTTAGCCTTTTCTGAACTCTGTTATAATATTATTAGTTTTTAACTTATTTATTATTTTAAGATAAACAAATCTGATGATTACTCCCATAGAAGAGATTTTTTCATTTGGATAAAACGATTAAAATGTAAATTATTGTATTGTTGAGAAATGAAAATTTGAAAAATAAAATAAAATATATGTCTTTTCATTTTCTGTCTGTCTGTTTGGCTTTCTGTTTCGCACTAAAATCCTTTTTTTCAAGTTTCAATGTATTCCGATTAAAACTATACTAAATGAGTAGATTGAACAGGAACCTTAAAATACAATTTTTAGCTCCCGATTGTGACAAAGAATTTAAACTTGAGCTAAAAGGGGTTACGATGAAAATTGGTATATGAACACATACGCATAAATTGGCAAAACAAAACATAATTAATTGAAGAACGTCTTTGGAGGACCTAAATGCTATTTAGACCAAAAAAATGAGGACTTTACTTCCACTCTCTTTTATTACATACATTACAGTAACTGCTATTTTACCCAAAACTTTAGTTTACTTCATACCTTTCAACTTTCTAGAAAATTCATAATTTTGAAAGTAACAGTTTGGATGAAAAAAAAAAAATAATAATAATAATAATAAATATGTAGGCACGGCTTTTGATAGTATCGTTCGACAAAAAAAAAGAAGAAAAATAGTAATAATTTCTCTTCTTTTGTATAAATAAACAATTATTATTATTTATTATAAATAAAATTAAATATTAAAAAAAAATAAAAAGTAGAATATTTCACCGCAAGTAATTTTTAAGATCTAAATTTACCAGTATCTTTATTTTTATTATATACAGTTTTTTTTTATTTTAAGAAAATGAAAGAAAAACAAGAAAAAGAAAAACTTTCAAACAAAATATCATTATCTCTTACATAAATTAAGTTTTTTTTTTTAATAATCGTGAAATAAAAAAGAATTCTTTTTTTCAATAATTAATTCAATTGTGGGCCGGTTTTGTTGCTTTAAAAAAAACACACATTTTTATTTTTGCTATAGGAATGGCTATTTTATCACAAATAAATAAAATACAAAAAAAAAATTTTGTATAATATTTTAATTTAAATAATAAAATTTTTATTAATGGTGTTATTAAAATTTATATGATTTCTGAAGATTCTATATATTATATTTAAAAAGCTTCCAATTTAAACAAAAAATAAAATTAATATTCAATTCTCCTCCGTTTCCACAAAAAGAAAATTGTTTGAATAATATGCGATTCGTAATTCAGGTTAGAATTAGGTTTTTATTCCAACCTATGTTCGTTCTGTGTAAGTTCATATAAAAAAATTGTCAAAATAACCCAAGTTGAACAACTAGGTTCTTTAACACCTAGTTAAATTTCGCACCTGGTGTGAAAAAATATCAATATATGTCAAATTCAGAAAAAAGTAAACAAAAAAAAATTAAATTTATTAATTTTTTTGCACTTATTTTTTGAAACGTCAAAATTAACACCAATTAGGTGTGCGAACGCCTGTTTTCTAACTGTAATCCGAACAAGGTATTAAGTTCTGGCACTGTCAAAAAACTTCTTTTCGCACACTGAAGTCATGTCTATTGACTGTTTTGACAACCAAAAAAATGTTGGTTAAAATTTGTCAAATTTTTTTTTAAATTTAAATGGTTTGCCCACATTGCATTTTATACCGCACATGGATTTTAAAAATTAGAGAGAACGTTGCAGGGCACTATGCTATTTTACTAAACATACTATCCTGTACTATACACTATGAGCGAAATAAGTTAAATTTACTTAGTTTATTATATAAGAAAAAAATTTAATCTATTAGGTAACATTACTTCTTCTAATTAAAAATTAAAAATCCTTTTTTTTTTTTTAAATAATAATTTAATTTTTTTTTTTAAATTATGAATTTTTAAATTCTTCTAATTTATCTATATATATATATTTTTAGAACAATGTAACCTTTTATATTATATAGTGTAGAGTTGTTCCACAAAACAGTTATTATAATGATTACGAGCTTATTTATTGTTAAATGCAGAGTCATAATGTACCTAGCAATCAGGGATCATCAGATAAATACTCATTGCCTTAGTTGTTATTATTATTTTAACTCTATATTTATATATATAAGTTTGAACTTTTTGAAACAAAAAATAAATCATAAATTTCTGTGTCACGAGAAAAAATATCAATATTTTTTTACTTCCTTCTTTTATCTTTCTATATCTTTAATAGAATTTATTTATTTTTATTAGTTAGTAGTATCTATTACAAAATATTGTTTGAATTTTTTTTTTTTTTCTTTAATTGTAAATTGTAATGTTTTTTGATTCAATTACAATTCTATGTATCAGAATATTTGTTTGGTTTGTTTTTTTTTCATTTCATATCATATCAATTGAATTCGTTAAAGCGCGCTATACTTGGCCGATATAACCGTATTTGTGTGACCAAAAGAGTGATTTTATTTTAACTATTTTCGTTTATTTTATTTTATTTAAAATGTATATAAAGTTAAATATATATATGTATTATTATTTTTTCAATCTTTTCAAGAATTTCTTTTATAATTTAAATACCTTGTTATAACTATGTATTTTATTTTCATTAGATTGACACGCAATTGGACATTTTATCCTATTTATGTTTTCATTTTGTTTTTAAATTTTTTTTTTTTTGAAAAATATCAATTTTTATTGATTTCTTCACATAACTTTTATCTATGAGATTTTCCAATATTTTTTTTTATTATTATTATTTCAAATAATGTGTTGAACAGTTAAGAAACAGAAATTGTAACAAATTTTTTAACAATTTTTTTTACTTGTATACCGTTATTTTTTATACTTGAATTATATATGTATATAAATGCCACAATAATAATTTTATATATATAATGTGAAAATGTTTACATACATATTTCGATCAAAATTGAATGATAGTATTCTAACGATTTTGTGTATATATAGAAATGAACGACTATCAATAAATTGGTCAAAATTGACAGAATATCATTATAAATTGCGCGATCATAATCAAAATTTGTAGAGATTTTTTCAAAGCTTTCAAATTAAAAATTTAATGAGAAAAAAATTATTTTGAATTAATTAAAAAAATGTTTTCTTTTTACTCTTTTTTGGAATCAAAATTGTTCTGAAAATAAAGTAAAGATTATGTGACACTACTGTGAAATATAAGTTAAAGATTTTTTTGCTGGTCTAAAATTTAGTAAATTTCCAAAAAGACTAAAGAAACTGATTTTACTGTCTGTGTATAATATTTCGTTTTATGCATTTAAAGTAAATAAACATTTATTTTACCCCGAACAACAGCCAAAATCAATTACAAGATCTAGGTGTAGAGTTATTAGTTTTAAAATATGGTTAAATGATACTAAAAGTTATTGTAATTATTGTACTATCATAACGTTCTATCATAACGTTCAGTTACTGGTTTTTCATTTCGAAAATTCTCTATAATAGTGTAAAGCTAACACTATATATGTAATTTTGTTTTCTATAACTTAGACCGGCTACACACAGAAACATTTTTGCTTTAATCAAAAAAGTTTTTGCTTTAGTCAAAAACATTTCGTTTCTACAAAAAAACATTTTATTTCAGTTTAGTCAAAAACGTTGTTATTTTATCATTATTATTAAAAACATAAAGCATAAAACATAAAACAAGAATCAAGTGTTCGACATCAAAACGACTAAACGTGACTAATGAGACTAAATATGATTTAAGTCATGTGATTTATTAGGCCGGCCGCACACAGAAAGAACAAAACACTTTTAGTCAAAAACGTTTTTTCTTTAATCAAAAACGTTTTTGCTTTATTCTAAAACTTTTTTGCTTTAGTCCAAAACTTTTTACTTCAGTTCATACAAAAATTTATTATTTTCTCATTATTATTAAAAACATAAAGCAAAAAACATAAAACAAGAATCAAGTGTTCGACATCAAAACGACTAAACGTGACTAAATGTGATTTAAGTCGTGTGATTGATCAGTGTGCGTCAGTCCATATACTTTGTATTGAAACATCTACATGGAGCAGTTTTAGTCAAAAACGTTTTTGACTAATACTGTTTTGCTCTTTCTGTGTGCGGCCGGCCTTAGTTTCCGTCAGTCCATATACTTTGTATTGAGACATCTACTAAAACTGTTTTGTTCTTTCTGTGTGCGGCTGGCCTTACACTCTTTATAATATCACATTAAAAAACAACACACTAGAATCTTCAGAAAATATTACAAAGAGCATAATATCACATACCTAGGAAAAAAAACAAATATCCAATTTAATTTTGATTTTTAAAATCAAAAAATATAATGTGTACATATTGTGCAATATAAAGAAAATACAAAAAAGAAGAAAAAAAAAATTTTTTTTTTTCTGAGATAAAATAGAGTAGTACGTAAACAAAAGTTAGTTTTCCAAACCTATTAAAAAATATATGTATGTAATTCATATGATTATATTTTGAATTTCATTTTTTTTTTATTTTCTTCAATCCTAAATGAATGGAAAAACATTGATTCAAACGCAGATTTATTTATTAACAGTAAAACATGTAAGTTTTTTTTTTTATCGCATTTTTTATTTTGCTATAATTTAACAGAAAGGTCTTATGTGGTATATGCGTTTCTTTGAAAATCTCAATATATACATATATATATATAATGTATTTATATAAAATAATAATAATAGTGTTCTTTTTTTGGTATTTTTCTCTTCTCTTTGTGTGTACATACTACTTCTAACAAGAATTGAGATTACATAACAAGAAGTTTTTGGGCAAATAAAAGTAAGAAAATAAAAAAAGCGAAAAAAAAAAAAAACCAGGGAAATTTATTTCGCAAAAATCATATCGATACCATCACATAACTTTTAATAATACAATGTTAAAATATGTATATATATAAAGAACGAATTTTACAAAGTATAATATACAGGGATGGGATAAGGTTTTAAAAAATTTGATTCTTTTTTTTTAATTTAATAATATTCAAATTCAAATTCAAATTCATTTATTTTCAAGCTGATATAATACAATTACATTCTAACTACTTATATTTAGAGATTTAGTATCCTATGCTACTTTACTACTAAGAAATTTATGTTACATTATGACTAATTCTATATTTTTATCAAAACATTTAATATAGAAAAAGCTAAAAGATGATAAAATGATTCCGTAAAATTCTGAAAGAAATGGAATGCAAAAATGTATGGCTAGATTTTATTTTGATGATGATCCACTATTAATTAAGCATAAAAGCTATGCTTTCAATATTTCAGTTTTCCTTTTCATATCTTTCAATCTAACTTAATTTTACCATTTCTCTTTCTACATTTTGTGCTTTAATCGATAGGAATTTCATATTTTCTTCAGTTGACCTCAATCATTTTTATTATTAAATGGATAAAATGTGGACCATACCTCTATGAGTTTCGCCGACGATGGACGAATTTTAATCGTGCAATATTTCATCAAAAATTTTTTAATTTAATAAATTTAATAAAAATAAACTTAAATTTTTCCTCTTGTTTTTTTTTATTAAATTTTCATCTAAAATATTTCACGTTTTCCAGAATTTTCCGATTATTAATTTTGGTAAAGAAAAATTTAACAATGACATTTTTCTTTTCTCTTATACTTACTTTGTATCAAACAACTTAAAAAAAAACGCAAAATATTATTTTGAGCCAATTTAGGATCATTTTTTGTGCATTCCCATATTTAAACCGATAAACCGTGTAATATGTTAACAAATTTGAAATAATATGACCAAAAAAAAAAGAAGAAAAAACTTAAATATTACACAGAAAAAAATAAATTAGAATAATTGACTAAACATAATTAAATAAATCAGCTTTCTTTAATTTAATTAATGTTTTAAACAAATTAATTAATTCAATAGTTGAAAAAAAAATCAAAACTAAATGATTTTTCTAATGAAAATTCATTGATTTAAGTTTTAAAATACAAATAATTAACTGAAAGAATTAATAAATTCAATAGTTGTTTTTAACAATTCATTTATTTGAAATATTAAAAAAAATTTGTTAAAACTAAAATTAAGGTTAATTTTGAAATTATCTAAATATTATGTGATTCAGCAAATTTAATTATTGGATTTGAAATAAATATTTCAATATATCAACTACAAAAATAGTAGAATTGTACAGTAACATTCTTTGACAATTGTACACAGAAAAAAAAATTAGAATAATTGACTAAACATAATTAAATGAATCACCTTTCTTTAATTTAATTAATGTTTTAAACAAATAAATTAATTCAATAGTTGAAAAAAAAATCAAAACTAAATGATTTTTCTAATGAAAATTCATTGATTTAAGATTTAAAATACAAATAATAAATTGAAAGAATTAATAAATTCAATAGTTGTTTTTAACAATTCATTTATTTGAAATATTAAAACAAATTTGTTAAAACGAAATATAAGATAAATTTTAAAAGTATCTAAATATTATGTGATTCAGCAAATTTAATTATTGGATTTCAAATAAATATTTCAATATATCAACTACAAAAATAGTACACAACAAATGTATAAAGTTTTAATATATACCGAATTTATAATTTCTATTTAATTCATTGTTGTATATTACTGACACAGCTCAGTGGAAGACTACAATCACATTGAACACCGCGGTTAAGCAACGCCTATTAGTGATTCGTACTTGGATGGATGACCAAATGGGATGGGGTAAATAAATAAAAAAAAAACAATGAGTAAAAAGACGAAAAAAGCGAAAAAAAACAAAATCAAAAAAAAAAATCAATAAAAATCAAAAAAAAAATAAAAAAAAAAACATTTGAACTGTTTTTTGCATTTGAGGAGTTTTTAAAGTTACTTCGATGTTTTGTACAAAATAACAAATATTTATTTATTTATTTATTTTATTTTCTTGCCAAAAAAAGACAATGATTATAATTATAAAAATCAATTATTTCAAATATATGATTTGATTAAACATTTAATTAATTTAAGAAGTTTTTTTTAATTGAATCAAATATATATAATACATTTTTTATTTAATGTTTCAACAAAACAAATAATTACGATTTATAGCAAACCATTTAATTAAGAATAGCTGGCGCAATTTAACAGTTTAAATGGCTAAAATTCAATCACAAACGTTAGACGATTTTATTTAAAGTTTAGATAAAAAGGCTACTCTTTTTTTTCTGTGTATAAAAACTTTCATATGAAAATGCGGTTAAGTTTTCTACGAAACCAAGTAAAATTAAAAAAAAAAATTAAAAAGATAAACTACTCTAAATTTATTTATTTTTTTACTTTTTACTTTATTTTTCAGTACAATTTTTTTATTTAATAAATATATGTATATAGTAGTACCTAAAGCTATAAAATTCATTTTGTTTTTTTTTTTTTTGTGCAGGAATATTTTTATTGACCACACGCTTTATCTTCTGAAAGTAATATCTTGTGCGGTTTTGTTTCTTTTCTATTAAGAAAAAGGTGACTTTTTTTTTTTCTTTTTTAACTGTATGTTGTTAAGGAAAGCTATCAACTCATGTCATTATCCTCTTTGTCTAAAGAGGAAGTAATGATATTGAAACTTGTCGTTTAATTTTTTTTTGTTATAGAATCTTTTATGTATAATTAATTAATAATTTGAAAATCCGAGCCTGTAATAATTTTATATAACATGAAATTAGTTTGCTTGTTTAATATAAATTGTATAGATAAGAAATTTTACGTTTTAAAACATCCTTTACTACACTTAAACTTCCTTCCGGTGATCAAGAGAGCACTAATTAGATAGAGACTATTTTCTTTAAAATTTAAGTTAGAGACCAGAAACATAACTTTTCATATATATTTAATGTCCCTATTTCGTTTTTTGCAAAAACAAAACAAATTTGCTTTCTTGTTAACACAAATAATAAGAAATTAAATAAATTTTTTCGTTTAATTACTTTTAAAATTAATACTGCAGACTTGATTTTATTCGAACTTTTACACATTTTTCGCAAAAATTAAGTGAACTCTAATGCTTCTCACACAATGTGATTTGGTTTCTTCTTTTAATTTTTTTTTTTTTTTTTCAATATTATTATTATTTTTCATTAAAGCGCAAGAATATCCAAACTTTTTTTTTTGCATGTGCAATGTGCATCCAATTTGAGAGCCAATAAGATATAAAACTAACTATTGTCTTTGAAAAAAAAATAAATAAAAAAAAATAAAAAAAAAATTATATGAAATAGTAAAAAAAAAATGTTTGAGAGTTTGTAAACATATAAAATAAAAATAAGTTTATCTTGATGATGAAGATGAATTCGTGTAAAAAGTATAGAATATACCTATGTTAAACTGACTTCGGTAAATTAAATGTTTTGAACTTTTACTTTAAAGAACACAGAAAATCACAAATTTGTGGTTGGCTAACATATTATTCCAAGTATTAATATATGTCAAGACTTTTGGCGCCAATTATTCCATTTATTCAGTTGACTAAACGCATTCTAAATACAACTGACAGTCTTAACTGATAGGCTTAAAATTTTAATCTTTCAATTGCCCCCGACTGTGTATAATCACACAATTATCAATTGAAATAGTATGTGATTCTCATAGATTTTTTTGTTTTTCTTATTTAAGTTTTGAAAACCAAAAAAAAAAAAAAATCAGCTTCTTTTACGTTCTGAGAAATAAAAGTCATATCGCAAAAATTCCTAATACCATTGTTTTTTTTGTTTTTTTTTTTTTTTTCAATATTAAATCCCTTTTTTCTTCCAATATAATATGTATGAAATTTCTACTTTTAATGGGTATGAAAAAAAAAAATAAAAAATTAAAGAAATAAAATAGCAAAAAACTTTAATAAAAAATTAAAATTAATATTGATATAAATAGATAATTTTTCGAATATATATAAGAAATAAAAATGTTTTCATAAAAATAATATATTTTAAAAATTTAAAAATTAAAATTTTGAAAATTCTTTTGTATAATAAAAAATATTTTAAATTTTTTTTACCATATATATAAATATTATAAGAATTCTTATTATTCTTTTAAATATAAAATTTAGTTTCCGCTTTTAAAATTCTTTTTCGATTTTTTTTTTTCATTTTGAAATTCTGGAAAATAAATCTGGAAAACCAGTTTTTTCTATCGTAATTTAACATTGGAGACTAAACATTTTATAAAAAAAATATTATTCCAAAGCTGATGAGTTTTACTCCTTTTTTTCAGTTCGGAAATTTCAAGACAATTTTTCCATTTGTAATATGTAAGTACTTGTATTCTTTGAAAACGATCAGTGTAAACATTAGGTAATTGAGATCTTTCATAAAAATTCATTATATTTTTTTTTCTTCAATAAAATCTACGTCTTTCGTTAATTTTAAATTCCTTACTGATTTTTTTACATTGTTCAATCTGTTAGCAATATCTTTTAATCCTGATAAAGTATTGAAGTTTAAGGAAACGTTGACGTAAAATTGAAGTATGTTAAAAAAAATTCAATAACTCATAATCTTAGGGTGAAGTGTAACTTTTTAGTATTAAAATGTTTAAAATAACACTGTACAAAGGGATAAAATAGACATTGCGAATTGTAGGTACTTGTTTTTCATACTGCATAAACATATGATTCTGGGTTCAATATTATCAATTAACCATATAACTTTTGCTTTAAAAAGTTATGGAAAAAAAACATTTAAGAAACAAAAAATTTGTAAAGTTCACAAATCTGCGCAGTTAAAGTATACAATATAATATGTATTGCATATTAATTAGTATGTACAAATATATAAATATATAAATATATATTAAGAACATTAATTTTAAATTAATGAAATTGTAGTCTACATTTTGTTTTATCTATCTCAAAAAAATAAATCCACCCAAACCAAAAATTAAAATTAAAAAAAAATTTTTTTTTTTTGGTAAGTCTTTAGATTTGACAGGTGCCGACATTTGCCACAATACAAATTATTTCAATCATTAAAAATTATGAACATAAAATCGCATTTTATGTTCATATCAAGAATAATAATAATTGTTTTTTTTTTGTTTTTTTTTTTTTTTTAATAACTCACAGGATCATGAAAAAGTAGTATAAAAATCTAAATAATTGTATACTTCTTCTTTTTTTTTGCTTTTTTTGATTTTATTCTTGTTTTTTTCTTTTCATATGTAGACTTCAGAAATATTTCTTTGCTTATTATATTATTTTGTTGTTTCATCATTAAAAAACTTCTCCATAAAAATTGCACGTACTGAGAAAATAGCACATAAAAAGCAAAATTTAATTCTATTTTCACTAAAAAAAAAAAAAAAATGAAAATATAGCACACAGAAAACATATTCTGAGCGTATGTTTTAAGCATGAAGAACCCTCGGGGATCTCGTGGCGTCACGATTTCATAACGAAATTTAAGACAAAAAAAATAAAAATCTTATAGGTACACAAAATTTTTGTAAATTTTATATATATATGTTGTACATACATATTATACATTAAATTATTTATATTCTTTTATATTTTGGTAACTTATAAATTTATATTACTACAAACAGTTTTAAGCGCGCGCTATTTCAAAAAAAAAAAAAATTTAAAAATATTATATAGTCCTTATTGTTAAAACGGACAAAAAATAAAAATAAAAAATAAAATACACTAGTTTATTTTTTTTTTATTATTTTTAGAAAATATCTATAATCTTTTACGTTTAAGCACCACATTCCTTCTATACACGAAGAGGAAACATTCATGTGAAATTTTTATTTTTATAAAAGTAACTATTCCAACTTAGAAGCACATAAATTATATTATAATGCTTATAAGATTCGTATAAAGATTTTGTTTCATTTCAAAAATCTACAGAAATTGGAGTTATACTAATTGGACATAGATGTTAGAGCTAAAATGTACATAAAATCAATATGAAATCAATATTTCTTTTAAGCGGAGATGATACCAATTTTTTTAAACTAAGTCAAGAAAATTTCTACTTAAATATTAAAAAAGTCATAAAATAATAATACAAATGATATTAAAAAAAAAAAAAAAAAATTATCGTGATTAATGTTTTGTTACGACAAATTCAATTTAATTTTAACGATGAAGCAGGCATAAATATTGAAAATGTACAAGTGTACATAGCATTAAAAAAAACATCAAAAAAATTAAACTATATCACTCGAATCCATGATTTGGATATGCTATAATTATTAAGACAATATAGGTGTAAATAGTTACTTGTCTTCAAGCTGTTCAACCGATAAAATTTCAATTCTTGTAAAAAAATATAAAACATTCATGAAAATTCAATACTCCAATTCTTATTTCAAAAATATTATGAGAATAGCCCTCCTTCGATTTTTAGTTATTTTTCTCTTCTTTTTTTTGCATAACCCTAGAATTGAAGTTAATACATCATCTTTTATATAATTGTCAAAATTAAATATAATGTAAGTACAATAACATTATTCAGGATATTTATTAAATATAGCTTACATGAGGATCCCTTCTCAAATTTCCCACAATTTAAAAATTAACTAATATTCTTATATAAACATAAAATTCAATAAATTCATGTAAAATTTTTCAAATTTTCAATATATATATATTTTTTTTTTAGATCATTAAAATTTATTAGAAAAATATTTTAAAAAATAATGTTCTATTATAATGTTATACTATGTACTGTATATATATATTTTGTTTGTATCTATAAATATTTCTAGTTTAGAATAGAATAACTTAAAAAAAAAAAAAAAACTGATAATTCGTGATGAAAATTTTTTCAAATGATTCCACCCTTAATGAGTTGTTATTAAAAATATATATTTCTTTATAATAAAATTATTGACATAACGATAATTTTCTATCTTCAACTAGAATATAGTACATGTATATAAAGTTTGCTAACTAAAATGATGTTGTACAGTAGTTAGCACTATTTGTTTAAGATGGTCTATTGTGGTGAGCTCGGAGGAACGAAAACTTTTAATTTTTATAACGATTAATTAAAATCTAATAGATTAAGTTTTCTTACAATTTTTTTTCTACAAATATAAGTAGTTAAAGGTTTTTTATTTTAAATATTTAACGTCACTTATGAAATAAATATATATAGTTAACATTAGAATTTAAAAATAATTTTTATTATCCTTTTGCACTCTAAAAAAAACCAATATCTATTTAATTTTCAAAATTTTGAAGTAATAAAAATTTGCTTACTCGTAGGGCATTCAAAAAACACTTTGGAGATATTATTTAGTTTTATTAAGAATTCTTGTTTATTTGAGTTTTTATTATGTACTCGAAGTATTGAAGATATATATATATAAATTATATGCAATGCTTAACCTCAGTACCTCCGGTAATTTTTGTAATAAACTTTTTTTTTCTTGTATTTATAAACTTATAAAATCATGTATATAATTAAAATCAGAAAAAGGAACCTATTTCATTGAATCATTGAATATATTATTGTCATATATTATGTTGGTAATTTTTATTTTTTTTTGTTTTTTTTTTTTTTTTATACTTTAAACTTGAACCATCTTTTTTGAATGAAAATTTATATACACGACTGGTATATTTTATCAAAAAGAAATCTTATCTCTTGATGGTAATATGCCTTGACGATGTTGTTAGAACTAGTTATTTTAAAAAGGAAATTGTCACGAATTTTTCACAAATGAAAAGAATTTTTTTTTTCTGTTTTTTTTCTTGTTTTATTAATTTTTTACTATAAACTTGTAGATGATGTAAAAAAAAATAATGACATAATGTCGTTTTTATTTGAAAATTGTAAAAATATATATGTATGTTTATATAGAGGTTTATATAATTTACCTTAAGCTATGAAAATTTACAAGAATTTACAAAACAAAAAAAAGTAAAGAACTAATTTTCAAGAATTTTCTGTATAATAATTTTCTTCAATTTTTTTTTCACGTATAGGAGAAAGTTTTTTGGATTTGTTGTATTGATTGAAATCTAATAGCAGACAGAAGAATATACGATTTTAATGAACAAAATTAAATTGTATCTTACTTTTCATTTGTTTTTATGACGTAAAATATTTTACCGTAATTAAAAAAAAGAATTTAAAAACCTAAATTATGTACAGTAAAAAGAATACACACATATGTATATTATTTCACTACATTATTTCGCTCATCGTTTTAATTTATAATTTTTTTTGTTTCACAAGACCACCCAAAAAGTTAAACGATAAAATATACCTAAATATTATTATGTCTACAAGTGTATCAGGAATATAAATTATACTTAAATTTTAAAAATAAGATTTATATATTTTAATTTTAGGATAATACTTTGTTTTAAAAGGACGATTCACATTGCTACATTTAAAAATTTATAAAAGTTTGTGTCTTAAGTCTTTTGTTTTTAAACCAAATAAATGATTTTTATACTTTATGTATTGTTTTAATTTTTCATTTATAATTTTTATGAATTCAATTAATTTTAGATAATAGACGAACATTAAAGATAATATTTTATTTGATAAAACTACGTTTTGTAGAAAATAGTTTTCAATGTTTAAAGAGCTAGAAAATCTGTTTCAAACTTAGTTAGACGCTAAGGTAGAATGCTAGGTAGACGCTAAGGTAGAATGCTCAAAAATTTCATGAAATTTTTATTTTTATTGGTTTTCTTGAACAAAAATAGTTATATTGATTTAACTACTATTGGTTGAAAACAAACAAAACATTCGCATAATCCGAACAGAAGATTGGCTTCTTTAACCTTTTATTTTATTTTTCTTCTTTTATAGAGAAAAATTTTCCTAGATATTAAAAACAATTTTTAATTTTTTTTTATTTATTTTTTTTTTCATTTTATTTATTTATTTGTTTTTGCTTTTTTTTTTAAATAAATATTTATTATAAATATTTTCTTTTTACTGTACTATAAAAGACATGTAAAATTTCATAAACAATTTATGTGTAAGCAAAATAAAAAAAAATAAATTCCTTGAACAATTGAAAATATTTAAAGTTTTCAAATTGCTAGAATATCGAAAAAAAATAAATAAAAAAGAAAAGAAATACATGAAATATCATAATAAATAAGAAACTTAAATTGCAATATTCACATCAGGGAGTCTTCACAAACATAAACAAACTCTTCTCCTTAAAAAAATATAGTAAACTTTAAAAATAAAACTTGATTCTATATTATAAATATCATAATTTAGATTTTTATCATAAAAAATGCTTGAACTCAATAAGATATTCGGCAAAAATTCAAAAAAAAGAAAAATTATCACTATTTTGATATTTTCACATATCTTAGAACATACCAAAAATATATTATATAAAAATGTATTATATAGGTATAAATCTTTTATTACATTTTTATTACTACTTTAAACTTATTTGTCCGGTCTCTTATAGATTTATAGATTTAATTTATCGTATGAAAATTAATTCATTTCTTTATTATTTATTTTTTAGGCTCACCTCCATTAACCGGTACCGGAACAGTTCGAGTTTTAGTTCAAGATGTTAATGATCATAGTCCAGAATTTTCCAGGCAATCGTATCATGCATTTATATATGAAAATCTTGAAATCGGTACCAAAATTTTAGAACCAATTGCAACGGACAAAGATTTTGGATTAAATGCCAAACTAAGATTCAGTTTATTGGGAGAAAAAGTTGAAAGATTTTGTATTAATACTGAAACTGGGGAAATAAAAACAGCAACAATTTTGGATCGTGAAGATACTGAAGTTTATTATTTCACTTTGATGGCTCAAGATAGTTCTGCAACCGAACCAAGAGCAACAACTGTCAATCTTACAATAACCGTTGAAGATATGAATGATAATTCACCAAGTTTCACAAAATCAAGTTTTAATGTTAATATACCAGATAAATTAAATCCAAATGAATTCATATTTGGAGCAAAAGCAATTGATTTTGATAAAAATCAAAATAGCAAAATAATATATTCACTCAGTGGAAAAGATTCTGATAAATTTTTCATCAATCAATATAATGGAGTGATAAAAAACAAAGTAGAGTTGTTGTCTGGAGGAAGAACTTTTGATAAAGTTTACAGCATTAATATGATTGCAACTGATCAAGGCAAAGAACAAAAAACAGCATCAGCTGATTTGACAATATTATTAAAGCCATTACATTTGTTCCCCACATTTTCATATATTTCTAAGTCGCAATTTCTGCTTGCAGAGGATGTTCTTGAAGGAAAATTTATTACAAAACTTTCAGCGTCTTCACCAAAGAAAGGCCCTATTGCACACATTACTTATTCTGTGGCAGGAGGGAATATTGGAGATGCTGTTGCTATAGATTCACAGTCTGGTATTGTGTCTGTTGGCAAAGATGGTTTAGACTTTGAGACCTTCCATCAGTACGAAATATGGATACAAGCAGCAGACTCTGATAGTCCTGGTTTAAGAAGTGTTACGTTGTTAACCATAAACGTTACAGATTCCAATGACAATGCTCCAATAATGGATAAATTAATATATAACGCGGAAGTTTACGAAGAAGAAACCCCTCCCCAAACCATAAGTACTATTAAAGCTTCTGATTTAGATTCTGGTGATAACGGTGAAATAACCTACAGACTGCTTAATGATTATGAAGGTACCTTTGAAATAAATAGTGATAGTGGAGAAATATACACCACAACTAAATTGGATCGAGAGACTGTATCTAAATATGATCTGCTGGTTGAAGCTGTGGATCAAGGCACACCACAACTTACTGGAACTGCTTCCGTAATTGTAGTTGTTTTAGATAAAAATGATAATCCACCGAAATTTACAAGACTTTTTAGTGTTAATGTCACCGAAAATGCTGAAATTGGAAGTTTTGTCATCAAGCTTACTTCTTCTGACTCAGATGAGGGTACTAATGCTAATGCTACGTACACTTTCACAGAAAATCCTGGACGAAAATTCACAATAGATCCAATAAGTGGAAACGTCACTGTAATAGCTCATTTAGATCGAGAACAACAAGATGAATATTTGTTGAAAGTAGCAGCTTCTGATGGAGCATGGCGTTCTGAAACCCCACTAACAATTACTATTCAAGATCAAAACGATAATGCCCCTGAATTCGAGCATAGCTACTACAGTTTCAACTTTGCAGAATTACAACGATCGGTAGCCTTTGTAGGACAGGTTATTGCTACTGATCGAGATAAACAAGGTCCAAACTCAGTTATATCATACTCTCTACAACATCCATCAGATTTGTTCACTATTGATCCAGCTACTGGAGAAATATTTAGTAAACGTTCACTTAAATATAAATATTCTCAATTCGAATCTTCACCAGAAAACATGTACAGTTTGACTGTACTGGCAACTGACAACGGAAAACCCCCAATGTATTCAGAATGTTTAATAAACATTAATATTGTTGATGCTAACAATAACCCACCAAAATTTAGATCACGCGAATATTTATCGCCGGTTCCTGAAAACTCACAGGTAGGCCAGAAAGTGGTACAAGTAATTGCAGTTGATGAATTCGATTATGGAATAAATGCCGAAATCGATTATTCGATATCTAGTGGAAATGGATCAGAATTCTTTTCTATAAATAAACTTGATGGATGGATATCCACTACTAAATTTTTAAATGTTCCTTTAAATACTGTATACATTCTCAATGTCAAAGCAACTGATAAAGGCGTACCGTCTCAGTTTGATAAAACTTCTGTGAATGTGATAGTAACTGGACAAAATAAGTTTTCACCAGAATTCACAGCATTAAGTTATCAAGTAATTGTTCCTGAAAACGAGCCCATATGCTCAACAATTTTAAGTGTTAGTGCTTTAGATCGAGACACGGGGCCCAATGGAATAGTCAGATATTCTATATCTGGTGGAAATGAAAGAAAAGAATTTGATGTTCATCCCACTACTGGTGCTATAACTATTTCTCAACATTTGGATTACGACTCAATTCAAGAATATCACCTGAATATCACTGCTACAGATTTGGCATTTAAGCCTAAAACAGCAATGGCAATGTTAACTATTATTCTTACAGATATCAATGATAACCCACCCAGATTTAATCAGACCGAATTTCAAGCTCATGTTTCTGAAAATGAGCCACCTGGAACTTTTGTTTTTCATTTGAAAGCTACTGACAAAGATTCGCCTAAGAATGGAATAATTCGATACTCATTAGAAAATGAAAACGATAAAGACTCATTTCAGATTGATTCTAAAACAGGAGTCATAACAACATTAGCCAACTTCGATTATGAAGAAAAGAAATATTATGCATTAAAAGTATTAGCAGTTAACCCTGACTTCCTTACAATGTCCAATTCATGTGAAGTTATAATTCACATAACAGGAGTTAATGAATTTTATCCTAAATTTACTCAACCCGTATTTCATTTTGACATATCTGAATCATCAGAAATAGGGACAATTGTTGGATCAATACATGCTACTGATAAGGATGATGGTAGCGATGGACTTGTGTACTATCTATTGGTTGGATCAAGCAATGACAAGGGATTTTCAATAAATTCTGTATCAGGAAAAATTTCTGTGACAAGGTACCTCGACAGAGAAACACAAAGTCGTGTAGTTCTAACAGTCATGGCTAAAAACTTCGGAAGTATTCGTGGTAATGATACGGATGAAGCTCAGGTTATTATAACTATTCAAGATGGTAATGATCCTCCAGAATTTATTAACAGTGTTTACAATAGTAAGATTTTTGAGAATGCTTCGATTGGTGCAAAGGTTATAACTGTTAAAGCAATAGATAAAGATGTCCGGCCGCAAAACAATCAGTTTACATATTCTATCATTAATGGAAATATTCAACAAACATTTAAAATAGACTCACAAACAGGTGAGATCGAAACATCAAAAGAATTAGATCGCGAAACAGTTGACATGTATGAATTGATAGTTGGCGCTATCGATACAGGAATACCACCTCAAACTGGTACGGCTACAGTAAAAGTCGAAATATTAGATATCAACGATAATGGTCCTTCTTTCGAGAAAAATGATATGACTGGTTATGTGTCAGAAAATGAACCACCAGGAACTTCAGTGATGACGTTGAAAGCTTTTGATATTGATCTTCAACCTAATGGAGGACCTTTTACATACAACTTAATTGGAGGAAAACACAAATCTCTAGTAGTAGTCGACAAATATTCGGGGCTCATCAAAACTATTGTTATTCTTGATCGTGAGACTACACCAAGCTTAGAGATTCTAATAGAAGTTGAAGATAGTGGCATCCCTAAACATCGTTCAGAACATATGATTACAATAAATGTCTTAGATCAAAACGATAATCCATCATCATCCAGAACTGTTCATATTATCATGAACACTTTCAATGAACAAATTCCAATTGGACGAATTGCCGATGTACGTCCAAATGATCCAGATATTACTGGCAATTATAAGTGTAAAATCATACCAAACTCGAATTCAAATCCAGTGGGTATTTTGATTATACCGCAAAAATGTGATTTACATACAACAACAAAAACTAAATTACAAAACTATAAGTATTCTGTTTCGGGCAATGATGGTAAACATAATGATGTTACATCATTAGTGACTGTAGAGGTTCGTAATTTCGATAATTCAACAATTACAAATTCAGTAACCATTCACATCGAAAATATGACCGCTGAAAATTTTCTCGCAAATAATTATGACAATTTTATTGATTTCGTAAAAAGTACAATCGAGCATGGCGATGAATTAAAACTTTTTAGCTTACGAAGTATCACAAACTCAACTGGTTTTGAAATATTTTTGTCCATTCAAACTCCAAATTCAGGATACAGAACACCACTTTATATAGTAGATAGATTGAATAAGAAATTCGACGCTTTACAAAATATTTTAAAGACAAACAACATAATAATTGGGTACACACCTTGCAGTAATAACCCATTAACTTGTAATAATGGTGGACTTTGTACTCAATACATACACACTCATGAAATTAGTTCTATAAATGTTATAGATAGTCAATCATTAATATTCACATCACCATTAATTACTCATGAATTCATTTGTAAATGTCCAGATGGTTATGCTGGCCGTCAGTGTGAACAGCGTCAAGATCCATGTACACCTAATCCTTGCTTAGCTAAAGGAGAATGTCGAAAACAAGGATTTGATTTTGCATGTATTTGTCCTCCACATAAGGAAGGTAAATTTTGCCAGCTGGAAAGAGGAAACATATGCTCAGATAACCCATGTCGTAATGGAGGATCATGCCGTGAAAGTCCAGATGGCTCATCGTTCTTCTGCCTGTGTCGACCTGGTTTTCGGGGTAATCAATGTGAAAATGTGGCAGATTCCTGTCGACCAAATCCCTGTCTACATCATGGGCTTTGTATAAGCCTTAAACCTGGTTATAAGTGCAGTTGTATTAGTGGTAGATACGGAAGACACTGTGAGAAAACGACATATGGTTTTCAAGAGTTGTCATACATGAATTTTCCTTCATTAGATGCAGCAACAAACGATATATCTATAGTATTTGCAACAACAAAACCGGATGCCCTATTAATTTATAATTATGGAATTCAAAGTGGTGGAAGGAGCGATTTTCTTGCTTTAGAAGTACTGAGAGGTAAAGCTGTATTTTCATTTGGCGGGGCTAGAACTGCAATAACTACTTTAATTGTTGGAGATGACAGTGGAAAGGGTTTGGTCAATGGAAAATGGAATAAAATCACGGCGACCCGAAATGGAAGAGTAATGTCTCTTAGTATCTCTAAATGCACAGAAAATGGTGACGTTTGCGAAGACTGTCGACCAGGAGATAACAATTGTTATGCTGATGATGTGGGTCCAATCGGGTAAATTATAATAACAACTTTTTTGTCATTTATGAACTACATTCTTTTAAATTTATATTTTCAGAACGCTTAATTTCAATAAAGAGCCACTTCTAGTAGGGGGTTTATTATCAGCGGACCCTGTTTTGGAGAGACCTGGACAAATACACACTGATGATTTGGTTGGATGCATCCACAGCATTTCAATAAATGGCCGATCATTGAACCTTAGTAATCCATTGGAATCTCAAGGAATTTTACCGAACTGTAATCGAAAAAACAATGATGGACCATGTTCACAATCGCAATCTGATGATTCGGATTCTCTTTGTGGATTGTACGGAGTATGTTTAGATCGCTGGCACTCAGCTGTATGTAAATGTGGCAGCGAACTCCTTTCACCGGACTGTTTTTCATCTTTAGAACCAATTTCATTGAGCGAGGGAGGTTTCTTAGAATTTAAAATTTCAGAAAAACATCGTCGAATGCAACTTCTAGATAACTTGTACAATACAAACAACCTTTGGTCCTATGATGTGACGAGAAGAAGACGTTTTACTATACCAAATGATAATCTCACCACAGTAATAGAAAATCCATCAAAAAGTATTAGTCTACTATTTCGAACTGTTGAACCTAATTCTATGTTAATATTTGCTGCCACAAATAAATATCACACAGCAGTAGAAATTCGGAATGGTCAAATATTTTACAGCTCTCAACAAACGAACTCTGTCAATATGACAATAAAACTTGAACAATCCTTAGCTGACGGAAAATGGCACAATATCACCTTACATTCAATAAGTAGAACAGTTCGTTTATTAATTGACGGGAAAAAAGTTGGGGACGAACTTGAATCAACCGGGGTTCATGATTTCCTGGATCCATATTTAACAATTCTATCAATTGGTGGAGTTCGTAAGGAATTATATTCAAAAGAACCCATTCCCAATTCTTTTGATGGTTGCCTAGCTAATTTTACAATAAATAACGAGATTCAGCCTTTTAATGGTTCTGGCAGTATTTTCATGGAAAGAATTACTCGTGGAACTGTGTTCCAAGGCTGTGTTGGAGTTGCTGGCATAGGAGCAGCACAAGTCTCTGATCCTTTAAGCATAGGAATAACACTAGTTATTGCTTTCTTCGTTATCCTATTGGTGGCGATATTAGTATCATTTATTGTTTTCCGTTTTCGCAAGCAACAGAAAGAAAAAGTCGGTGGACATAGTTCAACTAGCATACAAAGTAAACAAAATGGAAACTCTACGATATTAGGAGGAACAGGCCTGGTTAGTACCGGCACTGAATGTGCCATCACAAGAGGGTTACATTCTAATGATTCAAATGTTAACTACCACGCTGATAATGGAGATGTAATTCGTAGCTTGGGTAGTCATCGTCTCGTAGCACCAGAATTGTTATCTAAAAAATTCAAAGAAAGAGACATTAATAGTAGTGACCACCAACAACGTCCTCAAAGACCAGATATAATTGAAAGAGAAGTTGTAACCAAGAGTCCATTAATAAGGGACGAACATCATCCTCCAATACCACCACCAAACCAATCACACCACCCTGGAGGTGTCGACTTAAGTTCCGAATTTCCAGAACACTACGATTTGGAAAATGCTAGTTCGATTGCACCTTCTGATATTGACATAGTATACCATTATAAAGGTTATAGAGAAGCAGGTTAGTTTAAGAATTTTTTTTCCATAAAAGAATGCATTTAAATTAAATTTTTTTTTTCAGGAGGAGTCAGAAAATATAAAGCAACACCACCACCAATAGCATCATACACTCATCATAAGCATCAGCCATCCCAGCAACAACAACACAGACATTCACCTCATCATCCAGGGCCTTTTGCACCCAGGGTCCCACCACAAACTAGTCAGCCGCCAACAAGTACCCCTCGCCAGCACCAAAGTACACCACTAGCCAGGTTATCGCCAAGCTCCGAACTTAGTTCACAGCAACCTAGAATATTGACGTTACATGATATCTCTGGTAAGCCTTTACAAAGTGCATTATTAGCAACAACTTCCAGTTCAGGTGGGGTTGATAAAGACGTTCTGCATAGCAATAGCGAAAGAAGCCTTAATAGCCCAGTTATGTCTCAACTTTCTGGCCAAAGTTCGAGTGCAAGTCGAAAAAAGAACTCCGTTCAACAAAAATCAACTCCTCAGCCTTCAATGGGCTTAACTGCTGAAGAAATAGAACGTTTGAATGCAAGACCACGAACATCTAGTCTTGTGTCTACACTAGATGCAGTGTCTAGTAGCAGTGAAGCTCCCCGGGTACCAGTAGGTGGACATCATTTAACATTAGGTGTTCATCATTCAACAGTTGATGTTGATGCGCATAGTTCAACATCTACAGACGAAAGTGGTAATGATAGCTTTACCTGTTCTGAAATTGAATATGATAATAATAGCTTGGCTGGTGACAAATACAATAAAAGTGGAACTGAAGACGAACGAAGAGCAAATGAAGGGAATAGCTCAAATAAACCACCACCAATGCCGCCGCCTTCATATGATGGTTTCGATTCATCATTTCGAGGCTCTCTAAGTACTCTAGTCGCTAGTGATGACGATTTATCCACCCACATGATGTATCGACCACAAAATAGTGCTGCGTCGCCGTCAGCAACAACATTAGGTTGGGATTACTTACTAAATTGGGGACCGAATTTCGAAAGTTTAATGGGTGTTTTCAAAGACCTTGCCGAACTGCCAGATTCCATAAACGAACATGTATCGCCAAATCGTCTAAGGATACCAGCAGCCGTTGTGCAAAAACCTTCTGAGGAATATGTGTAATGAATATCCGTAGTTTATATGATTCTTTAGAAAAACAAATTTATACTTAGTTTTATTAGTACAGGTACAAGATTTATGTAAATATATATAAACAAAAGTATGCAGGAATTTAAAAAAAAAATATTAAATACAGAAAATTTTTGTCGCTATAAAAACTAAAACCATACATCAAAATTTATTTCAAATTAAATATTAATGTTAGCTAATAAGCTTGATGCAATAATGAGTTTAATTTTAAAATTTCAATCTTATTCATTCAACCTATTTTAGTTCTTCGGCCAACATTTCACAATAACGTTTGAATTAGTGAACGCTTTAAATTGTTGTATCCCAACGAAAATTTATGATCCTAATTCTTGATGTTAAATACATTTTTTTATTTGAAACCTATGCGTTGATAATTTTGATGAATGTTAAAAGAATCTTGGAGGTTTTTTGATTTCAATTAACTTAACAGCTTATATAGAGCTCTACATTATTGAATTCTGCTAAAATCGACAATGTACTATTTTTGTATTAAACTCAAAAATCGACAATGTACTATTTTTGTAAAAAAAAAAATTAACTTTTAATTTAAATTAAATAAATAATGTATTTTTTTTTTTTTAGTTTAAGATTTTATTTTAAGAGAAAATAAAGTTGCTACACCTTGTATCAAGGTTAATTTTATTATCACCCAACTGAAATAATACGGACGAAGACCGTAGAAGAGAATAGCCATTAAAAGTAAAAATATGCTCTAGATGGTTAACTAATTTCAATTGAACGCGCATAATTAATTTAGCAGTTCATATGAAAACCTGTCTTCGTTTACACAGTAACAGACAAAAAAAAAATTTAATCAAACTATAAAGTAGATTGCGAAATACACAGCCTTTTTGCAAATTACTTAAAACTTTCCTGTTTCAAAATTTGCACTTATTATATTTGCAATTATATAATTTTTTGGCATAATTTTAATTATACATTTTATTGCAATTTATGATTGAAATAAAAAATAAACTACATGAGATTAATATTTTCGAGTTTCAATAAAAAAAAAAATTTTAATTTTGGGCTGTCAAATAATGACACAGAATAGTGCTATTCTTAATTTAAGTAAAAATTTTACAGTGCTATATAAAAAAAAAAACAAATTTTGTACATAGACTTTTTAACTAAGAAATTAAATTTTATTTAAAAAAAAAATTATAAAAATATTTCTTGCCATAAGATTTTTAGTCATAAGAATTCTGAATGTTTTATACTTGACAAAATAGAAATTTAGCTTTGTAAAGATTTAAAAAAAAAAAATTAAATAAAGTATCAATAAGATTAAACCTTGAGATTAAGTGGAAAAGACTTAAGAATTAAACTTTAAAAGTCATTTTATGTAAAAATCAAAATTTACCTACTAAATATATATAAATATTAATTTTAATATAAATGAATAAAATGAATTGAATACAAAAAATACTTTATTTTTCTTTCTTAATACAGTTCCTTCAAAAAATTTGTTCAATTTTACTAAAATCATCACAAGTACAATAAATATTTTTTAGAATTTAATTTTTAATAGGAAAAACCCGAGATTTACACACTACCAAGAATTTTTTTTGTTATCAATACTCATTACACTATCTTTTCTTTAAAACATAAGATTTAGTCAAATGAGGAACTATTCAGAAAAACATCAAATGAAATCCTTGAAGTTAAACCATATTAAAGTAAAAATTTTGGTATTTTTAAAATCTCAAATTTCGTAAACCTACTTTCCTTTTCAATCTTTTTCCATTCATAATTTACGTTCCCAATCACGAAACCACAAAAATTTCAAAATTATCTAGACCATAAAAATCTAGGTTTTACGAAGTGCACGTAAACACATTGAACTGTTTTTATAAATAAATTAAATAAGTGTTACAAAATTATTATATGTAATATAAAATTGCGGTCAGATAAAAAAAAAACAAATTTTTGATTTAAAGTTTTTATTAAATTTTATATAAACACTTTAAATTCTACGGCTTTGACTTGTTTACGAATTTTAGAATAATGTTACTACGGAACGCTTCACAAAGTTTTTTTTTTATTATTTTCTCCTAAAAAAATATAATTAATTATTTATTCAGCTTTTTGATAATATTAATATCGGTAGTGTGTCATACATTTAAGTTATTAAAGTACGACGTACATTATAAATTATACCGAAAATAATTAATCAATATGTAATGCTTATCAACTTTTAAAAAATAATTATTTTGAGTCTCTACAAATGTATGGTGTAGTTGTATTGTTATAGATATATATGACTTACTTAATTCATTCAATTCTCTAACGTCTAACATTCATAATTGAAATTTAAATTTATTATAATTTGTATGTATAACAACAAAATATGAAATGAACATAAACTTCAAAACTCTTTTATATTTTTAAAATAATATCTAAAACAATCATCTGCCCCAGAAGCAATATATATTTTCCAAATAAGCACATATTTCTACAACTTATAAATTTATTAAACCAATGAGGGAAATCCAATTACACATATTTCCGTTTGTAGTCCTCAACAAACATTAATATTTAAGTTATACAAAGTTTTATTCAGTTTATTTTAATTTTCGTGTAAAAATATTATTGCACAGTATAATTTTACCAAAATAACAAATTAAAATTGGGTCAATTTCTAAATTCGCTTATTTTACAATAAACACTGTTTATTTTCTTTAATAAAAACAAATCCTGATTTTTTTTTCTTAATCCTGGTGTAATTACAATTTAATGTATAATAATAAAATTATTAAATTAATATAATAATAATATTAATAAATGAAATAAGAGGAATGTATCGCGTGTTCAAAACTTTTGATGAATGAAAAGCTTTTTAAAAGTTTAAAAAACTTGATAAAAGTATTGTAGTAAACTACTTCTTTTATAATAGAAAATCTTTATTTAAAAAAGTTTCAATTCATTAAAGAAAGTTAGAAATAGAAAGTTTAATAAAATGATTAACGACTTAGTAAATTTTAAAATCAAACAACGTTTGCTCAACCACATAATTTTTACTCCCTGTTACCACCGGCCAGAAGCAATCATTTTATTTACATTATATTATATTTAAACTAACTATGTATATGTGAAACTATTGCATTCTTAATCAAATTTCATTCATTAACTTTAATAAGAAAAAAAAATACTACAATAAGTAGTAAGAAAAAAAATAAAAATTCAAGTACTGCGCAATAAAAATAAAAAATACAAAAAGTATTGGACATTATGAATATATAGTTAAATTGTTTTCATTAGAAAAGGACAACTGGACTAAACTTATAGCCGGTACTGTGTGAAGACCTTTAATAAGGACATTATAGAAAAAAAATCATAACAAAAAGCTTATGCACTGCACTTAACTGATTTAGTAGTGAGCTTATTTTTCTATATATCGGTCGAAATTTATATTTTAATATTTTTTAATGAAATAAAAAAAAATTTTAGATTTAATAAAAAAAATTTTACACAAATTTAAATTTTTTTCTTTTACTTTCTTTTATTGCAATCATTAAAAAAAAAATTGTTGAATAATTAAAAACCAATTAAAAAAATTTGAATAAAAAAAAATTACAGAATTGTGAAAATGTCAATTTTTCGGCGGATGTTTAATCGTAAAGATACGACTGATCAATATCAAAGCAAACAATTAATTTCGAC
Source organism: Hybos culiciformis (assembly GCA_964007475.1). Taxonomy (NCBI): domain Eukaryota; kingdom Metazoa; phylum Arthropoda; class Insecta; order Diptera; family Hybotidae; genus Hybos; species Hybos culiciformis. The sequence continues at coordinate 108,695,572 of OZ023273.1, forward strand.
AGACATTTCAACAGCAATGATAACACCTACAGCTTGGTCACATTCTCCGAAAACGAATCGGAAATTTAGTAATTCCAACCAAGGTAATGTAGCAGTCTTACAATTAACGCCACTTTGGGAACACATTATACGCACCAAAACATTGCCTGAGAATTTAGATCCAATTGACATGTTTAATGAATTCTTAGAACGCTTACGAGATCCAGAATGGCAAGTTAGACAACATGCGTTGCGAGTTCTAGTTGATGTTTTACTGGTTTTGGGACAAAAGTCTGATGCATATTTTCATAAAATTATTCCACAATTGGTGGAAAATTTAGGTCACGAGGCGCCAACAGTACGAAAAGGTGCATTAGATTGCCTACGAGTTTATCTTAGTGAAACTGCTATGCCAGAATCTATTTTATTAGAGATTCTAGACATTGGCTTAAATCAGCGAATAACAAACGAACCATTTGGTGGACGTTTAACATGTAGTGTTATGCTATCCTTACCTATAATGATTCAAACTATATTAGGAACTTCAAAACGTAACTTCATTTTAAGATCAACAATTGAAATGTTAAGTACGAAAATGACACAAATTACGCATCAAGAAATTACTTTAAAAGTATTAAATAAAATAAAAGAAATGATTAGCGATCAAGAATTTTCTGATTATATGTCAGAAAAATCTCTAAAGGAATTTAATTTATTATGTAATGTATATGGAATCAATGAAACTAATAAATCAAGAGAGTCGTTAAAATCTTGGAAAGTTATACCATCATTTGATTCTGACAGTGATACGTATCAATCAATTGAGCCATATTGGAAAGCTCCGGAAACTAAACGTGATGAAAATAGGGCCAAAATTATTTTAGAAACTGAAATAAAAATTAATGAAGACACATTGACAATGAGAATATTAGAAGCTAATGAAGACAATCAATCTGATGACGGAAAAATACAAAATAGAAACGAAAATATTATTTTAAATGAAAATAGTTGTATTTATAATAATGCGAATTATATTGATAATAATAGTAATAGTAATAATAGCAATAGTAATAGTATATGCAATGAAAATACTAATAATGATTTCATTTTTACGGACAGCGAAATGGAAGATTTAAATTTTAGTGTAATTGATAATTCAGACGAAACTCCCTTCGCAGAGCCTAGAACGCCTAGACGTGTTACATTTGGCGGTGAAGTAGTAAAAATGAGAACACCAGACAGTGATACAACAGCAATACCCAGCGACTATGATGATAGTAACATTTCGAAAACAAGTAAAGTAGAAATAATTAACTCACCAGGGACGTCTTCCAATTATTTAACCGTAGAAATTTTAAACGACAATACCAAACCCATTGTTGTGGAATTGGAAAACTCATCTTCAAAGCCAACAACACCACGATCACGAAATCTAGAGAAAATTAATTCAGCATCTCCAAAAAAACAAAATTCAATCGCTGAAGAAAATCATGGACAAATATCCCCTCCAAAATCACCATTTAAAAAAATCCCCATTAGCCCAGTTGATCAAACCATGAGCCCAAAGCCTATTCACAAAGAAATTGAAGTATTGCACAATCTACAAAGGGAGATATCACCGAAACGCCCACTGTCAAAAACTATAACATCAGAAGCTAAAACAACAATAGAATTACATCATTCAGAGAATCCAGAAACAACTAATAATTCAACACCAATAAGATCTGCCAGGAAATTAGATTCTTGGGAAGATCTGGGATTAGTTGGGCCAGAAGTTCTTAAGGATTTGAAATCAGGAGTAAGTTTCAATTTAAAAAAACAAATTTATTTATTTTAACATGGTTAATACATGGTTTAACACTTTCTTAAAGTAAAATTTGCTTAAAATATTTATAACTTTCTTAAAATTAACAGAATTGGTTCAGTGTTATTTGGAAAATTCATTTAAATATTTTTCCTAACCAAATAGTTAACCGGCAGTTGATAGTAAAATTTTATCAGACACTTGTGTGTCTTATAGTGTTGCGACGCTTAACTGAGTATCTGTCTTGTTATCATTTCATTGTATTTCGTTACAGTACCAAATTCCATTTTTTAATTCTAAACATCATAATAATACATTCTAAACATCGTAATAATACATAATATTACATACGTGGTATAATGTTATGCAAAATATGTTATTATAATTTTTTAATTATCCTCATTAAACTATTTTCCGATAAGGATAATTAAATTTGAGCTATTTTTTTTTTATTTTCATTAAAAATGGTAGGTAAGGTAGGTATTAAAACCCATATATCACATTATTATATATAAAAATTAAATTATATTATTACTGAAATTTTCTTTACTCCTTTTTCTATTTAAATTCTTATCAAAATAGTAATAATATTATTTTTCTATAAATTAAAAAATAATAATAATAAACAAATACCGGTTTTATTGCATGTACTACAAACATATATGTTTAATATAGTATTTTTTTTAGGGAAAAACGAAAATATATTAAAATAATTTTTATCGTTAAATAGACCCACATTTTTCCCTTAATGAACTACATGTGTATATTGACCCGGTTTTCTTATCTTAAAAATCATTCAAATTTTCTAGAAAATTCCGTCTACCATTTACAAATGGTTAAATTTTTTAATTTTGCAACCTCTCTACTATTAATTCAGTATTGTACGAATAAAATAATATTAAATTTCAAAAAAAAATTAGAGGAATAACATCATCAGATTATAAATAGTATAAATAGCACTCATGGAAAAATATTTTTATACTCTAATATAAATTTCAATCAATTGTAGGAAAATTATTCTAATTGTCAAAAAAATTTGCATGAATTAAACAAAATTAGGAATCCTTGATACGAATTTATGCAAAATTAGGAATCCTTTATACGAATATTAGTTAATTATAAGAAAATTATTCTAATTATCAGGATTACTCCGTTCAAACTCAGAAAACACCTGCCGATGATGAAAAATTTTTATTTCTATTTTTAAAACAATTTTCTAAGAAATTTTCCTCTAATTTATTGTTAAATTTCTCAAAATAAGATACAGATTTAAATTTCCTATTTTATACACTTTCATAATTTTAATGCTTTAACTGAGTGGAAGAAGCGGCGGACTACAATGATAAAAATCAAGGTTCGAACCCCTAATGAAAGAGAAATATTATATTTTTATAAATCAATATGTTGTTTTCATTTTGTCGACTAGTTTATTGGCAAAATTTGCAAAGAATTATCCTTGCGTAAAACCGTGGACAGTTGTACGATTGTTTCGGAAAAGTGAGTTAGTTGTTTTTTTATAGTACTTATTAGCTGATTGTTTAAGTTAGTTAGTAAAGTTACTAGAATACGCTGAAAAAACACAGGATCGTTAATTTAGCTTCAATTAGGCAAAATAAAATACTAATTTTTAACTTATTTATTTTTAAAATTTTTACTCAGGTATTCAGAAAATAAAAGTAGTACAAAAGTAGTATAAAAGTGTTATTTAATATTCAACTTGTTTAACCATCATTTAAGCCAAAAAAGTTGATTACGAAAATCCAAACTTCATAATATTTAATTTTGTGTTTCAGGCGCTTAAAAAAATTTTCAACTATACTCGGAAGAAAGAATAAAATTAAGAATTTACTTGAAGTTGTCTACTGTGAAGAACATCATCTTCACTCTTAAAGATAATTATCGTACATTTTTTAAAACTATATATTATCTCAAATTGTGTGGATCTTCAGAATGCTGATTAAATGTTGATTAATTTTAGAACATTTAACAAACAAAAATCTTAAAAATTTATTTATTTATTCAAACCCATAATTTTGACATAAATATTTTTATTCAAGTTTTCCTTTTCCTTATTTACTTAATTTTCGCCACATATAGGTGAAAAAAGGCAATCACATTTTATTGAAAAAAAAATTCAGTTCCACTTTTTGAAGTGTTGTCTGATAACAACAGTTAAAAAATTTAAGTTATGATTTCTTTTTGAAATTTTAATAAAAAAAAACATAAATTACAAAAAAAAAGCATAAAAATGAAAAGTTTTTTACAATGTTTTTTTTTTTTCTCAATCATTTTATATTGACTTTTGGGTGCTTTTAATTATAACAAACATTTTATAATTTTTCTTGGCACGCGATTTTAATAGCGAAATTCTTACATTTTCAATTTTACACAAAAATATACAAAATGAAAAGTTTGTAAAAGAAAATTACATGACAACCGACTCATAGTAATAAATATACAATTTTGATTACGCGTCTTTCTAACAACACGAACTGACCTGTAAAAATTAAAACTCTTGAGGATAGGGAAAACCATACAATAACTAGTATATTTACTAAATTATATTATTTTTTTAAATAATATAATTCGTCACGAAATATAAATTCCAAATAAATTTTCAGTGACAAGTCCTGTGATATAATTTTGACCAAAGAAAAAAAACATTGATGCGAACATTGATGTTGGTTTTTTATTCAAATATTTTTATACTATTTCCCAGCTGATATTAAATTGAAAATTTTACCTGTAACTAACATCTCAAAAGTAACTAGAGAATATAAAAGTATCTTGGAAAAATTTGTACATTTTGCCAATTAGTCGTGTACTAATCCTGAATGCTTATTTATTATTAAGTATTATTACTTATTATTATTATTAAAATTGAATTCATGAAAATCAATCAAATCCTTTTTTATTTTATAAATCATAACATCCACTTGTTCCAATTAAAATTTTTCCATTTCATCTAAATATCAAAATATTTTTCCTATATATATTTAAATTGGTTACAAAAATTTATATTTTTGAATTTTTTTTTGTATCAAAATCATATGGTGCTATTGAACCAGGTCAATTTCATTAAAACATGAAATCACTGAACTTTTATTTATAATAATATTTATTTACCTTTATAGAAACTATTATAATAAATATATATGGCAGACTTCAAGAAAAAATTTGTGAAATTTTTAAATTTAGGTAGCAATTAATTGTTATATAGGTACGTACGAACATGGTTGAAATAAAAACAAAAAAAAAAGAAAATTAGTTAAATGAACAGTGGAAAATATAAAATTTTGTGACCTAAATAAAATCTTATAAATCATGTCAAGCTGTTAATTTGTTACAATATTTACTTTCAATATTAAATAAAGAAAACAAATTGTAATTACCGTGTTATTTGTCATAATTTAACGTTTGAATTGAAGAATTGGAAAATATTAAAAGAATTTTCCTTAATGTAAATAAGTTGAATTTTTTTTATACATTTTTTTTATTTCAATGCAACACAAAAAAATCAATTCAAATGAAAATACCGAAAATAAATCCGTGCTAATGTCGGAAAATCAACCCAAACTTGCAAAAAAAAAAAGTTTTGTATAGTCAGGAAATTCAAGCGGCAAATAGGGTCGTTCAATTCTAAACATTCTTTCACATATTTCATAAATCATGAATTTTATTCAAGTTTTGAATAAAATAATAAGTTTCACGGAAAGGGTCTTATTAAAACAAATTTATAATTATTATAATCTCTGTAATTTATAAGTTGTATTATATGTTGAAGTGTTAGATAATTAGAATTATCCGGATTATAAAAGAACTTCTAATTAAAAGCGAAAAATTATTTTAAATAAACCTTAAGTTCAAAGCTATATTTCTGAGTCCATTCAGTGCGATATAATTATAATAATTATCTATCTTTTTATTGATGAAAACAGATTTTTTACATTCAGATACATTTCTTTATAAGTAAACAAACTCCAGAAGTGAGATTTCATATAAACTTAATTAGCTTTCTTATTTTCACATCTAGCAATAACAAATCATTTTGATTTTCCAATGTGAAATGAAAAGAAATTGACTAGATGTCACACGGTATGTTTTATGATATTATTAATATCGTTACTATATGGAATATTAATTTATTCAATAAGAGTGAAATTTCTTTTTAACAAACCCAAAATTACCATACAAATTTTTTCAGTTAACCATCAAGTGAAAGTAATTAAAGTTCATGGTATTCTATAACTTATTTTCAAAAGTCAATTTAAATTAAGTAACAATTTTGTTATTGTGTCTGGACTTGAAGATTGTTTTGATAAAAATAATAGTAATTAAGTGTACGTAAGGTATACTACAAAATGTATTCTATTTATTTCAATTCAGAAAACAAATTTATTTTTGCTATTGTAGCAAATTCTTAGAATTTTAGATGTATGAAATATTCGTTCATTTTCTTTACCATAAGATTTTAGAGGTTATTGCACATACATAATTACATATGTATAAGAATATTTTTATTTCTTATAAAAGTTCAAAAAGATAATTATATTTAAAATATTTTTTATGAACTTGAAAAACTTTTTAAACTATGTACTTATAAAATTAGTAGATATTAGCATAAATTAGGTAAGTATAATAAGATTTCGACGGTAGAACAAATTTTTGTGCCGACGTTAAAAAAGTAAAGTTCGCAAAGTGGTAAATTTTATATTTTTCAAATTATTTACTCAACGCAAAAAAAGTATTTTGGGCACAATTATATATTTTGAATTGAGTAAATTAAAAAATTTAGCTCTATCCGAGCTTAACTTTTGCATGTAAGGTCAGCACAAAATTTGTGATATTTGTGATATTAGTATTTATACATAAACAAATAAAACTGATACTAAATATTTTAAGCCCAAAGCTTAGATAATTTATTATATGAAATCTTTATTAGAAACACTAGTTTATATAATGAGTAATATATTGGTTACCTGTATGTTTTAATATCATCCCCTTTTGATTCCGAGCTAAGTGAATACTGCATAATTTTAAAGAATTCTAAAAAGAAAAATTTAATTCTAAATAATTTATTTGAAATCTATATTTCTCACCCATATACAGATATTTTGTACTTATATATAAATGTCCTTAATATGGGAAATTTATTATAATTATAAAATGAATAATAAACTTAATTCAATACAGGTATAAATTTTTTTAATTTAAATTTATTGCATTTTCAATCAACAATTTATCATAAAACTATTCAAACTTCGTGAATAGTAAAGTAATTTTTCATAGTGTTTTGCATATATTTTTTAAAAGGAAATGACAAAGAAAATTTTTTTTTCATTCAAAGTGCAGCGCAGCGCGATAAAAAAAATTTCTTCAAATATTTTCTTTGAAAAATATTTTTTCACTAAGAAAGTACCCGTTCATTATAAAAAGCAAAAATAATAAAATATATGTTCCATCTATTTTTGCGACATAAAAGGTAATAAGAAGCTATTAAGCCTTTGCGATGGGTACGATCGACATATGCTTGTGACGACAGTCAAAAACAAGAAGTGTTTTAAATTTTTCATGGTCTTCATTTATTACTCTCCACAAACTATTCTTCTCATTAATATTCAAAGCAATTGATGTAACAATGATTTAAAAATAGTTTTCATGTGAATTTTTATTATTCATTTGTTTGAAAAATATGTTAACTTAAAATTTAAAAAAAAAATGATAATACAAATATATGTATGTATGTTGGCTACTAATTTGAGATATTCTCAAAACGTACACATAATTTATTATATCTTGTGAAATGACTATAGGCAGTAAAAATTAAATCTTCAATGACTAAAAATGGTAAACAATTTGCACTCTCCACTTTCCAGTTTTAATTCATAACATAGCCTTAGTTGTTGGTTTTTTATTTATAGTACATATACGCACTTAAAATTGATTCAAAAAGTCAATCATCACTTATGACTCATCCAAATTTCATCAATTTCGACACTACTGTATAACACCTATATATATCTTACGTATCATACAAAAATTTCGTAGATTTGTGAAATAATTATTTAAGTAGTACAATTAAATGTCAGAAACTAATAAAATTTGTCAACATTAAACTAAAATGCTTTTTATTATAATGAAATATGATCCTGACACAAAAAAATTCTTTTAAAATGTTGACATTGAAAAATTTATGCTTTCTCAATGAATTTTTTCTCTTTGAAGTTATTGTTGTTGAAATTATGTTTTTACCTATGTTCTTAATACATAAATATTTATATTAATTGAATATTCATTACAAATTTATGTATATATATCGTCTATGAAACAGGAATATGTCCTATAACGAAGTTTTGTCATTTTTTAGGTAATGATGCATTATTATGTAATTTTTGATGACGCGTCGATCAGTCGTACTCAAAAACATTTAGAAAATGTACTATCAATTTGACGCACATTTTTGTATGGGAAAAAGTACTATCACCAACTACTTCTAAACAAAGTGTCCGTTAGCGTGCCAAAATTGATTTTTGTTTTTCTTGCCTCCTGTAAAATTTGCTTTTTTCGTGATAGAACATATTCCTGTTTCATGGACGATATGTGAAATAAAGTGAAAAAAAAAATAAACAACAGAAGCTTTTAACTTGAAAACTTAATTCATCACAAATTTTAATTTTATTTGATTGGTATTTTTTTTTTAGAACAAGGACATTCTACATTTTTGCTAAAAATAATTTTGTTTCAAATTCCGTTAAGCCAAAAATAACCAACGTGTAAATCTTGCTTTCATAGTATATTATGTAGCATTATAAACTAAAATGTTATCTGTTAATAAGTCCACATTAAACATTTACCAAACATGTTGTGAAACACTTTATATTTAACTTTTAATAAGTTCAAAAAAGATTTGATGACTTACAGAAAATGAAGCAGGAGCCTACCATCTTTTCTTCATATGCAAACTTTTAGTATCAAATTTTTATCAAACTTTTAGTATCAAATGTGACATTCTCTGATAATTGAAGAAGGTGGCTTAGTGATATTGTTGTCGATTTAGTGATATTGTCGAATTACAAAAAATAGAAGAAGTAATTTTTTGTATTCTATACGTGAATTATATGTGAATTAGAATATTAGTCCTATACATAAAATATAAATTAAATAAAGATTCGTTAATATTTTTCTTAAAGGTGAATTTAAGATTTTTTTTAATGGAAATAAACAAAATATATAAAAATTATGAAAATTATTAGTTACAACTATTTATATGTATGAAAGCTAATATTTATGCTGAAATTTCCAAGGTTAATAATAGTATTATGTAAATTTTCTAAGTGTCAAAATAAACAGAGATGTCTACAGTGTTTTTTAAATTAACGATATTTATTACATATAATAAATTTATATGTATATTATTAAAATAGTAATTTAAATATTATACCGTGTATATTCATAAAAAAAAATATTGATCTTAAGTATAGTATCGCGTAATGGAAGTAAGGAGTTTGTTTTGAACATTTTAGTTTAAAATACTTTCAGATTAATTTTTTTTTATATTTCTATAATAGATCTCAATCTATATATCCATATACTAATTTCCATTTAAAACCTTTTTTAGATCCCAAGTTGAATCCTTGGTCAGAATCGAGGGCTTTATAATTTTTTAATTATTGCTTTTCTTTTCAATCGACATCTACTCTCAACCGGTAGCTAACCATTCTTTTAGATTCCTCTAACTGATATCCGGAATTGTAGAATCTCATCCTTAAAGTGAGGTGACAATGACCAAGATTATATTTGTGATCATATAATCTATTTTTTAAATTTTTAATGAAAAAAGGCTAAAAACTTTCTAAATATGTGAAAAATCAATTATTATTTAATGTAATTAAAATAAAATTACTAAAAAATCTTTTTTTCTGAATTGTTTATTGAAATTATCAACATTTTGAATAATTATTATTTTTGTTTAAAAGCTCAACTGAAATAAATTTTGATTTCAGTTTTTTATAGAAATCCTTTCAATTTCTTTGTCCTAAACATTCAATTAGAATAATAATATAATTTTATTGCAAACTTACAAACATACAAAAAGGCAATAACCCTAAACTATAAAGTATCATGAAAATATAATGTTAATGTCCATATCACAAAAATGTAAAAAATCAATAATTAAAATTTTCTTTTTTTATTTCTATTTTAATAATATAGTAACAATTATATGTACTTATGGTGCTTATGTATATAATGTACATTATGTATTTTTGATTTCTCTATTTTAATTTCATTATATTTTCAATAATAATATAACTGACAAAACACAGTATTCTAAAATTCTAATAGTTTTTCTATAGTTTTTCTATATTCGTGCGTACGTGAAGAGATAAATTAAATTGACAAAGCATTTACAAATATCTTTCTAGCAATATATAAGTCATATCTGTATACATAAAATATTGGAATAATATTCGAAATAAAGAAAGGATTTATCGATAATACATAAATAAGACATGTATTAAATAGTGTCGCCTCAAGTTGTCGTAATTATATAAATATTTTGAAACTGCTTAATTCGGTAACTATTTATAATTTATACTTCAATACAAAAAAATATAATCAAACTTTTCAAATTGTGATAAAATTATCAACATTGTATTGTTACGCATAATATGGACGAATCAGATTTTTATTCAACTTCAGTTGACCAACTTAAAATTTACTCGTCTGTATAAAGTTCTTAGCAATGTTTTTCAGTTTTAAAGATTTCTATATGTATACCTAAATTTATATTTACTTACCTAAATTTATATTTACTTACCTAAATTTATATTTACTTACCTAAATTTATATTTACTTACCTAAATTTATATTTACTTACCTAAATTTATATTTACTTACTTATTTATTTCTAGGATTGGAGATTTCGTTTACACGCAATATCCTCTATCGAAGAAGCATTAAAGTCATCTGATAATTTAGCTTTAGTGCAACCTAATTTGGATTCTCTTTTAAGAACAATGTTGTCATCGGAAAAAAATTCAGATGTCGCTGAAGATAAACGAAGAGTTATAATCAATTTAATTTCAAGGTTACCATTGGAAAATTTAGAAAATCGAACCACTCAAATAATAACAGGATTGTGTAGACAAGGAGGTCCGGGTAGTAATCGTGTGTCAAAAGCTTTAATGCAAAGATTGCCACCCGCTGTTATAGTATTGAAATTGTTGTCAGACGAATTTTTGCATGCAAGGAGCTCAAGGGTAAATTTTTTTATTTTATTTGAAATGAAAAAAATATATGAATTTACTCTACACAGTAATACATAGTCCTTATATACATAACGTTGAAAATTATTTAATGTTTCAAAATGAAAAACAGATTGTCTTAATTTGATACTATATACATATATTCACATTTATATAATATCTTTTTATTAATTTGGAGGCAATAGAGCTTCGAAAATTTAACGAATTTGAGTTTGAAGTTTAGTACAATATATTGCGATAATTTCCGGACAAAATTACATCTGAATAGTAAATAATATCGCCACCATAAAAAGTACGAACACAGTGTTATAGTCATTTCAACTTTATCAATATAAGTTTGCATTACACAAAAATATTTTTAACTTCTTTTAAGGAAAAACATATTTATTTCTTTATTAAATTATTTTAAATTTTCATGTTTTAAAAATAAAATCCAATAAAACAGTCTGTATGTTCATTTAAATTATAAGAAAAATTATGATACCCAATGTCCTGCCGTTCTAATTCCATAAATTTCATAATTTTCATTTACAATAATACAATTATTTTTTAAGGAAAAAAAATCATTAACATTTTATTTGCATTGATTTACCAAGTCTGCAATATTTGTACACATACAACACAGAGAGTAAATAAAAAAAGCAATCAAATACATATGAATACTAATCGTAATGTTCCGACTTTATTCCTTTCGACGATATTAGATGTTTTCAATTTTCACATTTCTTTTTTCCATTTCAGTTTCGAGAAAATGCATTACAAATGGTTATTTATGCTTTAATGACATTTCCATCGACATGTTTCGATACAACTACTTGCATCAAACTTGCAACTTCTGCAGCATTCGACAAAAAACGAAGAGTTCGACAAGCAGCTTTAGATGTTTTAGCGATTTTGGGTCAAGTTACATCGCCAAAAATTTGCATGGAAATAGTTCAAAATATTATCAGTTTCCGTACAGATGTTGCAATGGCAGATGCAGCTGATTTGTATTCTGCGGTAAAAGCACGATTATCTCGCAAACAATTACCATACATTACTGCCGATGGATATGTTCATTATACTTTAAGAGTACCATCACCAAATCATTTCAAAGAACCTTTAGAACATTTGGGAGCTGATATTCAATGGATTGCATCTGGTATTGGTTCAGTTTCCCCAACTTCAATGAAACGTAGACTTCGGTATTCTGATCCAGGACCAAAAAATAATTCAAATTTATTTTCTGATTCGAATAACAGGTTTGTAAAATACATATATTTTTTTTCTTTTCTAATTCCAAGTTTGGCCGAATGAAGTCATTATAAATATATAAATCAGATCCTTATTAATAAATTAAATAATTATAGTTATCGTATAAACTAAATCCTTGTAACTCCAGCTCTGTTTTATTTAAAAAAAACAAATTTTTCATAGGAATCATCATTAAAACTTCTTCTTGTCAAAAATTCATTTTAATCCGATAAAAAATAAAAATGATTGACTATCGACATGTATATTTAATAAACATTTCAATTTCTTTAAAAGGAATAACAAACTTTATTAAGTCCATGGATATTATCTTGATAAATTGTTGGTAATTAAGTAAATTTGTTCTTTTTCAAGAATTGAATCAACAATGTGCGCCTTATTTTTTCTTCTATTAAATAAAATATATACCCATCCATATAACCTATAATTCATTATGTACATCGAAATTTTCATATCATATAGAAATTTCTTGAAGTTTATAAAAAACAATAATATTGTTTTTAACCTTCAAGAAAATTATTTATTCAAATTTTTTTAGTTGTTATCATAAATTCTTGGTAAGTAGTAGTAGTAAGACACATGGACAATCGATTTTTAATTTAGACTATACTTGATAGGGTAATTATTTTTCAATTTTCTTAAATAAAAATAATAGGAAAAGTATATATGTACATTTTATATGTATACATTATGTTTATAAATAATTTTAAATAAAATATGAATAATAATAATTTTTTATAATAACAAAACAAAATGAGTTGAATATCCTGAAAATATAAATAAATTCAAATGAAAATGAAAATATTAAATTTTATTTTGAGAAACGTTATAGGAAATGTGAATTCAAGCATATAACCAATCCTTAAAAGTAAAATCCACCAATTTTTGCAATAGTTGCATACTAAGAGTCATACAATAAAGCGTTACAATAAATTTATTGCAATCTAAATTCAAATTTTCAAGGATTGGTATTTTCAGGATTAAAAAAACTGCTTAATCTTTATTATACATTAAAAAATTATGTTTTTTTTTCAGATCTAATGTGGCGCGACATATTAAACCACCTCATGAATTATTGGCTTATGGAGTTGGTGTTAAGAAAATTGACAATGTAAGATTTTTGTTTATATTGGTTAATTTATTAAATTTAATAATTTTTGTAAAATACCTACATATTATATAACATAAATTTTTTATGTTGATATGATGTAAATGATTTTATGATTTCATAAATAACTAATAAGGAATATGTGGTTTATTCAAATATGGGGTCGGTGAAAATATAAACATATACACTATGAATATGTAATAAGGTGAAAAATTATATATTTTCTATATAATGAACATAATTGAATTAATTTTTAATAATCTTTTTAAAGTTTTTACTATAATGTAGAGTTGCAAAGGTCCTTTTTGGAATAAATGTCCTAAAATTTAAAAGATAAGTAATATCGAATTATTTAGCCGAATAAAAATACACATTTTTTAACAAGTATTTTAATCGTGGTGGTTAATAAAATAGGAAAGCCATAGACTTTCATTATAAAATCTGTTGAGTGATAGAAAAAGATGTAAATTAGCTTATTTATCAATTTTTTTAAAAGTATACTGATTTGTAATTTCCATCGTCCACAAATTATAAATTTTTAAAATATCAACAACTCCCTATAATACATGTAGTTCATAAATGTCAAAGAAATTTTAAGTCATGAACTAATATAATGTCATGACATGACGAATTGATAGTTTTTTGCACCGCATAAATACAAAATTAAAAATTAAAATGAAAGCATATATTTTTTTTTTTAATATTTTATATAAATCATAAATTTTTAAAACCTTTATGTATTGAAATAACAATTTTTTTTAAACTAGGACAACAATTACAATTTTGAAAATATGTATGTAGGTATATAAAATATAAACTCTGTTATAATGTTCATTTTTCAATTGAAGTTCGTGACTTGAGGAAAAAACAATATTTATTAAGAAAACAATCAAATTTTAAAATCCTTTTAGAATAGGGTAAGTTATTAAGTATTTATATCAGAGTTATTCCAAATAATGCATTGTTTTGTTTATTCAATTCCATATCTATAAAGAAACAAATAATATAATAATAGTTCTGTTTTAGTCAAGGCTACGATAAGAGATTTGATGTCCAACATAGAGATAAGAATAAGAGTTTTGAGAATTTTGGTAACTTTCATTATTTTTATTAATTTTTGAAAACACTACTAACTATGCTTTTATCCCACATACTGCTCTTATCTTGAGTAACACCTCAAACTTAAACGACCCTATGTGAATAATAAGCAATAAAACTTAAATTAAACGATTCATTAAAAAAATATTTCAACATAATTATTTTTATTTTATTTTATTTTATTTTATATTTTAATGTATTAAATCACAAATTTAAGTGCTCTCGGTATCTTGACCATACGCCACTTTGGATTCAGCATAATTATTAAAATTTTTGCTTTCATTATTGAACTCTTAGAAGTTTTTAAAAATAAACAACATTAAATTGTTAAACAAATTTTCCGGATGAAAAATTGGAGCTTGTGTACAATCTTATAATGACAAAATTATTATATTGTTATTATTTTTATATTATAGTTATTTTTTAATGTTCCCTGTTGCTGACATCCTGACAATTAATAACTTATCTTAGTTAACATTTCATATAAACTTTATTATATGTAATATTATGTAGATCACCCTATATTTTATTTTTTTATGAATTTATAAAATTATTCTTAATTTATGAATTCATAAATTATAATAAAATTCAGAAAATTTTTATTTTTAATAAAAATTGTGTGTCTCTTTCCGGCTTTATTACGTTCTATATAAGTGTTTTGTGTGTTTAATTAACTCGTCATTGTATTTATTTTTGATGTGTAAAATTTTGCACGAACTTATAGTTTTAAACTGGAAATTATGTATCAAATACAAAATTAATCCTGAAAAAAATATTTAAAGAATATACTGCTAAATCGATTTTCTTTTCTAAAAAATTTTAGTCTGTCCTACTGAAATTTTCCAAGCTACAAACAATATTATATTTAGATTTCTCCTTCATTATAATAGAATTTTGACAATTATTATTTTCAATAATATAATGAATTGATTTTATTATTATTATATAATAAAATTTAATTATTAATTAACTAAACTGCATACATCGAATATTAATATTATGAAATTGTCAATTTATTCTCGAAAATTAACACGAATTTTCTTCACTGGTTAAATTAATAACAAATTAGTCAAAATAAACCTATGTTCATAAACAAAAATATTTTATTTTTTGTCATAATATTTTCTAATTTATTTTAGTTTTCAACTAAAATTATAGTAGATTATTGTATATGTAAACTAAATTTGTTATTAATTAAGAGTTCTGTATACACAAAAATACATTGACACGAGTCAATACTTATATCACGAGACCGAAGGTCGAGTGATATAAATTGACAAGTGTCAATGTATTTTTGTGTAAATACAGAACGAGTTGTATAACAAATTTTGTTTACATATCCAATATACTGTTTTAATGCGTAGGGGAGAGGTAGTTGCAAAGAGAGAATATTTTTTCTTCTCATTTTTTCTCATTTTTTTTTTTTTGTATTTGGCTGTATTGAAATATTGTGAGAGATATTATGTTTGTTTAGGTATTACGTAATATTCAATACGAAACGTCTAAATGATTTCATTATTTACGCTGATGCATCTAAATTTTTTCATTATTTGCGCAGATGCATCTAAATTTTTTCATTATTTTCGCAGATGCATCTAAATGATTGCATGTGTATTGACTCATATAATACTCCATTTAGTGATCTAAATTCTATAGCACTAAATACAACATAACGATCCCCAACGCATTAAAATTCTTAATTACATTTTTCTTAAGAAAAAATAACTTGAACAATTATTAAATTATTAATTCCAATGGTTTTTCTATGAATAGTGTTTTAATATAGTGTTTTTCATGAATATGTGAAAAACAAATAGAAATCTAACCTTTATTTTATTTATTTATCTACTTTGCATGAAAATATATATGTATATGCGGGAAAATTGAATTCAAATATTACATATTTTTTTTGTTAGTAAATGTTTAGCAATTAAAGTGTTAAGACTGCAATTTATATTTTAAAAAGAAAATAATAACTTGAAACAAAAAAAAATACCTTATTAATAAAAATTATAAAATTTTTTTGTATATATAAACTATTTATATTGTCTACAAACTATTGAACAACTTCTTAAAGCACATATAAATACGTATATATGTTTGAATTCTTAATTGCGTACAAAATTATTGGTTACATACCAATAAAGTTTGAATTAGTAATTACCAAAATTATCTTTAATTTCAATTTATTTTTATTTTTTTATTTTTTGTTTTCTGTGTCAAGTCCTCGACCCACTTTTTAATATTCTGTTCTATGATTTAGTACAATATAAGATATAAGATTTAATTAATTGCATATTTGAAGTGCATTAAGTAGAAAACAAAAAACTAATTTAATAATTAATATAATTTATTTAAATTTATAATTAAAAAAAAAACAGGAAGAACTTCTAAAAATAGAATATGTTTTTTATTTTTTCAGGAAGAAATAAACACTTATCAACATGATCAGCTATCTCAAACTGGTTCACTTAAATCTAACATAGGAAATGGTAAGAAATGATAAAATTTATAAATAATTTCCCTAATCAACATAAAGAACCTTTTTGGTCACTAGCTATGTCCTTTGAAGCGCATTCTTTTTTATATTTTCTAAACTCCTGTATACGCAATTTAAATGTCATTTAAAAGAAAGTTCAAGGAACCATATGGTGGTTGCGAATAAACTTTCTTAATTCCAATCAAAGCATTTTATATTGAAGATTTTTTGTTGTATTCATAAATTCTAAAAACATAATTCTAGAGTAAAAAGACTGACTCTTATTAAACTCTAGTTCAAGCTAAAAAAGCTTTAAAAGTTTAAAATGTAAAGTTCGATGTTATATGATTACAATTCAAAATAAAAAGTCTTTTAAGCACTTAATTAGAGAAAATTTTTAAAATGATTAACATCATTCTTGCTGGACTATAAATCTGTAAAACTAACCATCCATTTAAACGTCATAAACTTTAAATTTAGTTATTAACATTCTTAATATTCTTTAATTTAATATAATATTTAATTTATTGAAAATTAGAAGAAGAAAAACTTATATTTTTCGAAATTTTATTCTTTCAGGAGAAATAATTGGAATCAATGGTAGAAGAATAGCGACAAAATCATGCTCAGATTCTTCACAAGATGGAAGAAATTCTGACAGTACTTATACGATAAACGACAATCGATCATTTTTGAAGCATCCTGTTACGTCTAGGTAAAAATGTATTTCATTTACACCGAAAAGTTTTATTCATTCAAAAACAAATATTTTATTACTTTAATGTGTATTGATTCCATCCAAAAAAGGCCCATTTAGGAAATTAATGTCAAGTGATATTATTGTTCGAAATTTTATTCTATTATATTTAATTGAAGTTAAATGAAATACTATTTTCACTAGAGTAAAATCGAGAATAGTATTATCAAACAAGTAGCACTTCACATGTGATTTCGGTTATAGTGGGCCTATTAAACCAATTGTTCCTAATCTATTTATTCCCATTTATTTTGTAGGTTTCCAACAGTAGAACGTTTCAATGGTAATGCATCAACAAATGAAAAACAAACATTTGACAATCCGTACGATTTTGTATTGCCAACTGCGAATCGGTTTAGTGTTACTTATCCCAGGCCAAATTATTCAGTTTATAAAAAACGAAGTTATTATAAAGGTAAAATAAATTTTAAAACTTAAATACTAAACATAAACAAGACAGTTTCTGAACATTTTTAGTTCAAATATTTTACTTTACTATTCAAAATAAAAATACGATTTTCAATAAATAAATTTTAAGCTAACTGCGTCGAATATTGTTTTATCTTGGGGTTATTATTAATTAAGATAAAACGCAAAAATATTACGATAGCCGTATTCTACTTTCTATTCGAATGAAAACATGAAACTAACAATGTATAGTTATTGCACGTTACGTTGAATAATAATTCATAATAACTCTCGTGAAAAATTTAGAAATTCAAAAACATTATCTGAATAGAATCAAATTAGGAAGATTTTATATTATGTGTTATACGAATATTCACTGAATTTCGAAGTACTATTATGATAACATCATCATTTTGCCCCTAAACCTTCTGAAAATAAACCTAATAAACAAAATATATAATCAATTTTTTTTACTTTTTCTTTTAGATAACAGTGTTGAAAATAGTGACGGTGTTTTCAATGAATCAAATGATGGTAATTCTGGCCAAAATCAAAAAAGATTCGTGAACGTTGAAAAATTCATGCAAAGGTTTGTTTTTCATTACTTTTTACAGTCCTTCCAGCTTCATTTTTTAATAAATTTCTCTTTAAGCCTTTTGCAAGTAATTTGTCGAGTAGTTTTAATAAGTGACTCACCAAAAATTGTTGGCACTTTAAAGTGAACTAAATTGTACAATAGCTAGTGCATTTGCAAGTTTAGTGCATAGTGATGCGGTTCTTAATTCAGTATTAAGTCCAATAGTACTCGAGCGAGATGTTGTTGTTCAGATTTATGCTTACTTACTAAATTACTCGCCACTCCACTCGACTAAATTATTTGCCAAATGCGAACACGGCTTCAGTATCTTAAAAAAAATTATTTTTTAAATTGATAAAAAATCTTATAAATTTTTTCTAAATTGCTGATTAATACCATTGTTAGATGAATTAGCAAAATTAAAAGAATTTTCTAAATATTTTGACACTTTTTTTAACATGGTCCATTGTTTAATACGGACCTCTAATACTTAGGACAGACACAAAAAATATCAGTAGTTATCATCATTGAATAAAAAACGAACGTTTTAATTTTACATTAATAAAAAAAAAGGATTAGTTCATAAATGAAAATTTTATATCTATAGACATTTTCTAAGAGCAATACAGATTAGTATATATTAGTTCGATACCTGTATTTTAGTTCCATAACTCAAAACAAATAAACAAAAATAATAAATAATAAAATGTTAACTATTATATGTTAATATAACTTAAATGTTGAAAAGGATATTAACGTCGAGATTTCAAAGTTTTTTTAGTGAAATAGATTACCTATACATTTATTTGAATGATTAAATTTCACCTTCGCACAAATGTGATTTCCTGAAAATTTAGTTCAATTGCTCTAGCTGGATCTTTTTCTTCTATACTCTTTGGTAAACTTTGATATTAGGAATGTTGGTATATATCTATTTGTTTTGTGATATTAATTATTTTTTGATTATTGAGGACACAATTCTTATTAACTCGTACAGGAATTTGTCTGTATATATATTTCTTTACTATTTTCGACACTCTCGTAGACCCACTTTTCGTCATCACAGCGAGCTGAAATTTGGCACACAGGTTCATGTCGCGTGACAATTGAAGCTATCAAAATTTGAAGCGGGTATTTCCATGGAAAACCCGGAAAATCGGGAAAAATCATTTGAAAATTTGGTACAAATTTGAGTAGTGATAAATCCGTTTCAGGGAAAATGCAAAGTTTTCCGATTTTTCCGAAAAAATTTTCCGACTTTTCCGGAAAAATTTCCGTTAAAAAAATTTTCTAAATTATGTACGATTAAGTTCATTATCAACTGGCATCATTACTTTCTCTCCGACAATGGTGAAAACTTGCAGAAAAAAATCGAGGAAAATTCATGTAAAACGCTTTTCCGGAGTTTTTCCGACCAAGGAAGCGTTTGAGCGTTTTGCAACCTGAGACAAAGTTGTAGAGCGAAATGAGTTGCATAAAGTTGCTTTAGTGGAAAACTTGATGTAAAACCCGGAAAAGCGGGAAAATCATGGTAAAAATTTTCATCGATATGATTAGTGATAAATCTTCAACAATAATGAAAACTTGCATGAAAAATCGATAAAAATTTGTAATAACAATTTAGTTAACGTGAAAAAGGCAGAAAATAAAAAATAAGTAAAAAACGAGTTTTCAAAAAAACTGAGGACAAGCCGCATGAAAAAGTAGAAAATAACTTTTTCTTCACACACAGAGGTGAACTCAGATTTTTTGATTGGGACATTTCTCTTGAATATTCTTTCTCTTCATGAATCAAATCACTTACGTCCCAAACAAAAAATCTGAGTCCACCTCTGTGTGTGAAGAAAAAGTTATTTTCTACTTTTTCATGCGGCTTGTCCTCAGTTTTTTTTGAAAACTCGTTTTTTACTTATTTTTTATCATTTTAAACAATTTTAATTCGAAAAAAAAGTTTTTCCTTAAATTAGTTTATCCTCTTACTTTAAACATATAAACAATTTTTTATTGCAAGACCCTAACTCGTTCTTAATATTAAAATTTTTTTTAAAACTTTCTTTTGTCCTTTATTTCAAGTTTATAAATCCTTTGGATAAATATTTCAGAACTTAATAATAATTTTATCAAACCGATTGTATGTGTATCATCTGTATAGTCAGTAGAATATTATATATTAAAAATTGAATTAATTTATCTCTTATTTAACCAGGTACGAGAATATCTACTAGGATTTAAACTCTAGTTCCTTAAAATCTCAAAAATCTAAATAATGTTGAAATTATAGATGACCACATTTGAAAGAAATGTGCTAAAAGCCATTTACTAAGAAAATTTAAATTTAAATTTATATCTTTATAATTTTTCCTATTAAAGGCTTATTAGCTGTGCAAAGAAACTGAGAACAACAAAAATTTTAGAAAACTAATAATAAAACGCTGTATATGTCAATATGTGTAGTATAGATTTGTGAGCGTGAGGGGTTAAATAAAAAAGATATACATTTTGTAATTACTTCAATTAATCACACATCAATTGACCTACTAAAATTGCAGAAAAGGAAATAACCTCAGTAAATGTAACCTAATTTCAAAATTATTATTATGGAAATTAATTTTTATTATTATTCTTGTATTTGTTTTTTTTTTTTTTATTTAATACAATCAAATCCATAAAATCCTTAATGATATATTTTTATTTAACATCGCACGCAAAATGCTGTGTGATTTGTTCTCTCTGAATTTATGATTTAATAAATTTTATTTTTTATGAATAATTATAAGTATGAAATATTGTTATAAATTGATATGTAAATGGTAAATGTATAACAATTTAAAATATTTTAATTTTAAACGACCATTCGTCTAGATACTACTACGACTATTAGGTATAGGAAAGATGTCACAAGTAAAACGATAGATCTGGTATTTGAAATCGACAGTCTGATCATTGGCAACGAATTAAAATAAAGAATATTAAAACAATGAAAAACTTAAATGATGAATGATAAAAATGTTGAAAAGTATACACAAAAATGTGTATGAGCAATAGTGTCAGCCAAAATTTACACCTAATTATTTCAGATATATAAATAAATGTCTTCAGAAAATATTTAATTTGTTTGATACATTTCAAATTTTAATTGCTAACTTTTTTATAAAGGTCGAATAATATAAATATAAAATAAACAAAGTCAGTACCCTTTCTTTTTTGTTTTTATATTAAATTTTTTTCTTACAACACTATACTCGCAAAAAATATATCACTACAAATAAATTATATAGAATTGCGTGAAGACGGTCAATGTAGTTTTTAAAAATTTTCCTTCTTTATTATACTATAAGCAATTTCATGAGGAATTTTTATGATACACAATTTTAATAACTAAAATTTCCCTTAGTCTTGAATGGCATAACAATATGATTCAACATTCCATTTGGTCATTTTTCCAACGAAATTAAAAAAGCTTTATGAATGGTTGGGAAAAAGGATGAGAATCCTTATTTGTATTTGTATAATGTACGTGCATACTTTTTATTAAAATGTATAAATACAATTCTTAGTAAAAACGTCAGAATCAAAAATGTTTACACTAATACACTTATTTTTTACAGAAAAAAAAAAAATATTTAAAATCTAGATCGTTATCTATGGTATATTTATGTTTGTACATACATACAGGTAGACTGGACATTCAATACGTTTAATGAAAATAAATTTTATTCATTTTCTTTTCTAAATTTACCCTCTCCTGTAAATAAAATTAGAGTGTAACAAAAAATAATTTACCCAAGATTAACATTTAAGTTTAAAATTGAAAGCTGAAGAATTTTTTAAGTGAGTAACCCTCTGATAGTTTTTCAAAGTTCTTGGGCTTGTTGAGTAGATAATTAAAATTCGAAGAACGCAACGTTTTCGAGATATTTACGAATAACTAAAATGTCCTGTATTTGTCCTTTATTTAAAAGAGCAAATATGTTGAGACAGTTTAACTATAATTGTCGCATGATATACCCTTAAGAATTCTTGTAAATTTTCTCTTTAATTTTCAAACAATATTGTATATTGAACGTTGTCATGAAGAAAAAATTTATAGTAACAACCAATAAATTTCTACAATAAATGTTAAAAAGGATATTTTTGAAACATTCTAACCAATAACTGAATAAATTTATATTTGAACTCATTTGCAAGTCCTTTTTTTTTTATTAATAATAGAATTTTATTTTGTGTAAAATAATTTTACTTTTATTGTCCAGTATGTGTTGTTATTTCGGCCTAAAAACAATTATTTTATTCGTGTAACAATTTTTTCATATAGATTAAAATTTTCTTTAATATTATTATAATAAAATTGATAATCTTGAAAATTAAAAATAATTGGAGCCAAAATTATCATTAAATGAAATAAAATGGAAATTTAAATTTAAAATTGATAAAATTAAAATTTAAAGAAATTCACTCTAAACTTTCTAAAAATTAACATGAAATAAAATTAATTTCAATTCAACAAGCACTAAATGACAAAAAAAAATTTCAAATTGTCAATAATTTTTGTTGCAGATCAAAAACCGTCAGAACCACTAATTACAAGTTTCAAGCTCGTCTTTGTAAAAAAAAAAAGAGAAAACCATTTAATTATGCTGCTTAACTATATCTATAACTACTGTTTAATAATTCATTTGGAAAACATATAAAAGTCAATAAAATTTGAAGGATATTTTTTGTATTTTCAAGCCATTTTTAACAGCTTGTCACTCTTAATCGTTTTTATATATTTCACTTAAAAAATAATGATAATATCTTAATCTTTGTCTTTTTCAATTTTGTTCAATAATATAAAAATTATAGGCAATTAATGTACGACTAAAATAAATCCAAAAACCTTTCAAAATTTGGCATAAAATGTAAAATCATGTAATTTATCAAATCGATTCCTCCTTCTTCTGAATACTATTTCTATTATATTTTCTAACTAAGTTTCTGACATTCCCTTTCATTCTTTAAATAAAATCTAACATTATAATATGAATGTTTAAGTTTTAATATTAAGGTAACTATAAATTAGTGATCTGTCCTAATTATTTTATTTTTATTTTGAACTGCCAGCCACTACTGTTTCATTAAATATGAATGAATAAGAAAAAAAAAGAATATAATATAATAAATTATAGTTAAAATAAAATATATTAAAAGAACAAATCATTAATGTAATTCAACAAAATGAATAATATTTGTGATAAAATGAATAATGGTTTGACAAAAACAAGTGATGGTATTAAAAAATTTCAAAATACAATATTCGAAAGTTCTTTGACTTTATTAGAACGAATACCAAATTTATGTGAACAATGTTATAGCTTTTGTTGTTGTTCATATCGTAGACGAAAATCGATTGGAATTTTAAGTGAAATTAATACAAATAATAATAGTACACCAATTATTCCTATTAAAATTTCAAACGAAGAAATGTAAGTTTATCGTCTAAGTAAATTTTATTTTATTTATTCCAATTTAATAGTTTTAAGAATATGTATCTATGTCAATCAATTTGAAATGGCACATTAATAAAAATATAGAATCGATATAATTTTTTTTTTCATATAATATATACATGTACTGAGAAAATATATAAAATATAGAATTTTTGTTTCAACAATAATTATAAAATGATCTAAAAATATTAATATTGTTCGTGAGACAAATTTGAATTTAAAAGATAATTTTGTTTGAACATAAATCAATATTTTTCCAATGATTGTCGGACATTGGATGCGTGGAAAACAAAGGTTCTATTCAATTGAAATTAGAACTTAAAATTCAATTTTAAATTAAAATTAGTCATACGGTGCGTCATAGTTTTTTGGTATTACACGATTTTATTTAAAACACAAACTCGGCGTTTGTGCGTTTGTATGTTTATCTGTTTGTTTGACAAAAATTTTAAGTTACACGATTTTATTATTTAAAAACTAAGTATAATTTGCGAATTCAAGAAAATATTTTTTTTATGTAATGCCTTGTTCGCACTTCGCTAATTTAACATGTTCGAAAGGAGTTAAACATCTTTGGAAAATCGACCGTTCAGACGATGTTTTTCGTATGTTAACATGTTTAGCTCTGTCAGATAAAAAATTTCAAATAATACCGGAGATAAGCTCAAAGGAACTGACGGGCCCAAAAAAGTTAAAATATATGAAGTTGTGTCAAGGTTAAAAACTCGCGCGTCATTTATCATGAGTGTATCTCCACCTTTATAAAATTTTAAAGTCAAAAATGGCATACCAAGTAAAAATTAATGCATACTGAATATTGCCTAACAAAATATTATTCAAAAATTACTAATTCATCCCTGAAAATTAACATGTTTTTGTAGAAACATGTTGAAGAACGTGTTTCTGTTTTAATTTTTTTACTATGAAAAAACACCATAAAAAACACCAACGGAACATGTTCGTTGTCCGAACATGTTAAATTAGCTAGGTGTGAACAAGCTATTAGACAATTTGTTGACATGCATATATTTAACTATTAAAGGAAAAGACCAATATTGGTTTTGTCAGAATCCCAAATTTTAATTTTTGATATATGTAATATGTATGCATGTCAAAAAATTTTCTAACATAAAACCATTATTTTGTTCGATTATACTGAATTTTATATTCTCCTTTTAGCATATTTAAATAATAAAATTGTGTTTTTTAAATTTTTTATTATATTAATAACTCTAAGAAAACTAGGATTTTACTGAAATATTCGAGAAATACCAAGCAACCATTAATTATATTACTATTATTATTAAATAAATATTAATATTATTAAATAAATAACCAACAAACCCTTTAGTGTTGTTTCATATGACGTGTAGCATTACATTAATTATTAAAAACAGCAATTTCATTAAAATTTAATATTTTAAAATGCATGTTTCTTTACTTTTTTATTTTTTTATGCAGTTATTCTGAAGCTTATTGAGAAAATTAAAGCAATAAGAAAATTTAATAATATAATGTATGTACATTTTACATATTAAAATTTCTGAAAACTTTGAAAATACATTATACATTATAATACATTATATACATTATAAAAAAAAATTATTTATTTATTTTGTAAATGTAAACATTAAATAAAGAAATGTCAATTTCGAGCTTATTTCGGCCTGAGCAAAAATTAATTAACCCTCAGTTCATGCATTATATATATTACTATCTGTATTTTATAAATACTTTATATATATGTACTAATATTTTATATATACTTAATTATATATTTTGATATATAATATAAATAAATAAATAGGTACGCAGTTATAAAGATTATATAAAAAGTTTGAGTTAGTGTAGCAACCTGACATTTTTTTCATTTTTTCAGGTTAATCGTTAGACTTTCATTTTACATTTATTTTATAGGGTGATATTTGACCTAAGTTTTTGCATTTCAGATTTAAAAAAAAAAAATTTTTTTTTTGGGAGATATGACGATTCTTGTGGCAGAAGGCTTGGAAAATTTTGAAACTTCAAACTATTATCTCTCTGTTGTTAAATTTAAAAGAATATTCTCAGATATCATTTTAAGTAGGTATTCGTGCGGGCTTTCTTTGCAGGTGCTGGCAACTCGGTGTTGCCAGTTTAACCCATAGAGAAACCCTAAAAACACTGAAAAAACAAAAAATGGGTTTTTTCATTTGAATGTACTCCCTCAATTTTTAACCAATTTGGTCACTCTATACCATTTTGGAAATGTCTTCCAGACCACTTTAAAAAGCCGTTTTCGCAGTTTGAAATTTTTTAATGTTTTAGAAGATAATTCACTTCAAAATGACCATTTTTAGCCATTTTCAAAAAAGTTGTACTCCATGATCTTACGTACGATATTTTTCAAACTTCGCAGTCAAAAAGTACATATTTATACCTTTCCAAAGCCGCTTTCGCAGGTGAAATCGGTCCAGTACTTTCGGATTGGCGGCATTTTATATAAAACCAGTTTTGAAGTTTTTTGGTTCGATTTTTGCTCAGTTTTAGTGTTGTTTTTACTGTATATATTTTCGAGAACTGTTTTAAACAGACTCCCCTTCCATTTTACTTTCATAGATATTGTCATATAAGCTTTCAAATTTTTTTTTTTAATGTTTCTTCCACATCAATTTCATTTTCTTTCCAATTTTCTTTTCCAAACTTATAACCTAAACTTTTTGCTATTGTAATTTGTTTTTTCAGTATTTAATCCTATCTGATTTTACAATAATTTCTGAAAGGCATATAGCAAGTTCTATAAAATCGAGTGTCTCCGAACAGGGCTGGACTGGGAATGAATTTAGGACCGGAAAATTCGAATTTTCTTTATAAAAAAATTTTCTCACGCTTAAAAAAAAATTAAAAGAAAACATTATAATTTTAGACAACAGATTTTAGTACCGCCCACCAGGAAACTCCTTCTAGCTTGTTAGGCCAGTCCAGCTCTGTCTCCAAATAATTCAAAATCTCACTCACGAGTTGTTTTGAGTCGCTTTTACGTTTTTTAGTAGTAGATAATTGTTTTAAATTATTCGAATATTTTATCCGTTCATTCGCGTTCCAACATGCATTTCCTTAAAACATGTCCTCATAAATTTTGGTTTTTCACTCATTTTTGTTATGGGTTCGTTCTTTAAAATTGAGTTTTTGAATAATAACGGACATTTTTTTTTTCGTATTTTTTTTAATTTGGCATACCTCTTTTATTTATTATTCGATTCTTAAATTTTTTTTTTGTTAGAAAGGTCTTGAAACGGTCTTTTTTTGGTTTCATTTCTGTAGTACAAATGTTGCCCAAAAGGTGAAGTAATTTTAATTTAATATACAAAATTGGTTAAAACGCCATCTATACAATATTTTCAGGAACTAAAACTTTCTAAAAAAATGAAGGTAAACTCCTCCTGAATCAAAGTCTAGAACATCATGAAAGGCTATTTCGAAGTTTTCATACTCAAAAATGCTTAATTTCAAAGTAACCAAAAAGTAACGGTAAAACCTTAAAAAAACCAAAATGGCGGCAAACTTGTTGAACAAACATAATTTCTAATACCACTTTCTACCACTTTCAAGAATAAAAATCCAATTTTTGCAAAAAACGCGTTTTTGTCAGGTTGCTAAGTATATGTAGGTTACTATTGATATTTGATCAAACCAAAAAATAATGCCTGACAGTACGGTACATAATCATTGTAGATTATAATATAATGCACGAAAACATTTAATTAATTTTGTCTTCTTTTACTTGATTCAAAATATGATTCAAATATTTGTCGATAAGACATCAGCAAAGCAAAGAATTATACATAATTTTGAAAAATAATGTTGAGTTTTTTAATCAATATAATATTTCATTTAACGTGTTTAAAACTTATGAAATATGGCGGTATTTACATATGTACTAAGAGAAATTAACATTAGCGATTTACATTTATGTAGCAATCTTAATATACTAAATTAGAAGATTGTAATTAAAATTGTTCAAAAATTAACAGTATGTTAAATAAGAATAAATAGTTTATAATATTAGGTACGAACTAAAATACTTTTATGGAAGAACATATTATGCGAAAAATGCTATCCCACTGCCGCTGTAGTTTAATAAATCTGCATATTCCAAAAATTTCACGCGTTTTGATGACTTTAATTATACTTTAGTTATTTCCTGTCATGGTATAAAATTCTTATGGAAATAAAAATAAAAAAAAGGAAATTGAAAGCTTTAATAAAGAAAAAAAAAAGAAAAATTTTAGGTTATCCCTAAATCTAAACTTTGATGAATAATTTGCTTTTTTATATTTAAGGTCATTTTCATCATGATTTTATTATATAGTACAACAATTTGAGTAAAAAAAAATATATTATAGTAAATACGAAATATATTTAAATAAATTATTTAATTAAGGTTAAAAAAAAAATGACTAGAAATTTAGATTTACCATGAAAAAAGGGAGAAAATTTAGAGACGAATAAAAAATCTCTAATCTTTTCTCGAAAGTACGTTTAAAAATGAAACAGTCAACACATATAAAGATTTTAACTTTGTATCCATTCGCTAATAATTTTTTTCTTTTAACTTTTAGCAATAAAAAACAACACCATCAAAATAGTAATACTTTAAGCAAAAATGATGAACGAAATTTTCCACCAGAATATCGTTTTATACCTACTCCAATTCCTAATATTCAGCCTGATCATAATACTCATCCAGACTTTTCATCTAACGAGAATACCACTAATGAGTCAAGTGAAATTTCTTCATCAGATGGCGTATTTACAAGCTCCGGCCATTCTACACCTACAACAGCAAATTTCATTGAAGAGACATCAAATCACGTTAAGGAGGTGTCAACCATTGGAACAAGCACTTCTGAAGCAATCAAAGATATTCAAACTGAATTGGATGTAACTAGGCCTCAAAGCTCAATAGTATTTTCTCGGCCAGTATCTTCGTTATCGAAAAATTCATTTATGATTCATGAAGACAACTTGAATAATATTGACGAACCCGACGATTTCAGAAGAATTGAACAAATTGATGCTGAAGAACAACAAGAACATTTCAATGAAAATGATGAAGCAAAATACGAAGGTTTTGGAAGTAAAATAGAATTAAATTCAATTGAATCTGTTATTACACTTGATGTAGAAAATATTGAAAAAGAAAATTCTAATAATAATTCCAGTGATAATAAAAAACATGGTGACGATAAAAATTACACAAACGATACGAATAATAATTTTTCTCAGCCAGATGAAAATTTCGAAGAAGAGAATAAGAATATCAAATTCAATTCACAATATCAAGTGGATCCTTTTGCTCGTTCACCCTCCCCGTTTGAAAAAGAATCACTATCAAGACAACAATCACTTTTATCAAAAAGTTGTGAATCAGTTTACCAGTCACCAAGAAAGGAAGATTTAGATATGCAAAGCACAGGAAGTACAGAAACCAGTACCGATTATCCACCTAGTGCAATCAGTTTAGATTGCCCGTTAGCAAAGACAATAGCCAGCATATCAACTAAGGCCACACAACGAAAAACACCACCACAAATGCTTATGAGAAAATCAAAAACAACATTATTTGGTGGCCGAAATCGAAGAATTTCACCTGTTAAACAGTCATTAAAGTTAAATAAATGTGAATTATATCCTCAAACTTTAATAAAATTCGAAAAACCAAGGGATGGCATCAATTTATGTTTCCAACAACTAGAATCAGAAAATTGGGAAACTGTATTATCCGGCTTAGTGTCAATTGTTCGATTAATGAGACATCATCCAGAAAATTTAGATGCTCATATGCATGTAGCGGCAATACATTTATCGAGAGCAATTAGGAATCTTAGATCTCAAGTTGCAAGAGCCGCTTGTCAGGCTGCAACTGAATTATTTACAATACCCGGAAAATTCTTAGAACAGGAATGTGATGACGTGGTAGGAAGCCTGCTACAGCGAACTTCAGATACGAATAGATTTCTTCGTGCTGACGCAACAAGGGCTTTAATGAGCATGTGTGATAATTTAACACCATCTAAAATATTGCAGTTGCTTACTTCAAGAGGTATGGCACATCAAAATGCAATTGTTCGAACAACTACTGCGAAATTGTTTAACAGATTCATCGATAGAATGGGAATTGAAAGAATCTATGGAATGAATAGAGAAAGTAAGGAAAAAATATTTGTAGCTGGAGGTAATTTATTACTTGAAGGAAGTTTAGAGACAAGATGCTATGCAAAGACACTTTTCAAATCATTATCAGATCATCCGAATTACAATAAATTTTTGTTAGAATATATTCCTGCTAGAACATATCGAAATATTGAGAAGACGTTGAAAAGTATAAAATAAATTTGATGTTATAATTTATTTATTTTAAAAATTTTGCTCAAATTTTATGGTTAACTACAGAACATGTAAATATTTTTTAATCTAATCTTATATAAAGTTTTTATGTATTTAGTACCTACCTACTAGAATTTCGTTTACTATTATATTAATTATTATTATATAATAAGCGAATTTTATACTTTAAAAAATAAAATATTATTATGTATTTTTAAAAAGCTAAACAACTAAATTCATAATGAGAAATGATTAATTTTATATATTTAATTAAGAATTGATGTTATTCATGGGTATTACTGTATTGAAGTATGTAATTAATTTTTGCATTATTAATTTAAAAAAAAAAAACTAAAAGTAAAAGATAAATTTTTCTTTGTTAAAAAAAATCGACAAAAGTCCAAGTTTGTATGTAATAATTTGAATTGTATCGTTTCATTTTAAAATAATACACTCTTGAGTCGAAAGTGGAGAGTGAACTAGGTTATTTTTCAAGCATCACCACAACGATTAGTTTTTATTTATATGAATTTAAGTTGTACATTTTTCACTTATTGGAACTACTATTGGAAGTACAGGCTCTATTTACAGTAATTATTTGTTATTTACTTTTGTACGTTTCGATATCTAATTTAAACAATTTAGAATAAATACCGTCCAACTTTTTTTAATTTTTTTTTTTTAGCTTTAATATTATAATTTATGTAATTGATAATGATGATCATAATATGAAAATAATATTTGTTAAACATTTTTTGTTACTTATCATATATTTAAAATAAACTATGTGTTTAAAAATTGTTAAAAAAAAATTATTAATTTTATGAGAAGATAAATATATTGTAACTTTAAAAATTTTTAAAACTATTTTATTTTCAAACAGACAGGTAGAAAGAGGTACATCTACTTAGTATATTTAGTTCTATAATTTTTTAACGAAAATTATAATACCTAATAATTATGTGACCATACGTAGCACATTACGTGGTACAGTCCCACTTTTTAAGCAAGCGTCCCACATTGCCATTTGTACCACATTTTGTACCACAATTTTCCCGTCAGCCCACATTTGTACCATATTCCTTTGGTGAACATTATAAATGGAGCTCTCAAAAAACACAATTAACAATCGAAACATTAAAAGCTATGCTTATTGTAAAAACCAATTTTACAAAAGATTGTGATACATTTTTAATAATTCTTTTTTTTTTCTATTTAAAATATTATTATAAAAATTATAAAAATGTAAAATATTATATATTTACGATTTTTACACCCGCTGTACCACCTTGACTCAATAGAATTCTGGTCACTTTAACCTATAATTCAGTTTTTTATTTTAAAATATTAAATTTTTTTAACCACCTACCTTTAAATAACAGACTGCGACGCGATCATATTTTTAGTCGCGGCGGCTAAGCAGCGAAATTTTAAATTTTTGGAGGCTGCGGCTAAAAAAAAAATTCTTGATCGCTGCTGCGCCGCTGATAATCGCTAACAAAAAAAAAACCGTTAAAAAAAAAAAAACAAAAAAAAAAAAAACAAAAAAAAAACAAAAATTTTCGTCGCTGCTTGGTTTTTTTTTTTTTTTTTTTTAATTTATATGGCTGCTAGCGATCGCTTTCACGTAAAAATTTGGTCGCTGCTGCTAGGCCAAAAAACGTCGCTGCGTCGCTCGCTCTAGCTCGAAATTGATGATCGCGTCGCAGTCTGTTAAATAAAGTTCCACACTCAAAACAGGCAATGTAATGAATTTGACCCTTACATTTGAAGCTCATCCTGTAGCCCCAGAATCGGGTAAGATAACCTGTAAAATCTTGGACGATGTCAAACCTATTCGTCCATGGAGGCAAATTGGTACAAATAGCTAAGCCAGTAATAGATTAATGCTTTGAATTGGATTCACCAGAAATTTCGAAAGTAAAAATATTATTTTGTTTTCTATAAACTGTGCGCAGACAGCATTTTATTTATTTTTTAAGCGATTAAATGAAGTTGCAGCTTTTTGCGACTCACTGCGCCGTTTACAATATTTTTATTTATGTTTTGACACCATATTTATTTTTTCGAATGTTATCTTCAAAAAACAATACGAGGGAAAAAATTTAAATTACAACATTAATAAAAACAAGATAATCAGTGCATCGACGAGTAATAAATTAATTTGTTTTTAGGCTTATTATAAAATTCAATTTATTTTTTTTGACAAATAATTTACGTTTTCTGTAAAAAACCTCAGCAGGACTAGAGAAGAACAAGAAAAAACTTTGACTCTTGTGTGAAGCACAAAAAAAAAAATTCAAAATTAACCCACTAAAGTACAACAAAAATGGATTTTTTTAACAAAAATCACAATTACAATAATATGAGAATTGGTGAAAAAGAAGAAGTACCGAATCCATTAGAAGATGACACAGATAAGAGGACTTTATTTGTTGCAAATTTGTCTGAGAAAATTACCGAAGAAATTCTATACGAGTTATTTTTACAGGTCAGTAAAATTATCTACGTAGGTATAACATTTTAGTAACACTAGTTTGTTATTCGATTTAAGAGGCTAGTAGTATTCTATTAAATCTGGAATCGCTTTATTTCTACTTATAGAGTTCAGCTAAGGTACTCAATAATGTACATAACTTACTTTTAGGTAGGTACATAGATTCTAACTTAATACGGTATTATCGAAAAACGAGTAGGCAGGCATCTGGGTATTTAGCTATATCTGTAGGATCTAATACCTATCTACTTTCAAATGAATCATAAACATTATATATGTTAAGATTTTTAGGGTTTGAAAGAGAATTAGTCCAAACTATGTACTTGTCCAAAATAAGAGAACTCCAATATTTTAGAAAATTTAATGGTAGGTTGGTAGGTATATAAATTCAAACTAGAGCTACCGAACTAAAAGTAATCAAAGCAAATCAATGTTATCGCGAAGAACATATTTTTTTGTTTACACCTCAAAACGAATGCCTGTAGTACCTAAGAAGTGTCTCGCCTTACTCAAAAACAATATTTTTTTATTTCCTCTATTCAAAATAAACCTAACATTAATTCAAGTTTTTTTTTTAGGCAGGTCCAATTTCATCTTTACACATACCCAAGGAAAAAGAATCAAAAAGATTAAAAACTTTTGGTTTCATAACATATGCTCATCGTGTAACAATTCCATATGCATTGCAATTATTTGAAGGCATAAAATTATTTAATAGAAACTTGGTGATTCGATTGAAAAATTCTGCAAATCAAAACGATTCACAGTCTCGTGTAAATAACATGAGCGTTTGCAGTACTAGTAGCAATAATAATAACGATAACAATTATAGAATGTTTGATACAGGATGGGACTTTAACAATACACTAGCTTTGAGTGCCAATTCAATGATGTTAAATAATTCACTACTTTGCGGTATGAATAATAATTTAATCAATCAGCAACCATCTCTAAACCAAGTGAATCTTATGTTACTGGAAAATACAAAACAACATTTAGAATTATTACAACGAATTGGAAATAATAATCCATTGCAAAAAAATGATCCACCTCCAGAACGCCGAGATCAATTTCCATATCGTAATGATCGTCACCAAGAAAGACATTTGAATAATAAACCGTATAATCGATCAAATGATCGTCGTAATAATTATAATAGACGAAATGATCGTGATTCAAATCAAAGAAACCGTAATCGAAGATAACTAGAAAAAACTTGAATATTGATCAACAGAATTACAATTTGCCTGATTTTAAGAAAATCAAATAATAACTAGAATGGAAATAAGTTTTATTTTTTCGAAGATCTTTTACAAATGTAAATTTATAAAAAATAAAATTTTTTAAAATTTTGAAATCGGAACATTTTTTTCAATAAGATTTTTTTGTAATATCATACGTACATTAGTTAAACGTTAGCAGTTAGCAAAAGTTTGGGAACTGTAGTTTTCTCATTTATTGAAAATTAGTTTGGGCTGCATAAACCGTATTTTGGAAATCACGCAAGAATCAAATATTAGAGTTGGTCACGATTGGATATGACGGAGGGATGGTCTACAACACGGTCATACCCGAAAACCCTTATATAAAAAAACAACCAATTTGGTTTCGAAAAACAACTACAAATACGGAAAGCAAAAAAAAGGTATCCAATTTGGTTCAGAAACAAAGTCATAATCGGTAACTAAAGAAATATATAAAAATTTCTTCCCGTATTAATATAGATATAATTTTGTGACTGCAGTCAAATTATACAATTGAGATAATCATGCCTTTTTCTAAATTTTTGGAGCAAGACTATTCTTTACTTCTTTTAAAATGTTTGTTGGCTTAGTTTGATTTAGATTTTGATCTTTTTCCTTTTGACATATGTTTAATGATATATATACATACATTGTTGCAAAGGACATTTTTTCTTATATATTTTCAAAATATATAACTATATAAGTGATATGTTCAAATCTGATCTGAGATAATGTAACTTCATTTCTGCTATTGTGTTTTCTACTACTTCATCCTCTTTCAAGCCATTGTAGAAGTTATTCAAGCTCCCTTTTAGGCCCACATTATTTTAATATTATTAATATATCTACGATTGAATGATAATAGTGGTTTCGTATTTTCAATGTACTAAATACTGATTGTGTAAATAGAAATCATATTAAACGCTATGTGTTTAAGTTTTAATTTAAGTTTTAATTTAATGTAATTTAACTAAAAGTTTTTGATAATTTTAATTCTAAAATTTTTTGCATGACATATTTTAATTGTCCGAAATCAACAAAGTTAGATAATAAACAGTCTTCTCAAATTCAGGGTCCAAATTCTATAATCATGTCTCTCATTTTTTAAGAGGCATAATATTATGTCTTTTAAAAAATGTGTTGCGACAGATATTTTTTAAGACATAGTTAAAAAATTTCGCCCCTGTTTTGATCTTTGATAGTTACTCGAAAAAATTAAGGATAAGATTTTCAAAAGAATTCCAAAAAATCTCAATAAAACTAAACTTATTATTATTTTAAATAAAATTTCGCCGCAGAATAGTTTAATTTGTTTAATAATAAATTTAAGGCTGCACTTCTTTTCAATAAAAAAATTTTTTTTGGTCTATCAAGTGTTTTATTAAAATCCAATAATAAATAATGTATAGATTTTTATGTTATATATATATATTTTTTTTTTTATTAAAAAAAAGTACAAGAAACAAAACAATAATGAATAATTTTTGAATTTATAATAATACAATATTAATACCGAAACATTATAGAAAATGGAAATTAATATTACAAAATTTCCCTCTTATTTCTATTATTATTTTTTAAATATACGAATATTTTAATTTTATTATTATTCATGAATTGTTATTGAAATTTAAAATTTATAGAGAAGTTAAAATAATTAAAACTAAATAACTAATATTTATTTCATTAACTAGGTTCGCAAAAAGTCAAATGAATTGACTGAATAAACAGAAGTCACGACATGTTACCGGTTGTAAAGATGATAGTCTAGCCGGTAATTTAAGAAAGTTATTTTATTTTTTTCTATCTAAATAAATCTAAACAATATGGTTGATTAAAATTTTCTTTTCAAGTATAAAACGGTTTTTCAAATTAATTCAAGTTGACTCTTAATTTCAATCTTTTTTCTAATTCACTAATTAATACGAAACAAATGCTACCAACATAATTTATTAGAAAACAAACAAATTAGTCTTCACTAAAATTTAATTTACTATAAATATTTTATTCCTAAAATATAAGAAAGCATACATAAAAGACTTCTTTAAAATTTCATTTAAAATGAAAAAGTTTATTAAAAATAATCGCAAAAAACACAAAAAAATATTTTGTGTTTTTTAAATATGATGACAAAGATTAATAAGTTCTAGATTTAAATACATATTTGACATGTAATAACGCTTTGTGTTAATGGAGGCCAAAAAAGTTTAAAACGGTCTTAGCAACTGGTATCATAATTCTTTAGATATTTGGTTTTAAGCAGTCAAAGTATTATCGCATAATTAGCATAAGGAAAATTAAGTTCTTACAACAAAAACTATAAATAGATATATAAAATTTTTTTTTTAACTTCACATTAATTAATTATTTTATCATAGAAAAGTTAAAAACGATTGAAATAATTAGCAGTTGATCATCGTCAAACAGATATTAATCAATTCATGATAATTTATAGTTTAATAATTATATATACAAATTTTTAGAAAAAAACATTTTTTTTGTCATTATTTTGTTACCAAATTCTGTCATATCCTGAATTTGATTTGATCTTTGTCGGTAATTTTACTTCTAAATCCATTTTTTCTACTCTAAATTACTGCCATAATCGCACATTGATTTTAACTTTCTAAATAATGCATTAGCATCTATTAATTTAATATTTAGATGAGAATGGACTAAATAATTTTAAATATAATTTTATTAGTATTACAGTTTTTCTTTAAAAAAATTTCAACTAATCTAGGAAAGGCTATATTAAGTAAAAATTTTGCGTATAATTGAAAATATAAAGAAATAAAATGTTTATTCATAATATTAGTTTCCTCCTTCAGGCTTAACGCTACGCCTAAGTATAGCTGCAGCTAAGTCTTGTTTCATTGCTGCTTGAGCACGTTGATCAGATATTCTAAAAGAATAAAAGTAAATAAATTAATTCAACTAAAATAGTAAATATGTATGAACAAAATTAACTTACGATGCAATACTTCGTAATCCATTGACAATATCTTTCGTTTTGCCAAAATATATTTCATTCAAGGTGTTCCGTATTTTATTTTCCATATCTTCAACCATTCTACCAATATTTGCAATGTGCGGTGAAGCTTCACTCACATTACCATCTTGCTCAATTTGACGAGTTAGAGATCCACCTAAATTCATAGTTCCAGAACCTAAAAATACAATCATTCAGACAATCTCAAAAACATTTTTGTGTAAGCCCATAACAAATTGTTTTATTCGATTTTATAGGTTTGCCGTCAAGAAAATTATTTTACCTATAGTAAGTATAATTTACCTTGTTTATTTGTTTGCAGCCACAACATAACAGTTGATGTTAGTTTATAGTGGGCAGAACGCCCTGTACTCTTCTCTTGAACTTCAACCACGTGAATTGAATCCCAGCAACCTCGAATCTTCTTACTACCGTCACCTGCCTTTTTTATTAAAATCACACCGGCAAAACCATGATCTAAATCCCACAAATAAACAGACGAAACACCGCCTTCATAATACCTAAAAATAAAATTAAAATCGGTAAGTAAGGCAGGTACAATGAACCTTTTTCAGCTCATTTTGATTCATAATGGAAGGTTGACTATTTATATAGGTAACTAGTGAAGTTTAACCTAGCATTTAGACTTTTTCATCTTATATTCATATTTGCTTTTATTTTCAAACTATGCTAAGCAATAAGAATAGTCAGCTATGAAATAATTATTGAAACTATTATTTAATTTGGTTATAATTCTAATAAAATTCTTACATATCACGGTACTGATCAAATGCATAATTTGCCTCAACTTCTAATTTACGCAAACGTTCTGATGGCATTTGTCCATCTTCTAATGGTGGATCATAAATATTTGACCATGGAGATCTGTATGAATCACCGTCACGATTATAATCGCACAACAAATAATCTTTTCCATTTTCCTTGTCTTTGGCAATTTTCAACGGCTGATCAACCGATGATAAAAGATCTTCACAAAGAGTTGGAGCTAAATCTATTAAATCAATTAGATTTTTTTCAATCTGTTGAGGCGGCAGCCTTCGCATCAAATCTAATGCACAATCCATTTGAAGTTCGGTCTTCAAAAACAAAAAAATTAAAATTTTATTTGTTAATGTGATATTAATTATATAGGTGGATTAGGAGTTGGGTTAGGTAGGATGTATATTAGTCACCAATTAAGTGAGCCAGTTCAACTTGAAAATTCTCAACCCAGAATGTTATACCTAGTATGTTATAGTACACCTTTTTCACGAAGCTGTACTCTGACTCGAAAATAGGCACAAGAAAAAGAACCTGCAAATTTTATTTATATTTCGAAAGTTTTTTAATGTTTGGTGTTAGGTCAGTTTCGGTTATTATTTTTTTTCTACTTCATATTGGGTGTGACAATTTATAGACACAAACTATTCATTGAATAATTTCATAAAGAAAAAATAACAAGTAGTGTAGTCACCATTTTTTTGGTTATCACAGTTCCTTTTTTTTTTTTTTAATCTTCTTTTCTTTCCGTTTAGATTAAATAAGAAGCAAAAAATTTATTATTCTTAATAGTTATTTTTATTTTATAAAAAAAAAAAAAATTACTAATTTTATTAATTTAAAAAAAAATTAAATTTAAAATATATAAAAAAGGCAAATTTCTTTTTAATATCTTTTTGACACTTCTTTTAATTAAAAAAAAAAACAAGATGACAAATTCTTTGTGTTGTGTACAATTGGGCGCACCAGTTAATTATAAAAGAAAATCAGCTGTTCGCAGTTTTGGATTTTAAAAGAAAAACTTAAAACGTCACATCAAAGCAAAACAATGACCAATTTTTCACAGTGAGGGCTCTTAATGCCGTATAAAATAAAAAGCTTTGCGTAGCTTTTAGCTTGGAAAACCACGAATTATAAGATATTTTATGATTTGACTAAAATAAAATTTTAAAAATTATTATAATAAATAAATTATTTTTTAAAAATTAAAACTTGTTTTTCATGAATCGTGCTTTTAAGGGGTTTAAAATTAAATCGATTTGTGTATTTTTAAAGTTAAATGAACTATGAATTTTCTCCTTTTTTTTCTTTTTGTTTTTTTTTCTATGCGAGAAGTTTGTGTAGGTATTTAAAATATTTTGGGGCTCCTCAAGCCTAAGAGGCCCCATACGATTACCTTTGTTGCACATGCAATGGCACCTGAATACTTAGATTAGATAATATGAAATTTTATACAATTCACAGATTGAAGAGGGACACTTTTATTGTTTGTGTTATTGTTATATTTTCGCGCTTATAATTTAAACGTTAACAGAAAATTTGAATTTGAATGAAAGCGCGGAATCCGATTTCCAGTAGTTAGGATAGATAGGTTGAGAAAATACTTACCTATCCATTTACTACCTACATTTAACAAAAATTGTTAGCTTAATGAGGAATTCTTCTAGTCTTCAATACCTAAGTAGGTAGGTGCCTCCTTCAGTATTTTTATTAGTGCTTACTCGAAGTAAACTTTTAAAGTTCAACAGTTTTTAATTTTTTATATTTAAAACAATAACATTTTTACTCAATAGGTATATGTATGCATATTAGGTACATAAATTCCAAAACTTAGATCTCAAAGAGTTTGTTTTTAAACTTTTAAATTTGAAATGAGATTTAAAAAATTAAATAAAATTACTATGTGGTATTCTATAGCAAAAGTTCCTTCAGTCTCATGATTAAGCAGAAATTTCATTCATAAACTTTATTAATCTAATAACCACAAATAAACTCTAAATTTGATACGAACATAGTTTATTTTTTTGATTAAAGATTTTGTATTTTTGATTTAATATTTTTTAAACGATTAGCCTAGCCAAGCAATTCAAAATCAATAATGCGTTAATTTTAAACTTAACTAAAAAAATTCCTTTTTTTTTTATTTCTAAACCATTTCGAATAAAACGAAATGCCAAAATCTATTTTTAATCTTAACAAAAAAAAACCATATGATTTTCATAAAATGAAATCTGTGCTTAGATATATTTAGATATACTTACCTAAATAAAAATAAAAGATAAGGTTTTCGAATTCCATGAATTTATTAGAAGTTAAATCTAATGATAAAATTGGACGTCATGTTGTGGTTAAAGAAAACATAAGTACAAATTTTGCTGTTATAGACATATAAAGTCTGTAATTTTAACTTGCGATATTTTTTTTTGCTTGCAGATCAAGGTACCATTGTCGTTGATGAAATCCCATTTGGATTTGGTCCAAAAACAAACACTGCAATAGTTTGTCTGGGATGCTATAGTCTTTTGACTTTAACCGATGAAAATAAATGTCCAATTTGTACATGGCCATTATGTAAACAATGTCACTATCAAGATAATGAACACACATTTAATGAATGTAAAGTGTTTTATGAGAATAATGTTAAATTTTTTTGGAAATTTTATAATAAAAATGAAATATGTCTTCAATTAGATTGTATAACCCCATTACGGTAAGTAAAGGATTGATTGCGTTGTAACATTGTTTTCTTTTACAATTTTATGCATAAATTGATAAAAATCGAGAAGATCAGCTCAGAACAGCTCTGCCATCTAATTTTTTATTAGAAAAAAAATTCTTAAAAATGCCGGTATTTTTTGTTTTCATTAACTCACTATACTATCCGGACCAAGTTTTTACAAAAATGCTTTTTAAAATTTGTTATCCCATTTACATTGGGACCATTCAACGTCCTCCTATTAAACTAGTTCAATTTTGATTTATTTAAATATTAAGAAACTGTATTAAAAACGTAATGTTCAAAATTGAGAGATAAAACGATAGCAGAAAAATAATGTATGTAATTAGAAAAGAATAATATATAGAAATTTTTGGATTTCCATTTATTACACCACGGTAATAGTAATATTATATGAACTTGACATTCGTTTTTTAATTCAAAGAAACATATTCATGTTCATTAATTCAAAATTCTAATCCAACTAAAATGAAAATAATTTTGTTTGTGCAAATAATAAATAAAATTAAAAATACATCACCATAGATCAAAGAAAAAAATTTTAATACAAGCAATTTTGAAATTAAACATAGTTCATAATTTTATATAGAATATAGACATTTAACATTCAGATATATTTATTTTAATATATATAAATATTGTAATTAAATAAATTTATCGATGTATGTATTTTAATGGATGAAAAACAAGGCACATAAATTATTTTTCACTAAGAGCAAACAAAATGTATAATAGTGTTGTAAAGAAAATTAGAAATGAAATAGGTATATAGTCAATTACACAAAATTTACTAAAATTAAATTATAAAAATAGTTCAAAAGCACAAAAAAAGGAAATATTTAATCATGTGTATTTACAAAATTATATTTATTGTAGGCCTTTTGGTAGAAGGGTAGTAGAGTAGGCTACAGAAATAGTGATAAATGTAAGCTGTAAGTTTGTAAGTTGTAGGTTTGTGGGTTGTAAGGGGCAAGAAAAAAAGGAGGTGTGTGTTAGTTTTTGGTTGAAAGAACTGGTAGAAACGTGTAAGAAAAATGAGTTTGAAAAAATCGGAAGAAAAAGAAGTTTAAAATTTTTGAAATAATAGAGAAAATTATTATTGATTTTATTGTTGAAGATTAAATAAATAATTAAAAATAATAAAAGTTGTCTAAGATATTGAGAACTGGAGTAAAGGATTAAAAAGATATTTTGAGATTTAAAAACTTGAAAATTAGAATTTTAAGAAATTTGTTAAAGTACTTGTGAAATAAAAATTAAGAAAGTCGAAAAAAAAAGAATTTAAAAGTTACAGTCTGGAAAAAAATTATAATTGGAAAACTGAATTAAATAAAGAAAACTTAAAATTTATTAAAATTGTGCTTTATTAATAAAACGGTTCCCTAAAGTTATCAGGAAAACTGCTCACAATTTTCAGGTGTGGGGTTCAGAAAAAAAAAAATTTTTTTTTCAACCCAAACTCCAAAGATGTTTCCTATTAACTCGTATCGTAAGGCAGAACTGTCAAGAATGTGCAAAGATAATAACATAAATTATAAAGGAGAAAAAACAACATTATACAGGAGATTAACAGAATTTATGGACTCAAATCGCATTCCGATTGGAAGGGACGAAGATAACAACGGTAGCGGAGCAGCAAGGCAGACTCATGAATTTTTCTCAACTAGTCAAGCAGCAGTCGGAGCTAATACCAGTCAGCAGTCATTAATACAATTAAAGGAGATGGAGCTACTACAAAGAGAAGTTGAAATATTGAAAATGGAGAAACAAATTGTTCAAAATTTACCACCAGAAAAAGTTGGAAAAATTAAAGTAAGAGAAGTTAGTGAATTATTATCGGACTTTAATGGAAATGACAATTTTATTGTATGGTATCATCAAATTATTAATATTCAACGAATTTATCAGAATATCAGCGACGAAGAGTTAAAAATTATTGTTGTGGGAAAGTTGAAGGATAGAGCAA
Source organism: Hybos culiciformis (assembly GCA_964007475.1). Lineage (NCBI taxonomy): Eukaryota > Metazoa > Arthropoda > Insecta > Diptera > Hybotidae > Hybos > Hybos culiciformis. The sequence goes on from OZ023273.1 coordinate 108,738,373, forward strand.
TAAAATGGTTTCATTCAAAAGCAGAACATATTAATTTGACTTTGGCGGAACTATTAACAGAATTGAAATTGATGTTTGATACTAGACCTAACAAATTACAACTACGAAAGGAATTAGAGGCTAGGGTTTGGAAGTCTAGTGAGCCATTTTCAGCCTATTATCAAGATAAAATATGTTTGGCAAATAAAGCTAATGTTGCGGATAATGACGAGCTGATTGAGTTACTTATTGATGGTATTACTAATACACAATTAAGAAGACAAGCCAGAATTCAATCATTTGAATCAATTCAAGATTTACTTAGAGCTTTTTCAAAATTAACAGTTGATGATATTTCAACTCAACGTTCAAATTCTGAAGGTAAATTATTCAATCCTAACGAGATAACCTGCTACAATTGTGGTCGTAAAGGACATATAGCAACAAAATGCAACGAACCGAAACGAGAGAAGGGATCGTGTTATAAATGTGGAAAACCTGGACATGTGTTCAAGAATTGTAATGAAACAGAAGCAACAGAAGGTCCAACAACAACAACAAACAACATTTGGAGCCTGGATGAAAATGAATACAATACTGAGGTTGGTTTATATGTCATTCATCACAGTGAAGGTAAATTAGAAGAATTAAATTTAAATGCATTAATAGATACTGGTAGTGCGGTATCCATTATTAAGGAAAATTTTGTAACTAATTTTGAAAGTAAAGAAAATTATAAAGATTACTATGGAATAAATAATTCAAAACTTAAAGTATTGGGAATCTTTTCAACTTTTATAAATATTTTTGGAAAAATTAAACCGATTAAATTACTGGTAGTTCCGGGTGACACCATGAGTGGTGACATTATAATAGGAAGAGACGCTTTAAAAAATTTCAGTATTAAAATAAGTTTTGATGAAATAAATTTATTTACAGAAGTTGAAGGGAATCCTAATTTTATTGGTGAAAGGGGAAATTTCGGAAAAAACAAATATGAGGAAAATTCTTTTGATTTTAAAAAACAAAAAAATTGTAATTTTAATTTAGATTTCGAAAATAACAAAAATGAGGAAAATTCTTCTGATTTTGAAGAACAAAAAAATTGTAATTTTGATTTAGATTTCAAACAAATTAAAGGAAAAACTTTCACCAATAAAGAAATTAAAGAATTAATGAATATTAATGTAACTGAGTATGATGTAAGCAAAATTGAATTAAATACTGAAACTGATTTAAATTTTAAAACTATAGAAAAAATTAATAATTTACATAAAAATTATATCGAAAATTTTTTTGAACGACAGACACCCAAGACAAAATGCGAAACGTCAATTACTTTAGAGAGAAATGAATATTTTGATTCTAAACCCAGACGCCTAGCATATAAAGAAAGAGAAGAGTTAGAAAAAAAGAAAAATAAAACAGAATTTGCTTTAAATAATAGTTATTCTAGAAGTATAAAAACCACCCCTTCAAAATTATTGGTTGGTATAAATCAGAGAGGAGATTTTTTAGATAAAGTTAAGGAATTTTTAGAAAATTATATTTTAGACGATGAGGAAATTGATTTTGAAGAATCTCGAAATAAAGCCGCCGATAATATTATTAAAAATCAAACTTATAATGAAATAAAATTTAATGAAAAAAGAAAAGAAGCAAAAATTTATGAAATTGGTGACTTAGTCATGATCTCAAACGTTGATACAACAATCGGTGTAGACAAAAAATTAATTCCACGATATAGAGGCCCGTATGAGGTACAGAAGGTTATAGGAAATGACATATACTTATTAAAAGATGTTGATGGGTTCCAGATAACTCAAAGACAGTTTTCGGGAATATTCGATGCATCTCGCATGAAGCCTTGGTTGTCTGTTAAGAATTAAAAAGAAATTAATAATAGGAAAATTAGGATAAGTAAAGTACGGTTTTTTGAAACTCATAATTCGAGGACGAATTCAGATCAGGTTGGCCGAGTTGTAGGCCTTTTGGTAGAAGGGTAGTAGAGTAGGCTACAGAAATAGTGATAAATGTAAGCTGTAAGTTTGTAAGTTGTAGGTTTGTGGGTTGTAAGGGGCAAGAAAAAAAGGAGGTGTGTGTTAGTTTTTGGTTGAAAGAACTGGTAGAAACGTGTAAGAAAAATGAGTTTGAAAAAATCTGAAGAAAAAGAAGTTTAAAATTTTTGAAATAATAGAGAAAATTATTATTGATTTTATTGTTGAAGATTAAATAAATAATTAAAAATAATAAAAGTTGTCTAAGATATTGAGAACTGGAGTAAAGGATTAAAAAGATATTTTGAGATTTAAAAACTTGAAAATTAGAATTTTAAGAAATTTGTTAAAGTACTTGTGAAATAAAAATTAAGAAAGTCGAAAAAAAAAGAATTTAAAAGTTACAGTCTGGAAAAAAATTATAATTGGAAAACTGAATTAAATAAAGAAAACTTAAAATTTATTAAAATTGTGCTTTATTAATAAAACGGTTCCCTAAAGTTATCAGGAAAACTGCTCACATTATATAAATAATAGAATAATAATTGAAATTATAATACATAGCCATATTTTAATCGTAAGAAGGTAGTCAGAATTTTTAGAGAAATCGGGGGCATTTCTTTAAGGATTCTTTTAACGACATATACTTTGTACATGTATATATTTATGTACATATCATGTACTAATTTTCATCGAAACTTATTTTCACCTTTCACTCCGAAACGGTGGAAAAAGTGAGGTGAACAATTTTTTCGATCGTCTAAAAATTTATTAAAACTTTTAAAAAGTCTTAAAATTATTAATGAAAACATTTTATATAGGCTAATTTAATATTTATACAAAAATTATCTTTGGTATCAGGACATATAAATAATTAAGTGTTTTCAGTAATAACTACGGGAATTTTGTACATTACACTAAGTTTTAATACTTATAAATTGGGTTTGAGAAACTTATAATAGGTTGTAATCCCCATTCATTTCCAATAAAATTTTGGTTATTTATATTAAATGAAAAAAAAATGTATATTTATGAAGCTACATATTTATTTATTTTTTTTGTATTTTTGAGTTAATTTCTAAATTATTTGCTATTTAGCAATTTATATTTATATATTTATAAATTATAATTATAATCTAATATGTATTTTGTATTAGGCATAGTATAATATACAATTTTGAATGCCAATTCGTAAAAAAAATTAAATCCTTTAACTTTATTTAAAATGTGTATAATTTTGAGAATTTTGTATTCAGATAGAAGAAAGATGAATATTTTGTTAGAAATTATTTATTAATCATCGGTTCGCTAAACTGTTCATATACTTTCCGGTTAAAAAAAAATGTTTAAATATTTTGATGAAGAAAGTTTATTAAATGGGAACGTTTTATATAAAATACGGGAAAACTCGACATTAGGACGTTATTTGGTTGCTAATGATGAAATTTTACAAGGCGAAGTTATAATTGAGGAATTGCCTGTGAGTATGAATGAGAATAAAATATATTAAAATTTTGTGCCTACACACATACTTACATGTACCCATAAAGTTTTTATATTACTAAATTAAAATAATAAAATCTGAATGGTGTACCTATTTGGTTTTTTTTTTTAATGCTAAACAAGTGATATTGTTTAATTAAAGTAGTCTCTAGAATTATGCATAAATGAAATGTGGATATAAAAAAAAAAACATTATTTCTTTATTTATATTATATATTTATTTATATATTTTTAATTGAAAATTGAGGTCCGGAAATAGAAACTGGAATTTATTACTTTTTTTTATTTTATTAATTTTTTTTTTACTTTTATTACTTTTTTTTTTTACTTTTATTACTTTTGACTCTTTTGAGAGCTTTCTTTTTTGGAGATTATTAATAGAAATAAGACACTAAAACGTCTTTTTGGGAGACAATCAAAATAATAAAATAATTTGTTGTAATGACAATAAATTCACTTGTTTTCCTTTAAACGAAGTACCTATTCGGAATAAGATTGTGAAAATTCAAAAAACATTCAATAAATTATAACTTTACACATTATTGCAGTATTCTATTGGACCAATTTTAAATTCAAAAATTGTCTGCCTAGAATGTTATTGTCCAGTTGAATCAGATAATAGTGGCTCTCGGTGCCCTAATTGTAAATGGCCACTATGTGAAAACTGTATTGATGACTTTAAATACAATGAATTAGTTTATCATAAAGAAGATGAATGCACAATTTTGAAAAGAGCTAAATTTCAAAATTTAAATAATAATGACTATTGTCCGCAACTCGATTGTATAACACCACTTAGGTAATTATTTGAATATTGAATTTTTATAAAATAAAATAGAATAAAAGTTTTGCATAATATAATATTTACATACCGCCACACAATATTGGCATAATAGTAGAGAACGGACTTTATTTTTTAAATGTTGTTGAAGTAATGAAATTTCCTAGCTCAGAAAGGTTTTCTGGCTGGGAGGACGTTATTGACATAACGTGTAAGGGTAACACAGAATCTTTTAGGGTCGATAGTTGGAGAGTGTCCGACAAATTATCCTTTTCGGATCATAGTTGGATACTCTTCAACATCAGCTTCGGAGTAGAGACTCCGAAACCCTATCGAAATCCGAAGCGTACGGATTGGAACAAATTCAAAAGAGTGTTACGTCAGAAGATGCCAATTATAGACATTTCTGGCATAGAGACAGAACAAGAATTGGATGTTGTAACGGAGAAGTTCACGAAGGCTATGGAGGTAGCCTTTAAGGTAGCTTGTCCGATCAAGCGCAGCAAGAAAACTCTTCCAGTGTGGTGGAATAGTGTACTTACGATCCTGAGGAAGGCCTCTAGAGATTCTTATAATATCTGCCAGCGGCAGGGATCATTTGAACTCTATAAGGACAGCCTCCGAGAGTACAAAAGCGCAATTAGAGCTGCCAAAAAGAGAAGTTGGTGGGAGTATTGCGAATCTATCGATAGCATTAGCGAATCAGCGAGACTGAGCAAAGTCTTATCAAAAGAGCATTCCAGTCCATCATTCCTAAGAACAGGGGACAGTACGTGGACGGAATCCTCAGCGGAAACCTTGGAAGTATTAATGGACACTCACTTTCCGAAGTGCGAAGAAAGTGTTGACGAATGTGCAACTGTTGATGGCCAACGGAGTGTAATTAATCAAATGGAAGACGTCCGATCTCTAATCACAAGAGAAAAAATTGCCTGGGCAATAGATGGCTTCGCTCCATATAAATCAGCGGGAATTGATGGTATCTTCCCAAAAATGTTGCAGGAAGCCAAGGAGACTGTCACCCCTTGGCTCGAAATTTTGTTTAGAAGCAGCCTTGTACTTGGTCATATTCCACAGTCGTGGAGAAGGGTCAAGGTTGTCTTTATACCTAAGGCGGGGAGGCGTGGACATGAGACGGCTAAAGATTACAGGCCAATCAGCCTATCGTCCTTCGTTCTTAAAACGCTTGAGCGTATAATTGAATACGATATCAGGAAAAAGTTGGAAAGTAATCCTCTTTGTACCTCACAACATGCATACTGTAAGGGCAAATCCACCGAGACGGCACTACATGAAGTAGTTCGTAAAGTGGAAGAGTCAATACAGTACAAGGAATACACGCTAGCGTCATTTCTAGATATAGAAGGGGCTTTCAATAATGTAAGTATTAAAGCAATCCAGGAGTCACTAAATCAAGCAGATGTTGGGACGATAAATTTTTGGATTGGTAATATGCTACGAACAAGAGAGGTTCATGCAAATCATGGCAGCTACCATATGGTCAGGAGTGTGGAGAGAGGCACTCCCCAGGGAGGGGTGCTCTCACCGCTACTCTGGCTACTTGTAATGAACTCGGTTCTAGTTAAGCTCCAAAGAGCAGGAGTGAAAGCGGTAGCGTACGCGGATGACCTAGCGATTCTTGTCTCTGGGAAATTCCTACCTACACTAACAGAATTAATGGAAAGTGCTCTACTTGTAGTGACGAGTTGGGCAAAGGAGTGTGGCCTCAATGTGAATCCAAGCAAGACAGAGCTTATGTTGTTCACAACGAGGACAAAAATACCCTGCTTCGCCCTACCCAAGTTGGGAGGGGTGACGCTGGGTTTAGCTTCGAGGGTTAAGTATTTGGGTGTAGTACTAGATCCTAAGCTTAACTGGAAATATAGTGTCGATGAGAGAATTAAAAAAGCATGTGTAGCTTTTTATTCTTGTAAACGAATGGTAGGGAAAAGGTGGGGACTGAGGCCGCATATGATTCTCTGGATGTACACAGCAATTGTACGCCCAATCCTCACGTACGGAGCGGTAATTTGGTGGCCAGCTGTAGAGAAGGCCTATGTTCGAACCAAGCTGGGTAGAATACAGCGAAGTGCATGTGTGAGCATCACGGGGGCGCTAAGAACGGCACCTACTGATGCTCTCAATGTTCTGCTGCATCTTTTACCCCTTGACTTACATGTCAAAAATCTCGCTGCTTGCAGTGCAGTCAGGCTCCAAGAAAGTGGAAACTGGCTGACTAAACCATATGGTCACAGTAGAATCCTTAGGGATATATCTAAGAATGTGACCTGCACTGAAACTGACTATACCATTCCCAGGTTAGAACTGAAAAAGAATTTTCAGATCGTAATACCGACTAGAAGGGATTGGGAGGTTAATAATATTCTAGAGGGAGTCGACCTAGCTATCTACACAGACGGTTCAAAAATGGACTGTGGTGTTGGTGCTGGGGTGTACTCGGAAGAAATGAATATAGCTAGAAGTTATAGACTTCCAGACAGATCCAGTATTTTTCAGGCAGAAGTACTTGCGATCTGGAAGGCGTGCTGTCTGTTGTGTGACTCGGCTCCGGCTGTTCACAGGGTGGTAATAGCTTCTGACAGTCAAGCGGCCATTATGGCTCTTAAATCACCGGTCGTATCCTCTAAGCTGGTCGAGAGATGCTTAGAACAGCTTTCCCAACTGGCTGAGAGATACGTCGTCCACCTGTACTGGGTCCCGGGACATAGGGACGTCCAAGGAAATGAACGGGCTGATGAACTGGCTAGGGCAGGTTCAGCGCTGGATGTCTCCCGCTCGGAGAAGGTCCATCCACCACTAAACACGATAAAAAGGGATATAAGTCAGTACTTCTTATCTCTAGCTAACAGTAGATGGAGGGCGCTATCTACATGTAGAACGACTAGGAAAACTTGGCCGTTATACGACAAGAAAAGAACAAAAGAGATTCTTAAAATGTCTCGGAAAGACATCTCTAGAATCACTGCAATTTACACGGGTCACTGGGCAGTTGGTGAACATGCTGCAAGACTGGGTATTCCTTATAACCAGAAGTGCCGCAGTTGCGGTCTTGAGAACGAAAAAGAGACTTTAGTCCATTTTATTTGCAAATGCCCGGCGCTTGCAAGATCTAGAAACAACACATTAGGAAACTACCTTCTCGAGGACGTAGATGTGTTAGCCTTAGCAAAACCCAGGGAGGTGATCAAATTTTTGAACACCACGGGGTGGATTTAGCTCTATTATCGCCGCTAGGCCTTGGTTATGAGTGTTAATGGTAGCAAAACGGTGCGAAAGCGCTAATTGGAAACCCCTGTTGGTTCAGCAGGGTTTTCGCCATCTTAACCAACCAATGTTAAGCTATATGGGACCTCGCTAGTAAAATGAAAATATTGTAGAAAATTTTCAAAATTTTATTATCACATTATTTTTATTTCATAGGTTGAAATAAAACTCTGTAAAAGGGTCATATTGTTAGTACGATTGATAAATTAGGACATAGACTGCTGTTATCGAATAAACTATTTAGTTTTTTCTGTTAATCCTATATTTACAATTTTCTAAATGCATCTCTATAATAATTATATACCTATATAAATAAATACGATTGAAAAAATCTTTTACAATATTTCTATTTTAATATATAATATTTATTTATGAATATTAATAATATTACTATACGTGTACAGGAAATAAAAATAAAAACTTTTAAATTAACATAATAAATCATATCTTTTTTTAGAAAAGTGTTCTTTTTGTTTATAAAAGAAGGGAGGGGGGGGGGGGTGTTAAAGTCAAAACTAATTGAGGTAATTCGAAAGGGGAACTGAATAAACGAACTCAGAACTAAAAATTATATTATAATTTCATCTATTTCAAAGTTTAGGTATATGTAATGAAATCTGTTGACCGCATTATTTATTAATTCAATAATAATCCATCATCATCGTTGTATGATTAATTATATTCGATCGCAAAGAAAATATTTTCGAAAAATATCTCAAAATAAAATAAAAAATTATTTTAATATATTCTTGTTTTAACATTATATTATAATACATTAATTGGATAAGTTCTGTTACAACCTAAGGCTATCATCGTCGTACTTTAAAAATCCAAACTTTAAAAATCGAACGCAACAATAACCGAAAATTTTTACATTGTCCAAATTATTCTAATGTACAATAATTTCAATTTACCTAACTAGTATACAAGTTAAAATTTCGTTTTAACAGTTTTTTTTAACATCAATCGCTGTCTTGTTCTAATTAAGAAAAACACGTTATGAATTTGTGGTACTTAAATATACATATTAGGTCCGGTGTTATGTTTTCAATAATATATTTATTTTGTAATTGACTGAAATATTTCATTGTTTTAATGACCGTGGTCGTGTGAAAATAAAAAGCCTTGCACGTGTGATAAGTTAGACATAATGTTTAACAAAATTATTATTTCACGTTTTTTTATTGTTTCTTTTTTTTTTGAACACACAAATATTGCTAATAAAAATATTTTCAGAAAATAAATAAATTTTTTTTTTGGCACCAAAACAATATAATTTACATATCTAGTATTAATTATAATGTTCGTTTTATTTATCTTCATTTTATTAATTTCTATTGTTTTTTCTGTTATAGATATATATATCTACACCAAATGTTTATGACAATTTATTTTGTAAATATTGTTTTTAAAAGATTTTTTTCTTGATTTATTATTTAAAAAAAGGAAAATAAAGAATTTAGAAACATTATATATATATATATGTACTAACTTTAGTTTAACATAACAAGGCCCGTTCTATATAGACAGGCTAGGAATTAGGGCATAGCTTTTGATAGAATTTTGTAGTAATGCTGTTACGTACGGAATATATAGGAGTTACGACCTCAAAAGAGGGAAATGGGAAGAGAAAATTAAGATTTCATAAAATTCCATTAAATCTAATTTTTGCAGAAAATTTAAGACAAAGAACGAAACATTGGACCTCGAAAACTGCAATATGTTCTAGACTTCAATAAAATAACCTTCATATCGATCTTTAAGATTTGAAAAAGAAACAAACAAAATTTTCAAAATCTATTGTCAATGAATCACAGCTTATTGTCTCTAATGAAATTACATTAGTTTGTTTAACATTCAAAGTCAGTTTATAATATAATTATTAAAACTAGAACAAAGAGCTGAATTTGAACCGAATTTTAAAATAATAATTCAAATATTATAATGATTCGAATCCTAAGATTCTGTTTTAAAGTTTCATTGTATAGCAACAAATATAAAACAAATTAGAAAATTTTCTTAGTTATTATTTTCAAAATTTCTCTTACAGAGTTTTGTTAAAAAAAGAATCTGATCCAGAAAGATGGGAAAAAGAAGTCGCTCCGATGGAATATCATGACGAACCAAGAAGAAAAAATATTGAAATATGGAATGCAGATTTACACAATATAGCCAAATACTTGAGAGGTCCATGTAAATTGACTCAGTTTTCTGAAGAATTAATAATGAGAGTGATTGGAATTTTAGAAGTTAATGCATTTGAAGCTAGAACAGTGCTTAATTTTTCAATAAGAGCACTATATCCTATGACAGGTAAAATAAATACAGAATACATTTAGAGTTTCATTTCAGAACATGTGAAAAAAAATAAACATTTAATTTTTCTAGGAATTCTGGCTCATGATTGCACGCCGAATACAATGAGATCTGTTTACCCATCCGATGGATTTAGAATTCGATTGAGAGCAATGGTTGACATTAAAGCTGGAGAACAATTGAAACATTCGTATACGCATACGTTAACTGGTACATCGAAACGTCTAGAGCATTTGAAAAACGGAAAATTTTTTATTTGTCAGTGCAATCGTTGTTCAGATCCATCTGAATTTGGAACAAATTTTAGTTCTATCAAATGTGATAAATGTAATTCAAACATTTGTAGCAAAAATCCTTTTGACAATGAGGCCGATGCCGAATGGATATGCGGTAATTGTGATAATAAAAAAACTAACAAAGAAATTTGGGAAATTATGGAAAAAATTGATGAAGAATTACTAGAAATTCAAAATTTCAAATCAATTAAAGAACGATTAATTTATTTGGAAAAATTAAAAGATAAATTCTTGAAAAAATTACCGAACACTCATTACATTATAACAACATTAAATCAGGACCTCATAGAGAATTATGGCAAAACTAATGTTGAATTGCAAAAAAAAGAGAATCTTTGTCGCCAAATTTTGGAATTATTAAATAAATTTGAACCAGGCTTAAGTAGACCAAGAGCATACTTGAATTTTCAATTATATCAGGCAATATTTCTGTACTCAAAATCAGAATTTGAGCAAAACAATATTGATAAAGAAACTTATAAAATGAAGCTAATGGAATCAATAAAATCCTTGTATGAATGTCAAGATATTTTGCAATATGAGGATCCCACTTCAATGGATGGAAATATGTGTCGAATTTCACTAATAAAATTAAACGAATTAACAAAAATAATGGATAATCTTAAAATTTAATTATTCTTGAACGAAGGAAGAAGGAATGCAGATGTAATGTAATTATGTACTTAATTTCTTAGTATTCCACTTACATACCCAAAAATATCAATTAAATTAATGGAAAAATAAATAGTTCTATTTTTTTATTTTTGCTTCAAACATGTCGATTTATGTGCTTGTACGAGAATATGTTTTAATTCTATTAAATACCAAGAACCTGGAAATCATCAATTTTTTTTTTCAGCCTACAGTTAATGTAGGTTTATAAAAAACAAATCAGTGAATTAACTAGATATTTTAAAATCTTCTGATGAGATTAAAATGAGGTTTATTTTATGTAACCCTTAATAAAAAATAAGTTACTCTTAATACAATAAAAAATACTATGTTATGTAATAAAGTATTTATTGCAATTATTCATAATTATTAAGAGTTATAAAATGTAATTAAAATTAGTTTTAACGAAGAAAACATCAGCATTAATTTAGTAAGTATTTATTAACACATACTATTTTCATATTTTTAATTTTTTTTTCTTAAATCGAGCTAGAAAATATGGATTCGTTTTAAAATTTTCTGATTTACTGGTAGTCTTGTTATTTTTGTACATTATAATGATGTGTCCCTGAAATAAATACCCCATAAATCAAAAGTGGTATTTCAGAATAGACACAAACATTTTCAAATCTAAAATATGTACTGAATTAACTCGAGTTTTGCTTCCATTTTTTGTATTATAATTAACAATGTACATATGTATCTATAACTCAAATTTTAGAAAAATGCGTTCTATCAAGATCACAAAAAACCAATATGATTTTAACAACAAACAAATCTTGAAATTAATTCTTAAAATGCCAATTTTTTTGAAGGAAATTGGGGGCTGATACCCATCATTTGAGCCATCATTTGTGCCATTAAAGGATTAAATTGCATTCCGGGATACGTTTGATTTTGAATATCACTGGAAGCTATATTGTTAATTGGTTTTTTTTTTCGTTTCATTTCAATTTCGGATCTTTCTGCTGAACTCGAACTGGACGAATCAGAAGAAGCGTAACGAATCTTTTTTGATCTGCTTAAGTTTAAAAATTCACTTGGAGTTTTCGGGCGCAATCGTTTCTTGCTAACACCCGAATCTGAAAATGATGTAGGAAAAACTCCTGGTAGTAATTCAGTTTGTACATTCCCATTGCGGTAACTAAATCTTCGTTCAGGATCATATTGAAAACATTGACTCATATTAAATTCCATAAAAACTTGCAGCATTCGTGACAAATTAGCTGGCTTTTCACACATCTTTGCGTTATGATAATTATCGCCACAATTTTTACATATCATTTGACAAAAAAATGAAGTATGCCCCTGAAATTACAAAAAAAAATTGTCAAAAGTACAAAGAAAATTTTGTAACATAAAATGTATTTAATGTTTTTTTTTGCTTACCTTTTTATCGCATAATACACATGCAATGTGTTTTCTATTGATAGTTTCTTCTTCTTCGCCAACCAAATCCTCAATTTTTTCTAAATTTCCGAGGCATATAACTTCTTCTTCTGCAGATTTCTTTTTGCTCGCTTTTTTTTTCTTGTTTTTATTAGATTTTTTTGTCACTTGTGCTTTTTCATTTGAATCGGATGTTGTCTCATCACTCGACGAATTAGAGCTTTTGATACTCTTTTTTTCAATAATATCTTTTTTATTTTTTTTAGCTTTCTCAGACTTTGAAGTATCATTTTTGATTATTTTTTCAACTAAATCTCTTGCTTTCGGACCAGTATTCGAATCAGAACTCGACGATGATGACTTAGATTCTTCTTTAGATTTTTTTTCATCTATTTTTTCCTTCTTAATTTTAATACTTAAAACATCGTGTTTCGGTATTGGTAATTCTACGGCGGCGACGGCTTCATTAGCTTTTTTAGATTTCTTTTCAATTCTTTCTTTTTTGATTTTTGAATTTAGAGTTTCGGACATTGGTTCTGATAATTCTTTTGTAGTTTGTTTTTCCTCATTGTTATCAGTAACTAAAGATTGAATTTCGTTTTTGGATTGATTAAGGGCTGTTGATTCATTAAATGACTCATTTGAATAATATTTATTCAAAAATTCGTAATATCCCAATAAAGGTTCATTATAATTTCCGATTCGCTTATAGTCATCTCTATACTGTTCATATTCTGTTAAATATCTTCGACCCGTAGTGTCTTCTGTTGAATAATTTGCCTCCGACAGTTTGTTATCTTTCCAACCATTTTTTGTACCCCTAAATTTCATAATCCTATTATGAGATCGAAATCCTCGATTATTACTATATCTATCATCTCTGTTTTGATAATTTATTTCCTGATTTTGAAAATTATTGTTATTTTGATTATTATGATTGCGACTTCCTCTTTGCTGGTTATTATTGTTACCAGAACGATTTCTACCGTTACCACGAAATTTCCCATAAAATCTGTTCTAAAAAAAAAGTCATTCTTTGAAAAAAAAAATTAATTAAATAAGAACGGACTAAGTTTTTTCAGAATTTTTTTTTTAATCGATTTAAATCTAAAGAAATTTGGGTGTAAGTGCAGATGACGTGAAACACTCAGAATGGGCTGAAACTTGGTGGGGGGGTAGAGGCGGTGCCCAAACTTCTAAAACTGAAATCAGTTCTTGGGGCTCGGGCCCCGTTTCGGAGATACGGCCCCCAAAGTTTTCATATATTTTTGTAAGGGAATTTTTTTTTTTTTTTACCCGATTGGCCGTATTTTTGGGAAAAGGATAAAGAGGGTGTCCCAAAACAAGAGGGGGGGTGGGGGGCGGCGGGCGAGTGGTCTGGTGACCAACCACTAGACCGGCCGCCCCCCCACCCCCCCTCTCGTTCTAAGATACCCCTATACTCTCTACAAAAAAAATGGGGCAACTCGAGCAAAAAAAAAAAATTGCCTGCACAAAATATGAAAACTTTGGGGGGCCCTATCTCCGAAACGGGGCCCGAGCCCCAAGAACTGATTTCAGTTTTGGGGGTTTGGGCACTGCCTCTACCCCCCACCAAGTTTCAGCCAATTCTGAGTGGTTCACGTCATCTGCACTTTAGCCGAAATTTGTTTTACCTCGGACTCGAAACGAGCACTGCCAGTACTCTTGTCGTTTTTTCTTAAAGACAAAAAAATCGGTTAAGTCTGATTTCTATCTGCAGAAAGATATTTTAATAAATAAAAACAAAGTTTTTTTTTTAACAATAGGTAACTAGGTAGTAAATGAAGGTATGAATAGTATTCAGAAATTTTGGTCTGACAATGGAACAAAATGAGACGGCCAGAGCCGTTTTAATGATTAATTAAAGAAAAAAAAATCAATTTTACATGATCATGTCCTCCTCCTCTCCATCGACTACCATTTCCATGCTGATTAAAATTCGGATTTTCTACGTTATCACAAACACCATTTGTCCAATTTATTTTCTCGTTTTTCGGATTTTCTTCTAAGTTCTGGTATTCCATATTTTTATTTTGTTTTATTTAATAATTAAACGCTTTTATTTTGACTTTATTTATTATTTTATTTTATTAAAAATAATGTTTTTTCGTTAATCTTGTTAAAAGGAAAACAAATAACAAACGAGCACATGGCTAGTGTGCAAAGTCAACGCTCTAATATTAATATAAAAATTCATCAAAGACTTCACCCCAGTGATGCCAACTTGTCTTGGGAAAAATTCCTTAGATCTGTAAAAAAAATTCCCTAGAATTCCCTAGATATGAAGGATTACTTAAACATTTTTTTTGGAGATAGTGCAGATGACGTGAACCACTCAGAATCGGCTGAAACTTGTAGGGGAGGGGGGGGGGGGGGGTAGATGCGATATATTTATCACTATTATCAATTATCGTAGTAAAAAAAAATCATTCCTTATTACAATAAATCGAAGAAGTTTGCATCAATTTTTAATGTTCTTCTGACACCAAAATTTTTTTACAACATTTATCTCTTGAACTGAGACAGCATTCAATGCATTGGGACCGATTACGTTTCTTATTTTTTACGTCATGTACTACTGAAAACACTTTTTCAGTTTCCGCATTAGAATGTAGAAAGCACAGCAACATTTCGCAAGTACCGATATCCCTCAACTTATTCTTTTCAAATTATTAAACTCGGTGGCTATACTAATCCATTCTAGCTCTACAGTAGTAGCGTTCAAGTGTCTGAAACAACTATTACAAAGCAGTTCTAACGATTTTAAATGATCTGGTCTGTCGATTTTTGGGATGAGAAATTCCAAAATTTCTATTAATTTATTATTCAAATTAAACCGAATTGAAAAAAACCCTAGATTTTGTCATTTTTCCCTACATTGTTGGTAAAATTCCCTAGAATTCTTTAAATTCCTTGAAATTCCTAAAATGCTAAAAAAAAATCCCTAGATCTAGGGAAAAAATCCCTAAGTTGGCATCATTGCTTCACCCCAGAAATTAATTAAAATAAACAAAAGCTGGCAGCACTACCGTTTTTATAAAAAAAAACACACGAAGCAGTCATAGAACTGCCGACAGAAGTTAATACTTAATAGCTCTGTTTAACTGGACGCGACGGACGCGACGGACGTGACGTTAAAGACGTAAGAAATATTAAATGTATGGAAGTGTATGGAGACGGTTTAACTGGACGTTGACGTTAACGACGCGACGTTGACGACGTAAAAAATTAAATCTATTTTAACTTTTTACGTTAAGGACGTTGATAATCAAAGCATTCTGTTTTAATGCCCGAATAAATAATAAATTTATTTGAAAAAAGTAGTGAAAGTTGTTTTGTTTACCAAAGCTTACTTTTTAGTTTTACAACGTTGAAGACGTCCAGTATAACTGCAAAAAATTTAATCACAACGTCTCTCACGTTTGTAACGTCACCGTCGCGTCCGTCACGACCAGTTAAACACAGCGGTAAAGATTTAAACTATGAAATAACAGTGGCTACACAAATAATGGGCTGCTCAGTATAAAATGTAAATTAAATTAAAAATCAATTTTATTGAAGGCAAGATTTTGTATTCACTGTTTTGACAGTCCCTCCGTGGCCATTTATGGAACGTAGGAGAACATATAAAATTTTTTTTTTATTTATTTTATTTTATTTTATTTATTTATTCATATGACAATAAAAAAGCCATTCAAGGCTTATACAAATTATTGTTAGAGTACAAGAAAAAGAACTTAAAATAAAATTATAAAATTTTTTCGTAAAATTTGTATGAAAATATGCGATTTGAAAATTTATTTAAGTTATAATTAATTAGTTAATTAATAAAAATGAATAGAAAAAATTTTGAGGTCTGCGGAATATCATTAGCAAACAATTCTATAGGTAGAAATATTTCCATGCATTACTTTTTCATCCAAAATAATTCAAAATATAAAAACACCTAACAAAAAAAAAAAAATTAAGTACAATTTTCAGTTCATAACAAATATAAAAATGTAAAAAAAAATTATTATTGGAAATTCTCATACATTTGGAGTCTAAATAATATTGGTAAGTTTTTCAAATTTAAATTAAAAATAGTTCTTTTTTTTTATACACTTTTTGATTTTGAATTATTTTGGATGAAAAAGTAATACATGGAAATATTTCTACCTATAGAATTGTTTGCTAATGATATTCCGCAGACCTTAAAAATTTTTTCTATTCATTTTTATTAATTAACTAATTAATTATAACTTAAATAAAATTTCAAATCGCATATTTTCATACAAATTTCACGAAAAAAAAAATTTTATATGTTCTCCTACGTTCCATAAATGGCCATAGGCGGCGCTATTTGGACATTTAAACAAGTGAATTCTTACTTTTTATTTTAATTTAAATTTTGTACTGAGCAGCCCATCATTTGTAGCCACTGTTATTTCATAGTTTAAATCTTTTAAGTATTAACTTCTGTCGGCAGTTCTTCGTGTGTTTTTTTCAAATTTTGAGTCGGGAAGACCCTAACTGTAGCTCCCCACCCAAAATTTTTGGTCAGGTAATCTTTATTTCACCGTATATTTTGAGCCCGGCAGGCCCTAACCGTAGCTCCCTATCCAAAATTTTTGGTCAGGTAATCTTTATTTCACCGGAGCTACCTATTATGAAAACAAAAATTTTAATTTTAAATAATTTGTAAACGAAAGATTTTTAAAAAATAATTTTTCGCGCCAAATTAATTTGTTTTTATCAATGACAAATGATTATTGAGTGGACCACTCATTTTTTTGAGTATTGAAACGTCAAAAAACCATGCGCGATTTCGAACTCGAATGTCGAATAAGTCTCCGAAAAAAAATTTTTACCCTCTACAGAATAACTCAATTATATCATTCAATGAAGAAGTATTAACTTCAAAAATGAATTCTGTGCTTCAGGTTCAGACAACACAGAATTTAATATATTATAGAATGGGCAAAATTACATTAGTAATGCATGCAAATTGAATTTTTTTTAGGCAAGCGGGTGTGAAAAAATGAGAAAAAGATAAAGAATCGTACGCATGCATCACTAATGTAATTTGGCCTCATGCATAATTAAAATTATTTTGAGTGTAGTAGCGGCAAGAAAAGACATCTTCAATAAGTTTTTAAGACAATTTATGTTGTTTTAACCTGGGGATTATCTTAGGCAGTAAAACTGCCTTGACGATCAAATTTTTGCGGGCAAATGTCATTTTTCAAAATGTCATTGGTCCGCTTTTGATTTTTCAGATATTTAGCGGACAAATGTCATTTGTCGCGTATTATTTTCCGAATCGCGGACAAATGTAATTTTGATGTCCGCGATACAAAAACATATCGCGGACAAATGTCCAACCCCCGTTTGGACAGTTTACTGTCTAATGTAATCTGGGGGTAAGAAATTACTGTTCGGTTAAGCCGTCAAAAATATAAAAATTTTACAAATAAAGTTTCAAAATTGTTTGTTTATTTGCTGTTAAAATAAGTAGTAAATAACTTGTTGCGGTAACACCGACACCAGTTGTGGAATTGAGGATAATAAACAAATAAATAAAAATAAAAATCTGAAAATTTATTTAAATAAATTATAGATTTATAGAATTAGCCGGACTACAAAAAATGGCATTTAATCGTAATAAAATTCGGAAAAATCATAATAAAAAATTTGATCCTGAAAAATACTTGAAACAGAAAAAAGCCGAGAACTCAACACCTTGGTCTAAATTTAAGAATGAAATTTTAGAAAATGAAAATGTTACGGCCACGAAGTATTCAAACAAAAAATTGGACGAAAATACAAGACGTGAAATGGACGAACAGCGTAGACAGAATCATAAGAAATTTCTAATCGAAACAAAGAAAACAGAATCAACAATTTGGGAAGATTTTTCAACGACTCCAGATCCAGAAACAAAAAAAATTCAAAAAGAAAAAAAGAAAGAATTGAAAAAGACTCGGGAAGAATTCAAGCGAAAGAACTATGATCCCAATAATTTAACAACTGAAAATCGTAATTCAATTCGAAAATGTATCACATCATTAACGCTTCATCAGAAGGGCGGCAGTTTAGAACAGGCAGTCGGAGCAATGAAACGTAGAGGAATATTTAAAAAAAAGAATCCATTCAAATAAATTTTAAATATTTAATTTTTAATGAAAATTTATTAAAAACTATTAAATGCTTTTTTATTTACATCATTTGAAGGTTACCTAGAAGTCACTAGAACTAAACTAAATATAATTATGTATTAATTTTCATTCCTTTGGCTATTATAATGTTAAGAATTAAGAAAATACTTATATGATTGTACAGAAATAGTAGTTATTCTAATATAAATGGTACACCAATAGATATAATAATAATATTATATCTTTTGATACACCTATAGAAGTCACGAAAAGTATAACATTGCTTAATCATCTTCTTAGCGTTAAATGCCACGAAAATTCGAAGATAATAAAACTAAAGTTTACTCCGATTAAAAAATTTTTATAATAGTAATTAGAACAATTTTTAAGATAATAGTAATTAGATAAACTTTTTTTTTTACGAAAACAAAAAATATGAACAGTAATTTGTTCCTATTTGTAAATTAATTTCGAATTTACTCACATCTTATTAAAAATATTATTCTATGTAATTGAACATTTGAATGAAATTCAAGATTTTTTTTTTATAATTTTGGTTTTTCAAGCAATAGGTATATTTGAACATAATAAAAATTATTTGCTTTGAAACAAGGGCAAAAAAAAATTTTTTTTTTAATTGTGCAAAACGAATCAAATTAAAAAAAAGTATATAAAATTTCTCTTCCTGGCTTTTACATGTTTTCTTTAATCCATGGATGTTGCATTACTTCAATCAATGTAATTCTGGTCTGTTTTCGTACAAGCTACAAAAAAAATATATATTAATATTATCCAAAATTTAATTATAAAAAACTTACTCTTGAAATAAGATCTTTGGCTCCTACACTTAAATACTTTGGATAATTAATGTCTAATCGACGAATTTTATCATAAGTATTTTCTGTGTTACTAGATTCAAACGGTGGTCCTCCAGTTAAAAATTCATAACATAATATACCCAAACACCATTGATCAACGGAATCGTCATAGGTTTTACCATCTATCATTTCTGGTGGCAAATAGTCCAGCGTTCCACACATTGTTTTACGTCTAAAAATATAAATAATTATACTTTTGTTTTCTTTTTTTTTTTATTGTTTTTATTTCACATTTTTTCCCCATTATCCCATTGGTCTTATAAACTACGTAAATCACACAACTGATAATTAATCATTCCAAATAAAAGATAATATAAAATTCTTTTTTACAGACATTTTTCAAACTTTGTATAAATTTATTACTTAAATACAATAAGAACGCTTGATCACTGATAGGTATTAGGCGTTTATTTTTTTTTGCACAGAACCCGACAAATATATAGGTATCTAGTCATTCTAATTAAAAAATCTTCAAACAAAGAATTAGCCATCTTTCTTCTCAGAACCTTTGGCTTAATTAAGTTTATTAATTAGATTATTCTTCCGACAAAATTGAGACTAAATAATATAATTAAGACATAAATATTGAAATTAAAAATAAACTCACTTATTTGATCGTGTATGAGCTGACCAACCAAAATCAGCTAATTTAATATTATCATCTGATGCAAGTAAAATATTCTCTGGCTTTAAATCACGATGGATAACATTATTCATGTGACAATAATTTAATGCATCAGCAACTTGATATGTAAACTTAGCTGATCGATGCTCATTAAATCGCCCGTTAGCAGATTTTTTCAAATGCTTGTATAATTCGCCTTGCATAGCCATTTCCAAAGCTAAATAAATTCTTTTCTCGTCGTGAAACCAAGTGTATAAACGCAAAATATTAGGATGTCTAAAAAATATGTAATAATTTAGTTTCATGAATTAATTTTCCACTATTAGTATAGTTATGTAGGTAGGTACCTAGGTATTTAAAAATTACAAATCTTAAAAGAGAATTACAATTTTTATTCATACACTTAGTGCTCAAAAATACATTATTGCAATAACTAATGATAAAAATTTGTACATACTTTAATCGCGATTGAATTTCAATTTCTCGAAGAACTTGTCGTTGAACTCCGCCTTTTTGAATTTCTGATTTAAACATTATTTTCATAGCAACCAAAAATTCGCTATATCTCTCTCTGGCAATATAAACTCGTCCGAATTTGCCTCGTCCTAATGCAACGCCAAGTTCGAAATCACGGGGTGACCAATCGTATCTTAAAAAAAAAGTTTTTTTTTTATTCACTTAGCTTGTTAATTGATGCACGATTCAAAAACAAACTTACTTCTGACCATAGGCGGGATGTTGCATCATTTTGCAGGCAATGGTAGTCACCTCTTCAGCGTAATCTTCAGAGACCTTACCTAATAATCGAGGAAGATCAGCTCTACGCGGTATTGGCATTTTTTCTTTATTATATTTTTTTTTTAATTTAAATAAGAAATAATAAAAGAATATTTTTATTTTGATTTATTTTTTCTAAAATACTTTTTCTACCTTTTATACTTTTTACTACACTTATTATTGGCGCTCTACTACGACGACAGTTGTTGAAAAACGATGCTATTTGAATTGAAAAAAGTAAACAATCAAAAAGTGTTACCTTATCACTCTCTGCTGACAACTTAAAAAATGTACAATATTAAAAATATGATTTTGAATTTGATTAGTGTTTTCGTTGCTAGATAATAATAATAAAGTCTTACTCAAAGGAATCTATTGCTTCGAATTTTAGCACGTTGGTTGGAAAATGAACTAAATGAAGAAAATGAACAATTCATACGTTTTTATGATCGGGTTGAAACAGAGTTGGGTTTTCGTCAAGTTGAAAATTTTATATTAAAAATTAACTCAACGAAAACTTAACTGCATTTGATTCTTTCCCATAGATAGGTAAACCTCTTTCCCATAGATAGGTAAAAGAATCAGATAATTCCTATATGTAAATGCATAATTATGTCCAATGAAATCAATTTTTGGTACCTAAGTTAAATTTTTAAAAATTTATTTCCCAGAAAAAATTAAAAATTTACATTCAATATTCTACAATCTCTCTTTGCCAATGTATCCTTGTACACTTGTATTCCTACATCAGTTTCTTTAATTCCTTCGTTTCTGGTTGTTACAGATCCTCCATTCAATTTTCTATTGGATTTTTTTTATAACATGTTAAAAATTCAATTTTCTATTGGATTTTTTTTTTATAACATGTTAAAAAATTAATGTAATAATCAAAAAATCATTTAAATTATATTTTATTAAATAAATATTATAACAAACAACGTACCTGGAATAATATAATACATAAGCTCATAAGCTATTATGGTATTGGACAGAGAAGTATTTTTTTGTACCTAAACTACCCTACGAAAACCAAATTTCTTCTAAATGATCAATAGATCATACACTCTTTGCCTACAGTGAGTTTTTATAAATTATCTTATCTGAAAATTGTCTAAATTTTTCATGACAAATTTTTATATTTGTACTTAATCCTAATAATCCTAATATTTTATTGCTTGTACCGATTATATACAATTATACATAATATAATTATTGTGCTAATAGAAAACATATTAGAAAAAAAAACAAAATGAGATCATTTAATTAAAAAAGAAATTAATTTGATAAAAATAGGTACCAAAAAAAACATTATTTATCCATCCATAAATTAAAATCGCAAACTTTTACCATTAAATAAAGCGTAATATTTTTTATTCATTATATAGGTTCAGGTATTTATTTCATTAGAAACAGACTAGATACAAAAAAATGTAACAAATTATTTTTTTACATATTAATAAAATTTTAACTGAAAAAATAAACAGATTTCAATATTTGATTGAGGTCAAAATCTCCTTTTTTTGGTAATTGATTTAATGTTATATTCAATCTTCTTTTGGCGAAACCTTGAACAGATCCATCACTACTTAAATCTCTGAAAATAGTAGATAATTTATTAAATTAAGATTAAGAATGTTATGCTTCTTCAAACATACTTTTCTCTATAACTATATTTTTCAACCATAAACTTTGACAATTCCTCTAAAATAGGCTGAGAATGAAGAGCAACAAATTGTTCTCTACAAATCTAAAAATAAAAATTATTATATAGATGTATTTGAGCTGAAGAAATAATCTTGATAGTAAAGAAAGTATGTAGTATTATTGTAATGAACCTTATTCATATCTGGAACAGTACAAGCATGGGTCCAAAAGCAATCATGCACCGAGATAAATGTAATCCCATGTCTTTCACAATGCAGCGAAGTTAACATCATGTGACTGGAGTCTAACGAGTGAATGAAGTTTGGTGGGAATGCATTTTTTTGTTTCATTATATTAGGTTTCTCGTAAGTGTCAATTGACATTATGTCTTTTATACGAACAGTACATTTTGCCAGTGAACCTTTATTGAATTGTTCTTGGCGATTATAAGGTTGAACTACTGGTAAACCTAGTGGAGTAATCCATTCAACATTTTGTGCACATGTTGCTGAAATTAAACGAGCGCAATCTGTAAACCAATCTTGAATTTCCTTTGTTGAAGTAAACATTTCACGTAAACTTTCAAAAGTTTTTTTTGTCAGATAAGTTGATGCAGGCCAAACCCACTCTTTGGGAAAGTCATCAATATCTTTTAATTGCTTAGCTATTTGCAAACGAGCACCATACCTGGTGACCCCATAAACAGTCGTCATAACAGTTTGTTTAATTACTTTTCTCTTTACATAGCCATCTAAAATTTGTGCCACATGAAGACCACTTTCAGCATCAAATTTACGATTTCTTTCAACTAAATGAGCTACAGCACTGTACACATCTTGCGGAACGTCAGCAGGCACTAAGTTGACACTAATAGCACCGACTTGGTCTCGCCCTAATGCGGCATAATGTTGCAGCCCATTGCAAGATCCATCTTGATGAATTGGAAAATGGCTCATATATTCTAAAATTTAGTGTTCAAATAAAATGAATTTGTTAGAAAGGAATCAAAAAACTTACTTGTAGGATCTGAACATCTGCTAACTTTTGCTATTTCTTTACAACAACCTAATGTTTGCCAAGGCTCATCAGACTTTGCCCACCAACGTCTTCCAGTTAATGGATTATCAGCTGAGTCTAAAATTTCTTCCATCACTTCCTCTGCATATAACAATCTTTCTCGTATTGAATCACGTTTCTTTAAACCTGTTAAATTTATACAATGCAATTTTAACCATGAAAATCCGTCCTCCCCCAACGGTTTTGGTTGATCGAAAATCAACATCGAACGAGCTAAATCAGATCCTAGATGATTTAAATGTGGAGGCACTGGGTACACTCTACCTCGGAAATCCATATTATGTGGCAACCAAAATGTTTTATCGCGATACTAACCAAAAATTAAAAAATTCAGAACAATGAAAAAAAAAAACACAAAAAACAAATTTTTAAATATTTTTTTTAATATTTACATGATTTGCTAATGACAATCTGTAGAGCGTATCACACCACATACTGTACATTTCAGCTTGTTTTCTTCGGTGGCCAAGTTTCTCTTTATAGAGCTTGGCTCGCTCAATGTTATTTAAATTACTATTGTACACTGATTCAGACGGCAAAAATGGTAAGGACGACGGTGGTTGAGGAACATCGAGCTTAGAATCACCACCATTGTTAAAAACTTCTAAAATAACATCTAAAAGCTAAAAACAAGAAACAAAGTTTACTTTAAAGAATTTCTGTATTGATAATGCGTGAAACTTACATCTGTGTTTATTCGCCAAGGTATGTTTGATAATTGATTTAGAGAATCTAATGCTGGATACAAATCTTCTGTTTTTGCTTCATTAATTCGGCTCAATTGTTGAAAAGCCTGATTATGAAAAAAAAAAAAAAATGAGAACAATCAAATTGTCACAAGATAAATATTTATGGACTTATTAATTTTGTATTAAGGCTTAAACCATTGAATAATAAATATATGTTAAGTTAGATAGTAGCAATAGGTTTTATCAACTAATACACTAAATAATTTATATTTTTCGAGATAGATTTTTAATGATAAAAATTTTCAATTATATGTTACAAACGAGTTTTTGAATAAAGCTCATTATAAAAAAAGTCTTGAATTTTTGGACTAAAACTTCAAAAGCTTAACTTATCTTTTTTTTATTTTATTCCCAAATAATATACCTGTTGTGGTAAGCGAATTAATTCCGTTTTAGTTACTAGATAGCCTCCGTTAACTGGTGTACTCCAAGGCTGAGGTGGACATAACATAGGCACCATATTTGATTCAAAAGTTAAATTTTGTTGTTGCGAAACTCTCAAAAGTCTTAAATAAGCAAAAATATTCATTTCATCAATATACTTATACATAATTATTTACATAACTATATGATTTTATTTAGTTTAGAAATTTGTGTTTAAAGTTTTGTTTGATTCAAATCTTGCAACTGATGTTGAACCTATTACCCTTTAAATAATTTTTTTTCAAATTAAGTGACAATACACTATTCTATCAAAACCAAACTCCTAGTAATATTTTTTTTTTAAATTACTTTTGAAAATATACTAGTGTACAAAATTTCAGAACAATCGATTCACAGGAAGTGTCAAAACAATTGAAAGCTCACACTAAGAAAAACAAAACGAAAATGGATTTCGGTCAAAATTTGTAAACAAGCTCAGGTAGATTATTTATTACAGTTTTTCAATTCACTTTAATAAGTTGTAGTAAAATTGAAGTAAATTTTAAGTTACAATAATGAATTAATAGGAAATTAAAAAATATTTATAACTGATTTTACCTTGAAAGTATAGGATGTGGTTTGACTTCTTCTTTAACTAACCGTCCTTGGTTTCTAAAAATTGTATAAAACGCGGGCGAATATTGTTCGCATTTAGTTTTTCTGTTTTTCATTATGTTTGCATCAATTTTTATGTCACGCATTAAAATATTATATAGAAATCTACCAACACCAAGAAGTACATTATTTGGCCAAACAACATCATTTATGTCCATACTTGGTCCGGATGTTCTATTTTCATAAACCAATCGTTGCCAAGTTTGTCTTGGATTATCATTGTATGAACAATTCTCTAATTCAGCGCAATAATGTTTATAAATTTCCTCCATTTTTTCTAGAACGCCATTGCGTTTTTTTTGACAAATTTGGTACCTTAAATGTTTAAAAAAAAATATTAAAAAATATAATTCAATTTGTGATACGATTGTACTGCAGTCATTAAAAAAACTTATTTTACCAAAGAATTTGTTTTGTATTCTTGAAAGAAGCGTTTTCAAAGTTTCTAAAAATGTACCTCTAATTAAGTGATATTATTAAAATTAAATCTTCGAACTGTAAATACCGTACTTATTCACATTTAAATCAAAAATATTTAAAGCTACCTACCTTGCTTGAACTTTGCGACCTAATGTTTTATACAGCTGACCAACCGTAGGACTGTAAGTTTCTGAACCTTCAGCTAATAATCTTATTTCATTTATTAAAATATCAGCATATTGTCCGGTATCTAATGATTTCAAATAAGTATAGTATGTCATTAAGCCATTATGTTTAAATTTGGTTTGAGTACGTAAAGAATTTAAATCACGATTAATTCCAGTAATGATATGAGACTTCCATTCTTCTTGAAGCTTCGCCAATTTTTTTCTCTAAAAATGTAATTGAAATCAATTTTAAATTTGATTCGTTCACAATATAAGTCGTAATAGATTTGAAGATGTTGCACTTATACCGTCGTCAACATCGTTATTTACTAAAAAAAAGTTCGGTTTCAACCGTAATTGTAGGTATATTTTTGAATATTTGGGTTTATTTGAGGTCACTTAAATTTTAATAGCTAATTTGAATATGTGTTTTATATAAATATCATAAATAAATATATTTGAAACTAAAAATTTCGATTAATTTTTTTTCATAAATTTTGTAAGGAAAAAAAAAACGCTCATAAATAGAAAATTGATTATCATTTGAAAATTTTTCTTGAAAATATGCTAAGTACTTAACAATTTTTTACTTACACATAATTCTGAATTAGCGAATTCTTCAACTTTTTCAATACTTTTGACAGTAACTAATCCTGCTAGCTCAATTTTTAATTGCTCTTTTACAAGATTTTGTAATTGAGAGTCTTTAGGTTGATAAGACTCATTAATGTCGGAACCATTTTTACAGCTTTTTATTTCTTCAATATTTTCATTTAATTTTAATAATAAATTATTAATATAATGTAAACTTGGTGGCGTATAGTTAGGAACAAAATCAGGCTCAATTCGTCTAATAGCATCTAAAATTATTTCACGTTGATCAAATTGAAATTTACTTTTATCCATAATATCATTAAAACTTATTTTATTAGATTTTGCTTGTTCACTATATTTTTCTATTAATTTTAAATTATCAACAGTTTGTTCAACTCTTCCGAGGCACTCAAAAATCGCAGCGTATGATTGATGATTTAATTTAATATTATCTTCTTTTAAAATAGTACAAATTTTTTCGATTTTATCAAAGGCAGCTTTTTCTGCGTAACCGTGCATTAAAATATTAAATAATTCAATTGGTAATAATAAATTTGAATTTTGATTTGATTTGTTCTTTAATTTTTGTCGATATGATAATAAAATTGATAAGGCACCAGTTAAATTTGCAGAACTAATGCAGACATTCAAATATGATGTTAAATTTATTATAAGTGATTTATGTTTTGATAATTTTTCTTCTTTCTCATTTCTGTGATATTTAGGGTTGAATCTAAAAAATATTCAATTAAAATATTTTTTTTATCTTAGGCCATTTAAACAACAATTTACTTTTTTTCTTTCACTGTCTTCGCAGTGAGACTTTTGGTTCTTATTTTTGATGTTTTGTCCTCCTCTTGAATTAAAGTTTCATCAATAGATTCAGCTATATCGAATTCAGATATTTTTTCCTCCTCTTCGAATTTCATCTCGTTACTGAAATAAAAAAAAAACAAATTGTAGAATAGAAAGATTTTTTATTTTTTTTTTTTATTTTATTCATTTCAAAGATAAGTTTATTTTGCTATGGAATTACGAATACGTCCACCAACATATCCGAAATCTATCTATTAAGGCTTTATATTTAATTTTTATTACACAGGTATTTTTAATACATACATTCAAACATAACTGTCATAATGTGAAGCGAATAGATTCAAAATATTTTCCCAGCAAGTAAGAATGTTTCTTGATATACTTTCGTTTATAATAACTCCTCAAATAAATTTCAATCTTATATAAAAAAAAAATGGTATGCTTATTTTTTTTACCTGTAAACTTGCGTTTCATTTTCTTCGGTTTTAAGTGTTTCAATAATTTCTCTAAAATTTTGTAGACTCATCATAATTTCTTCTGTATTTTTATATTGATCAATTGATTTAATTGATTCTTTACCAAAAAATATTAATGGTCTGTCATCATAATTGACGCTATTCGATTCCATTAATGCATTATCAAACATATCTAAATTAATTTTTTGATATTCTATGGGCTGTTTACATAAATTTGTTGATTTTTCCATGGTAATATCATCGTCTTCCATTAATTGTAACATGAATATTTTTCTTTGCTCTTTTATTAATTTTTTAGTTGGAGAATAAGGTGATTTTAATATAAATTCTGATATTTTTCTTGGATTTAATTTTTTAACTTTTTTTCTTCTTTGTTTGACATCAGATGTTCGAACTAAAAGATTAATTAAAAATTTATAATGAAAACTAATAATCAAAATAAAATTTATAAGTAAATGTTATTTCTCCCATTTCATATTAGCACATTGAAATATACATAACAAAGTCTAAATTAATTAATCAATTAATCAGATTTTAATCAGCTCCAAACAAATAAATACGCCAACCATAAAAGGAGCCAGTTTCCTGCATTTTTGTTGAAATTTTTTGGAAACGAAAATTATTCATTTCTGGCAGTCTGTTATAAAGAGTTATATTAGTTAGTCTGTGATATTGTGGTACAAAGGGCCAACAGGCCTAGGTGCAAGGAGGGTTGTTAACCCTCCGCCCGTGCAACCTAACCTAGTCTGTTATATTAGTAGATAGTTAAATTGTATCTGATATTAAAAATTCCAGTTAAAACAAAATTAACTCGCAATCCAATTGTATGTAGGTACCTAGCTATTTAACTGTAGTTTGATAATTTGGTAGGTAGGTACATAAACTTTTTAATAAGCCCGCTTTAATAGAAAATTCCTCTTACTCTCAATATATACCTATTCTCTGTTTTCAAGATAACATTTTTCATTCCTTGAACTGAACCCTATACAGGCATTTTGTTTTTTCAGTACATTTAAAAACGAACAAGTAAATACAGACAATTCTGCCTTACTAAGCAAGAAGGGTGTATCTTCAATTTGAAGCTTTGAGATATTATTTTCTGTTTTTATTTTCGAACATTAAGGTATATTTTTCAAAAATCGGATGCGGTCAAGAATATTTTTCAAGGTTTCAAATACGCAATTATCTCAAAAGTTGACTTTTAAGATTTACGCTCTTCTGGCTAAATAAGACAGGTTACTACACCACCACAACCATGGGTCTAAAATTTATTACAATTTACCTTCCATCAACTCAATGTATTCAGATTTTCTTGCCTTTTTAGATTTTGGTATTTTGTATTCTTGGATGTTTTCAGCATTCGGAGTTGTTGATCTATAACGACAATGACAGGCTTTCATCAATTCATTGCATTCTAAAAAAAAAAAAATTGTATTATGTTGTTATTACTTTTCTCACTGAAGCCGACCATTATTGGTCCGGCAAAAACAAAAAAAAAAATATACATATTTACGATTTTCTAGAATTATTGAATTTGTTCCTAAAATAAAGTTGTTTGATTTTTTTGTTGTGAACATAAATTTTCGATCATGATTTAAAATTAACTTGTTGGAAATATTTCTAATTTTATTATTTAATAAATTTTTAACTGGAATTAATCTTAACATTATATTTATTTTATTTTTATGAATGAAAAATTAAATTAATTTTTTTGTGAAAATGACAAAATGAGAATTCAGAATGAATTATTATGAAACTGTTATGCAAAAATAATGAAAATAAAAACACGAGGATATGACATTTGTGTGTAACAGCTGCTTTTTAAGCTAACCAGTTACCTGAACAAAAACGTATACAAATTTTATATCGTGAAAATAATAAAATAGAAGTACAGGTGAAATATGATTTAACTTTGAGCTCGAATAACTCTTAAGCCAGTAGATTAAGCGAAAAATAATATAAGACCTTTTTTGTAGAGCGTTAAATTTACAATAAACATGACGCAATTAATTACTTTTGATTCATTTGTTGCAGAGCTAAGAAATTCTAAAGAACAAATGAAATTTTTCCCATGTTATTTATATGAGAAACTTTGACTGGAATGCGGACCATCTTAAAGTTAATATTAAGAGCTAGAATTTTGAGGCAATTATTTTTTATGTATTTGGAACCATTTAAGCCCCTAGGAGCAAAGAAATTCGGATAAATCCATAATAAGGACCACCTTAAT